>JACEFZ010027221.1:155000-471817 GCA_014155875.1 Cepaea nemoralis | reverse complement strand
GTGTTAGGAGAGCAATTACTCCATCCCTTACAAATATCGTATGTCAAGACGGCAAGTTCCAATGATATATATTATATATATATATAATATTATTTATGTATATATATTATATTTATTAATATATATATATATATTGATATTGTAATATCAAGATCTGCACACACAAAAACACCTGGAAAAAGTAAAGAGATTCAGGTACTTAGATTATAATATCATCACATGACAAATCAGAGATGAGATCGAAAAATAGATGCAAAAAAGCAAAACACTCATTTGATAAACTGCATCATTATAACCCTTATCAATATTATACTAGAAGGACTGCTACAACAGAATCTTACGTGATCACTTTATGTACCATTTTCAAAACGTAGGTAATTGACAGAAGAGTGTATAAAAAAAAACATTTAACAACGAAATGAGATTCCTGAAATTACTCAGATTATCAAGAATGAAAAATCTAAATAAATCATGTCTAAGTGGAGTTATAGCAGCGCTTGATTTATGCAGGAAGACAGGAGAGTTAAATGTTTTGATCACATAACAAGGCTCACAACAACAACAGTATACTACAACAGACCAAACGGAATCAGAAGAAGATAAACAGAGGGAATAGCAGAACCCACGGGAAGCATGAAATATGAAGCCCATAAGCGGGTACTTTCCCGCTGTTTAAGCCTCATCACGACACCGTAAGGTGCAGAGTAACAAGATTAGACATAAATCGGGTGCACATTATTTTTGTGCTCTTGTGTTTAAAATTAACTTCACTGCACAAATCTCGCGACAGATGACTAAATGAGATGTGTCTCTCACTTGACATTTCGCGCGAGCGGATACCCCTGATTACACAACCGTCATCGTTTGCAGCTTACTGCATCACACGACAATACGCTGTGACCACGTGTCCCACACGGCATGTTGCTATCTACCCACTTGTGAATACCAACACGTCACGGGTGACCGTGTGTGTGTTCAACATGCTAAATCTTAGATGTAGGTCTCCAGCCGGACCCGTGACCCCACAGGGGTCCAGATCTATCGCTCAATAGCGTTGTAGCGAGTTGGAGTGGGCACTAACGCACACATATAGACATTAACCCCCAATGAAGTCGATATGGGATGCGGTAGCTGACGGTGGGTATTCGGCAGGGGGCGAATATTTGATCTCCTATACTACTATAGTGTGCTGCTGAGGTCTATCTTCCCGATGGTTTTCTCTGTATAATCGATTGAGTTTCTATCTCGCCTCCAGCTGCCTTCCCGAAGAGAAACTTATACGAAGGTCCCACCCCTATACATTTTCCCTTTTGAGGTGAATGGTACAGGATTAATAAAGTAGTTCCCTTCTCTGAGTCTGGAACCTGGGAGTTCAATGAGAATTTTGGTTTCTGTGTGTTTACACCAGTCCGGTGTTCCAGTCTCTTTATGTGAGTTATGTAACTAAACACATAGATAATCATGAAAGTTTGTCACACACAATGATCTGACCAGTGAACAGCTGCAGTACACAGTTACTTTTGGTTTATTATCTCAATAAAACTGTGGAAGTAACCAGTGATCGCCTGACCTTATTATGACAGATGACTACTAACACCCACCATTTGGTTGTCAGACATATTTTCTAGTACAACAATGGAGATTAGAACTCCTGAAAACTCGCATAGGCAGTTCGGCATTTCATCACTGTACCCCTTCTGATTTCCTACACAGTCTCTGCACTACACAAATGTTCTGTTTGTGAACTTTCAGTGAGTTATGAGTGAACTTTCGATTACGTGGTCATAATGCACTATCCGGAACTTCTGGGACAATGCTACACTATATGATCCACAGTCTTTCCTTATAATTGTCTATCAGACTTCCGTCCAAGCTCTTACAATGTTTCAGTCTTTTGTGATGCTAATAACTGAGTCTAACGTGATACTTAGACAAGTCTCCCCAAAGCACTTATGCTATGTCACTAATCTCCAGGAAGCAAGCGTCAAAGAAGACTTTTGATCAGTAATCACATCCGGACAACAGATCGTACTGAGCAGCTCATGATTGGCAGTTCCATGGGACATTATTGACATGATACTGCAACTCTCGGATCATGAGTACATTATGGACAAGGATCTGCAACCTCTGGATCATGACAATCTGCAAACACCGCCGCATCCTCAACTGAGGTCAATCTGATAAACAATGGTGTGCGACGTACATTTATATCTAGCCAAAGGATGATAATATCTCACAGTGGACAAGAATGAAAAGGGTTTACAGACATGAGGTACAGAAGGTAGCAGATTCAGGAAGTACCTACAAGTTAAGAGCTACAGTGGGTCTCCTTGTACTGGCATTAGACATCAGCAATTATATTGGGCAAGCTTTCTTTTTCTGCACCTGTACATAGTGGCCTGTTGGCTGATGTTCTCACAGAGGACACAGACACAGTAACAGACAAGGCTAGAAAAGAATGATGGAGAGTAAATGATGAGATGTACCCAGCATATCTGATCCCTACATAGTAATGGAACAGGATAGGATGATTGTTCATCTCATACACATTAACTCATGTTACCAATCAGTGCTGCCACCATTGGTTTAGTCTGCCTGGATACTTTCCTGTTTACACCCTCTCACCTCTTCTGTCATTTCCTTTACTTACTTCTTCTGACACTGGGGTGATATTTCCCCCTGACCGTTTAGAAGTGCTTATGCATGAAAGCATATTATAGTCCTTTACTTACTCGGTCAACCAGGGTGATGGTTTAATAACTACATTCCACATGTTGCATCAAAGTAATAATGTAAAGAAACATACATTAAATATTTCACTCTAAAGTTAATATAAGTTAACATATAATTGGTATGAATGTGGAGGTCTATGTGAAATGTTCCTTATGAGGATTTACACTGCCTCTCATTCAATAACACACCACACACACATATATATATATATATATATATATATTATATATATAATATATATATATATTATATATATATATATACATACAGAGTGAAAGAAAGATGAGACACCACATTGTACTCATTCTCTCAAAACTAACACCATTCTTCTTTTATTCGTTCACTCGAGTGCCGGTGTTGGACTGTTAGCTGGACTGTGGTTCGGTCAGAGTGCTAAATGCTTGGTTGAATAAATCACAGCAGTATAAATGCTGGACCAGTCATGGATGCTAAACAGTTACACTCACAATCTGTCTCCAAGATAAGAGGTAGAGTCTTTCATTCCTCCTTCTCACATTCGCGTTGTGTTGGCGGTTCGCTGTGGATTGCAACTAAGGCGACACCTAGCACCAGATCATAGTTTATCTTGTACTAAACCTGCTCTGAACGCAGTCAGCAAGCCAGTGGGATTTAGACTCAAGAATAGGAAACAGTCTGGGCATAATTGAGCCTCTTTTCACAGCTTCAGACATAGTGATTGTACAGCACTCTTCTGGAAACGAAAGATAGAGGGCGTCAGATATCTACATCAGCGCTGGCAGAGAGTAGCCATCTTGGGACTGGTTGAAAGTTGGTTTCTATCTTCTAATAGAAGAATAAATATATATATATTCGTGCCGGAACTTACACACACACACACACTCTCATACTTAAAGCTTTACCTGACTCAGAAACAAACAAACTCAGGCATAATTTCGTCTGAAGCTTTCCTTCTGAATCAGGATGAGGGACATACAGAGACCTAAACCACATCTGGAGGCTTTGCCGGTCGCTCTGCAAGTGCCGAATTTTAGCGTCGCTGGCCCCAAAATATTTCGCGGGCGACGCGATTATTCTAGGTTAACCAATGGACAGAACGGGCCTAGATCACATGATCTGTCCATCATTGGGTGTCACAGCTATTAATACTCTTGACGCCACATTCCTAGCATCCCAATTCTCTCTAGTGCAAACCCTTAGTGAGAAGTGTGTTTTGAAATTGTGATGTGCAGCAGTGAACAAGACGGAGGGCGCAATCATGCGACACTGCTACATACCAGACAACTTTACCAACGGATCCCACACATGTATGATTCAATGGTTATGAGCTAACTGCTGCCATACAACGAGGAAGCCGATGGACTTGCAAAACTGAGCGGATTTCCACAACAAAATGATTCAAGCACAAATGATAAAACACCAAACACTCTTGAAAGCTTCTTACATAGCTGACGGATCCCTTGCCGTCTTGATAGACAATAGCTTGTAAAATGGAGTTATACTTCTCCATAGCACAAAGCCTGGGCTGAATTTAGAGACCATGTGTTGCCCATGCAGCATGACCCCTCTCTCTGCCTGTCTAATTTCTTCCAGGGGAAAAGTAACACCAATACGTCTGGAACAAGACAAGTTGCAGAAGCTGCCAAGTCAGCAAAGCAAAACTCTAACTTTCCGCCTGTAGGAGCTTCCATTCTAGACCACGTGCTGACCAAGGCTTAAGGCCTGATTTGCCCTGCCATAACATTTAGTCGTTAGATTGCATTTCCTCACACTAGAGTAAGGCTCGTACCCTTTCAGTTTGCTCCCCGTCCGAAGCCGTTGGTACAGTGTGGGGTGTCGCGTTTGGTGAGCGCCGCCCAATTTCCACGCTAACAGAAAGCAGGTAGCACTGTCTACTGTCATACGCTAGCTCAGTCATATCTGACTAATACCTACCTGACTTCTTGCAAGAAATGGGCAAAACACCACCCGGACCATATGAAAAAACGAAGCTACTCAAGATGTTCAATACGAAGCCTGGTCATCTTTCTTATATTACCCAACGACCACTGCAGATTGAAGAAATACCATTAGTATATTAAGTTCATTATATGGTCATCCGATCTGTGAGTGCACAGTATTAGTCCCGTGGCGGCCAGTCTTCTTCTACAGTTGTGCTCAATCTAAAGTAATGAACGTAAACAGAAACTACATTCCACCAAAAACGTGTACCGGAATGTCATCATCCAGAAGCTAGATACAACTTTGATGGGAGACATTAACACTGAGTTCTGCCTGCGAAAGAGGAAGAAGCATAAGAAAAAGGCAGGACCTGTTGACCTAATGGCGAAAATATATGCTTGTTTATTATATTTGTTACATGTACCACATTTCTTTCTCTCCGTTTTGTTTTCGCCTTAGTTGCCGTGACTTTTTTGTTGTTGTCTGCTCTGTCTTTGTGTACAGTATATACTGAAGTCCCAGACAAGCAAGATGGTTGGATTTTGTAATTAAACATTTCCCCCCAACTGGATTGGGTTGCCAGCGTCGAGCTCAGCCCTCCTTAGTAGTCTCTTGTGACATGCTTGACGGTGTACATTGTGTTACCATTCTGTGCTTCCCTTTCCGGTAGCAGTGGAGTGAGTGCCTTTTCTGTCTTAGTATGAATTATTATGGCCTGGGAGCCTGGTAGCATTGAGTTTAGTGCACTTCCTTGCCAAGGCAGTGGCGCGAGTTCAACCGCCAACAGTCGCAGGAGTATGTTTGTTTAGGACCAGTACTGCCATGGGATCGACCCACTGATACAATAAGTCCGGATAATTTTCTAAACGAACAAAATATGAACGAATCAACGAACTTTATTTTTAAAGGCGGTAAGAATTAGGCACGCAGGCCTGTCTGGCATTCTGTTCTTACCTCTTGTTTCGTTTATTACTCACTTATACACAACTTATAAGGTTAACCTTGAACAACAACAACAACAACAATAACAATAACAGAAACAGCAGCAGCAGCAACAATAACAACAACAACAACAACAACAACAACAACAACAACAGTCATATATGCATTGTAAACACATGGAGAATGTGCAAAATATTTACCAGAAGACTAATTAATACTTGTCTAGTAGCTAGCTCGCTGGTGTAACGGTTAGGAAGCCATGCACGAGCGCAGCCTGATTAGTGTTCGATATCGGCACTATTCGTTCGCTCGATCCATCATGTGCCATGCTGGTAAGCGTGGGCGGTCACGAATCGCCATTTAACTCGATCACAATCGTCGTGAATCAACTCAGTGTTCTTGTATCGACCATGCCGCGTGGTCAAGCCATCCAGGTATTTACTTCTCTGTTCGTTCGCTACAGGAGGTAAAGACGGCCGCCTATTCTTCCTTGTACTCAGGCCTAACAATGTGATGATTCTAACAATCCACATGCCCACAGAAGATTCCTGCCACGGGATCTAGTCTCTGTGTGTGTGTGTGTGATCCTAACAATCCACATGCCCACAGAAGATTTCTGCCACGGGATCTAGTCTCTGTGTGTGTGTGTGTGTGTGTGAGAGAGAGAAAGAGAGAGAGAGAGAGAGAGAGAGAGAGAGAGAGAGAGAGAGAAGAAGAAGAAGAAGAAGAAGTAAATGAAGACTGTAATCGATTAGCAATAATAGAGAGCTTTAGCCACGGTCCTTACATTCATTCTTTTACACAGATTAGTTCAAAGTGCGGGTGGAGAAAATCACTGAAAACGAGTAAATAAAAAAAAAAAAATTTTTTTTTGCGGGGGGGGGGGGGGGGGCCTCGTCACGTGATGTGGCGTATTGAGTATGTGGTGTTCATCATCCAGTGGCTTGCCGTGTGCAGAGCTTTGCCGCCATAAGTGTTTCACCAAAATGTCTTGGTCTGCTAGATACTAAGCATCTGTATAGAAGACATGTCGCCTTTACATTCTTTCTTGGCAGTGACCATGCTGGTCGATGACATGACCTTTGTGTCTATAAAGAGATGATCTTTCTTGGCAGTGACCATGCTGGTCGATGACCTGACCTTTGTGTCTATAAAGAGATGATCTTTCTTGGCAGTGACCATACTGGTCGTTGACCGTGGCCATTGTGTCTATAAAGAGATGATCTTTCTTGGCAGTGACCATACTGGTCATTGACCTGACATTTGTGTCTATAAAGAGATGATCTTTCTTGGCAGTGACCATGCTGGTCGATGACCTGACCTTTGTGTCTATAAAGAGATGATCTTTCTTGGCAGTGATCATGCTGGTCGTAAAGAGATGATCTTTCTTGGCAGTGACCATGCTGGTCGATGACCTGACCTTTGTGTCTATAAAGAGATGATCTTTCTTGGCAGTGACCATACTGGTCGTTGACCGTGGCCATTGTGTCTATAAAGAGATGATCTTTCTTGGCAGTGACCATGCTGGTCGATGACCTGACCTATGTGTCTATAAAGAGATGATCTTTCTTGGCAGTGACCATGCTGGTCGATGACCTGACCTTTGTGTCTATAAAGAGATGATCTTTCTTGGCAGTGACCATGCTGGTCGATGACCTGACCTTTGTGTCTATAAAGAGATGATCTTTCTTGGCAGTGACCATGCTGGTCGATGACCTGACATTTGTGTCTATAAAGAGATGATCTTTCTTGGCAGTGACCATGCTGGTCGATGACCTGACCTTTGTGTCCATTAAGAGATGATCTTTCTTGGCAGTGACCATACTGGTCGTTGACCGTGGCCATTGTGTCTATAAAGAGATGATCTTTCTTGGCAGTGACCATGCTGGTCGATGACCTGACCTTTGTGTCTATAAAGAGATGATCTTTCTTGGCAGTGACCATGCTGGTCGATGACCTGACCTTTGTGTCTATAAAGAGATGATCTTTCTTGGCAGTGACCATGCTGGTCGATGACCGTGATCTTTGTGTCTATAAAGTGATGATCTTTCTTGGCACTGACCATGCTGGTCGATGACCTAACCTTTGTGTCTATAAAGAGATGATCTTTCTTGGCAGTGACCATGCTGGTCGATGACCTGACCTTTGTGTCTATAAAGAGATGATCTTTCTTGGCAGTGACCATGCTGGTCGATGACCTGACCTTTGTGTCTATAAAGAGATGATCTTTCTTGGCAGTGACCATACTGGTCGTTGACCGTGGCCATTGTGTCTATAAAGAGATAATCTTTCTTGGCAGTGACAATGCTGGTCGATGACCTGACCTTTGTGTCTATAAAGAGATTATCTTTCTTGGCAGTGACCATGCTGGTCGATGACCGTGATCTTTGTGTCTATAAAGAGATGATCTTTCTTGGCAGTGACCATGCTGGTCGATGACCGTGATCTTTGTGTCTATAAAGAGATGATCTTTCTTGGCAGTGACCATGCTGGTCGATGACCTGACCTTTGTGTCTATAAAGAGATGATCTTTCTTGGCAGTGACCATGCTGGTCGATGACCGTGATCTTTGTGTCTATAAAGTGATGGTCTTTCTTGTCAGTGACCATGCTGGTCGATGACCTGACCTTTGTGTCTATATAGAGATGATCTTTCTTGGCAGTGACCATACTGATCGTTGACCGTGGCCATTGTGTCTATAAAGAGATGATCTTTCTTGGCAGTGACCATGCTGGTCGATGACCTGACCTTTGTGTCTATAAAGAGATGATCTTTCTTGGCAGTGACCATGCTGGTCGATGACCTGACCTTTGTGTCTATAACGAGATGATCTTTCTTGGCAGTGACCATACTGGTCGTTGACCGTGGCCATTGTGTCTATAAGAGATGATCTTTCTTGGCAGTGACCATACTGGTCGTTGACCGTTGCCATTGTGTCTATAAAGAGATGATCTTTCTTGGCAGTGACCATGCTGGTCGGTGACCTGACCTTTGTGTCTGTAAAGAGATGCTCTTTCTTGGCAGTGACCATGCTGGTCGATGACCGTGATCTTTGTGTCTATAAAGAGATGATCTTTCTTGGCAGTGACCATGCTGGTCGATGACCGTGATCTTTGTGTCTATAAAGAGATGATCTTTCTTGGCAGTGACCATGCTGGTCGATGACCTGACCTTTGTGTCTATAAAGAGATGATCTTTCTTGGCAGTGACCATACTGGTCGTTGACCGTGGCCATTGTGTCTATAAAGAGATGATCTTTCTTGGCAGTGACCATACTGGTCGTTGACCGTTGCCATTGTGTCTATAAAGAGATGATCTTTCTTGGCAGTGACCATGATTGTCGATGACCTGACCTTTGTGTCTATAAAGATATGATCTTTCTTGGCAGTGACCATGCTGGTCGATGACCGTGATCTTTGTGTCTATAAAGAGATGATCTTTCTTGGCGGTGACCATGCTGGTCGATGACCGTGATCTTTGTGTCTATAAAGAGATGATCTTTCTTGGCAGTGACCATGCTGGTCGATGACCGTGATCTTTGTGTCTATAAAGAGATTATCTTTCTTGGCAGTGACCATGCTGGTCGATGACCTGACCTTTGTGTCTATAAAGAGATGATCTTTCTTGGCTGTGACCATGCTGGTCGTTGACTGTGGCCATGATAACTGTAACGAGATGATCTGCTGAATGTTGCGAACATAAGACCATGACGAAGACCTATATGTCGGCGGCTGTTAACTTCAATCCGTCCCATTTTCTCATGGTTTCACGGTTCCCTTTGTTGGGGGGGCCTAAGTGGGCACCCACCTACCTAAGGGTGTCCAATATACTAGCTGAGTGTGTCCCATAGACTAGCTGAGGATGCCACATAGACTAGCCGAGTGTATCCCATAGACTAGCCGAGTGTATCCCATAGACTAGCCGAGTGTATCCCATAGACTAGCTGAGTGTATCCCATAGACTAGCCGAGTGTATCCCATAGACTAGCCGAGTGTATCCCATAGACTAGCTGAGTGTATTCCATAGACTAGCCGAGTGTATCCCACAGTCTAGCCGAGTGTATCCCATAGACTAGCTGAGTGTATCCCATAGACTAGCCGAGTGTATCCCACAGTCTAGCCGAGTGTATCCCATAGACTAGCCGAGTGTATCCCATAGACTAGGCGAGGGTGCCCCATAGACTAGCCGAGTGTATCCCATAGACTAGCTGAGGGTGTCCCATAGACTAGCCCACAGTCTAGCCGAGTGTATCCCATAGACTAGCCGAGTGTATCCCATAGTCTAGCAGAGTGTATACCATAGACTAGTCGAGGGTGTCCCATAGACTAGCTTAGGGTGTCCCATAGACAAGCAGATCGGTATCCCATAGACTATCCTAGGGTGTCCCATTGACTAGCCGAGGGTGTCCAATAGAGTAGCCGAGGGTGTCCCATAGACTAGCCGAGGGTGTCCTATAGACTAGCCGAGGGTGTCCCATAGACTAGCCGAGTGTATCCCATAGACTAGCTGAGGGTGTCCCATAGACTAGCCCACAGTCTAGCCGAGTGTATCCCATAGACTAGCCGAGTATATCCCATAGACTAGCCGAGTGTATCCCACAGTCAAGCCGAGTGTATCCCATAGACTAGCCGAGTGTATCCCATAGACTAGGCGAGGGTGTCCCATAGACTAGCCCACAGTCTAGCCGAGTGTATCCCATAGACTAGCCGAGTGTATCCCATAGACTAGCCGAGTGTATCCCACAGTCAAGCCGAGTGTATCCCATAGACTAGCCGAGTGTATTCCATAGACTATCCGAGTGTATCCCATAGACTAGCCGAGTGTATCCCATAGACTATGCGAGGGTATCCCATAGACTAGCCCACAGTCTAGCCGAATGTATCCCATAGACTAGCCGAGTGTATCCCATAGACTAGCCGAGTGTATCCCAGTCTAGCCGAGTGTATACCATAGACTAGCCGAGGGTGTCCCATAGACTAGTTAGGGGTGTCCCATAGACTAGCTGAAGGTGTCCCATCGACTAGATGAGGATGTCCTATAGACTAGCTTAGGGTGTCCCATAGACTAGCTGTGGGTGTCCCTTATACTAGCCGAGTGTATCCCATAGACTAGCCGAGTGTATCCCATAGACTAGCCGAGTGTATCCCATAGACTATGCGAGGGTATCCCATAGACTAGCCCACAGTCTAGCCGAGTGTATCCCATAGACTAGCCGAGTGTATCCCAGTCTAGCCGAGTGTATCCCATAGACTATGCGAGGGTATCCCATAGACTAGCCCACAGTCTAGCCGAGTGTATCCCATAGACTAGCCGAGTGTATCCCATAGACTAGCCGAGTGTATCCCAGTCTAGCCGAGTGTATACCATAGACTAGCCGAGGGTGTCCCATAGACTAGCCGAGGGTGTCCAATAGACTAGCCGAGGGTGTCCAATAGACTAGCTGAAGGTGTCCCATCGACTAACTGAGGATGTCCTATAGACTAGCTGTGGGTGTCCCATAGACTAGCTGCGGGTGTCCCAAAGACTAGCTGAGGGTGTCCCATAGACTAGCTGTGGGTGTCCCAAAGACTAGCTGAGGGTGTCCCATAGACTAGCCGAGGGTGTCCCATAGACTAGCCGAGGGTGTCCCAAAGACTAGCTGAGGGTGTCCCATAGATTAGCTGTGGGTGTCCCAAAGACTAGCTGAGGGTGTCCCATAGACTAGCTGAGGGTGTCACAAAGACTAGCTGAGGGTGTCCCATAGACTAGCTGAGGGTGTCCCATAGACTAGCTGAGGGTGTCCCAAAGACTAGCTGAGGGTGTCCCATAGACTAGCTGAGAGAAGAAAGTGCCTTCATATTTAATAGATATGGAATGAACGCCCGCAATATAACAGCAGTATCTTGCCAGCGCCATTTTTATTCAACCGCACATGATGGTTTAAGTGTTTAATATCACGCCCGCCGCCTTTACTTCATGCAACATTTCACTGATACACATTTTAAATTGATTTCCCGCCGAGAGGGGATAATGACCTGACCACCGGACCGGAGGCAAGCTAGCGAACCACACGGCTCCCCAAAAAAGCGACTTTCTGACCATTAAATTCACACAATACAAATCAAATTCTCAACTTCGCCGAACCAGACGAAAACAAGCAGTCACTAAAGCTTTGGCGATTGCTGGAAAATATAAACCATTAGTGTATTATGGTGTTTACCGACCGGCGGGTCTGCAATCAATGAATCCACTCTTTTTCTTTGTAATTCCCACACGGTAAACTGCGGCAATAAGAAAACATCAACTATAGGAAAACATCGGTTATAGAAAAACATCAACCATAGGTAAACAGCGGGTATAGGAAAACATCAAATGTAGGAAAACATCGGCTACAGGTAAACATCGGCCGTAAGTAAACATCTTCCATAGGTAAACATTTACTATAGAAAAAACATCGGCTGTAGGTAAACATCGACCATAGGTAAACATCGGCTATTGGAAATCATTTGCTATAAGAAAACATCGACTGTAGGTAAACATCGGCTATAGGAAAACATTTGCTATAGGAAAACATCGGCTAAAGGTAAACATCGGCTATAGGAAAACATTTCCTATAGGA
Organism: Cepaea nemoralis; assembly: GCA_014155875.1. Classification (NCBI taxonomy): domain Eukaryota; kingdom Metazoa; phylum Mollusca; class Gastropoda; order Stylommatophora; family Helicidae; genus Cepaea; species Cepaea nemoralis. Next base: position 459,624 of record JACEFZ010027221.1, on the reverse strand, counting down.
AAACAGCAACTATAGGTAACATTAGATATGGAAAACATCGGCTATAGGAAAACATCGACTATAGCCATGGAATTTAAATGTTCCTGATTCATGTTAAATGGAGCCGCCATGGTAGCGTAGTTGTATGTGCATTCACCTGCCGACCCGGTGTTTCTGGGTTCAAATTCTAAACCAAGTGAGGGTGTTTCGTAACTACTAAATTTCGTGAGCAGATCCCGCCTCATAAGTCATTAAGTGCGATGTTGTTGAAGCCCCATAGAATCCAATTGTTTACTTTTGCACCACTTGTAAAATCATCATCATCAGCATGTGCCGTGATGATAAAATTGGGCGGTATATATCCGTCATCTCACACGATCACCAGTCATGGATCAGATCCGTGTTCTTGTCCCAATTGTGGCATATGACCAAACCATCCCGTGTTTACCTGTCTTCTTCGTGCTCTTTTCCCATGAAGTGTGCCGTTGTGACAAAGTTTTCAAATGTATTTCTCCTCATAAAATGTCCAGTACATATCGATTGTCCACATATAATCCCTGTAATGAATATACATTTTTTATTTGCCTCTAGAAGGACTGCCTCATTCATTCTTGTGTCCGTCCATGATCTTATTTGCATTTGCTCTGAAACCACATTTCCACAACCATTAAATGTATGTCAGCTTGTCAGTTTCATGTCCGTGGCTGACCTGAGTACAGCAGTATAAGCTCTATACAGCACTTTAACACTCTTTCTCTTGCTGCCGTAGACAGCTTTCTGTTAGAGAATATTATATGATGTTGTTCAACACCCGTCGAACTGATTTATGTACTCGTGTGCGATTTTAAGAATGCTGACCTGGTTCCGTCCACATGGGTAAACAGTGCTTCTCATTCTGTGGAGGCTCGTGAACTCTTCAAGCGGTGAATGCAAGAGATGGGTGTTAATTGTCTGCTATCATCGCGCGGGAATAGCTATGAATGTTTCTCTTGCAGTGACCATTGTTGATTCTCCTTAGTGTCTGTCCAGTCAGTATACACCACGGGGGGGGGGGGGGGGGATATGAAGAAAGGCCTTCATTAGAATTACCTCTGACCCTGTGTCAGCGTCCTGGGATCATGATAGAGAGGAAGTGCCCCTAAGTTTACCCGTCAGCGTCTCACGTTGTATGTTAGTCTTGTGACGTGACAAGTAGTGAACATGTGCAATAAAGTCAAATGACTTTATGTAACATGTCGACGCTTTTAATAAATATGTTACAGATTTATCACAGTATGATTACATAATCTGTATACAAATCATCAATGCGCTCGTTCGCTCACAACATAGCACCTCAGCTCACACAAACTAGCGCACACGCAGTATCGCACAATAACGCTCTCAGTGCTATCAAACAATTGTAGCGCTTATACAGTTCGCTCGCTCTGGCAATCGTAGCACTTATACAGTTCACTCGCTCTAGCCAACACTCGGACACATCCTCTCTTTTTCACAGTCCAGTCCCGTCTCCCCAGGTTTCGTCCTAGGTCTAGCGTCACGTGGTCTCTGACCGCGTGCCGTCTCAAGGTCTCCGTGTCTTTCAGGCTAGTCGTGGTCTCTAGTGCGTCTTAGGAAAGGGGTCTCGATCTGTCCTTCACCTCAGGTCAGTCCGTCCGTTACTAACTGTTGTCTCCCTTACTAGCAGTCTAAGGGTGACCTGTCCTGCCTATTATTCCCATGTCCTGTCTACTATGTCCTGTCTCTGGGTTCTGTCCTCGCTATCATGTTCTCAGAACGCTGACACCCTGACATATTAACCTCTCTGCGTCAGGTTATCATAAATACATAATCATCGTGTGTCGTGCAAAGCGGCGTTGGCATTTATTTCTCTCCAGAGATCTGGATCCTTGGTGTTCTGGTTCAGTTCTTCTTATGTTATTCCTACATGCCATCGTGATAGACTATAGTTTCTCTCGGTCAGCCTCGGCCTCTTTTGTTTGCCTCTCACATGTTTGCATTGATAGATCTCCTGAAGACTGATTTATGAATGGTTTTCTTGATGCCGTCTCCTTGGCGAAGAATTTACGGACGCGGTTCGTAATCCCGCAAACCCGTGTTCGAAACACAGCTGCGAGTGATTTGGCAGCAGGCTGCGTTGCGCTGGTTTTCTTACGAAATGGTATGGGTACCGGCCGTTCCGAAAGCAACGGCAAGCTACTGAAGTAAACTTGCCAAGACATCAACAACAGGAAAAAATGCTGGTGTTGACTGCAAACGTCCTGTAAAGGATACGCAACTAACTTTTAACTGTCTTGATCTAGTCCTTCCTGGCTACTCTAGACTTCGGCCTTGTGGAACTCTCTATGTCGTGTCTACATATTTAGGATGTGACAAGTCATGTCAATGTTTGTGTATGTATGTATATAATCTTTTGTGTTTGTGCGTGTGTGTGTGTGTGTGTGTGTGTGTGCGTGTGTGCGCGCGAGCGCGTGTGTGTTTACACTTAGAAATAGCTTGTTCAGACTTTCACTAAGGAAACATTATATTCGTTTGTCAGCTTACGTGAACACTGTTTACAGGTTAAATTGATTAATTGTATGCAACTATTTGAGACAAACCTTTGAGAAAAATTTTAAGACGAATCTTTGGACCCGTTAGGGATACCACAGTGGCGATGGAAAGAAGAAGTAACAAGACATTTAGATTTGTTAGTCCACCGCTAATCATGGTATCATGAGCTGTAGACTACAATGCTGGCATATAGAAAGATATGGAAGATAATAGGGAAACAAAACGCGCCTTACCACTCAGGAATAAATGACGTAGACCCCGAGTAACCAGAAGGGCGTGGAGAGATAATAGACATACAGGACCTACAGCACTTGGAATCAACGACTGCAGAGAAGGGTCCACCAGAGAGACGAATGGGACAGATTGTATTTGCAGCAAAGAACCTCAATGGCTCGGAATGCTGAAGAAGAAGAAGAAGAAGAATACTATTTGATTATTTTTATAATGATCATATTACATCTTGTTTATGCTGTTTCTGTTAAATAGTTGCGCAGAATGGCTACTTTATTTGTTCGTTATGGCCTATCCTATTGCACTACTCACACATATTATCTGAAGGCCGAACACTGCACATTCTGGTGGCAGTACCTGCATTGGGACTACATTTACCCTCTCGCGCGCGCTCACGCACATTGACAGTAAAGCACCCCTAGGAACTCTCTCCATTTCTAAACAAAGCAACACAAATTATATATTTCTGCTTGTCTAATCCATAGCTATCAACATGTGGCTTCTTTGGCTAATGTTAAGCGAAGTGATTGGATTGGTCACTGTATATTTAACAAAACGCAGACGATCGATATGTATCGACACCGAACGATGCTTCTGGGAGGCATGTCAGTTTTCCATCCATCAGATTTAGGTAGCCGACAGACCAATGATACTCTACGGCAGGGGGTTGAACACGCAGTTTCCAAATCTAGAATGGACCCAAATTAAGTTCCTTGAGAAATCTGTCAGCTTCTCAATATAGTGAAGCAGATGTGTTTATCTCCCCTTGTTTTTGGCTATGTGGATTTAAGTGCCCCCGGGGAAATGAATGAGCGGGTGTTTTTCATGCAAAGAATCTATGGGGAATAATGTGTAAATTTTAGTGATTTTAAAATGGTTTAATATGTTTTGTATAGCAGTCAGTCCTCCAGTCTGTCAGTTATTTACGTATTGAATCAGTTAATTAGTTCAATCAATCAATCAATCATGTGCCATGCCGGAAAGCGTGGGCGGTCATGATTCGCCATTTCACTCGATCACCAGAGTCGTGGATCAGCTCAGTGTTCCTGTCTCGTCCATGCCATGTGGCCAAGCCATCCAGGTATTTTCCTCTCGGTCTTCCTCTTGGTCTGTTCCCCTCGATCTTGCCAGCCGTCACCAAGTTCTCCAGTCTATTTCTTCTCATAACATGTCCAAAAAATTTTGACTGTCTACGTCTAATTTCTCTAATCAATCTACGATTTTCATTTGTCTCTTGTAGTACTTGGTTATTGGTTTTTCTATCTGTCCATGGTATTCTTTGCATTTTCCTCAGAAATCACATTTCTGCAGCCATCAGATGTTTTTCAGCTTGACTGCACATTGTCCACGTTTCACATCCATACAAAAGAACAGGCTCTATGTATCCCCTCAACACTCTTTTTCTCGTTTCAATTGACATCATTTTATTGGTCAGAATGTTTTTCATCTTACTAAAGGCTACTTTCGCAATGGCGATTCTTGTTCTAATCTCTTCAAGGCATCTGCCATCAGATGTTATGACTGTTCCGAGATAATTGAACCGATTCACTTGTTGAAGAATATTCCCATTTACTTGTATATTACATTGTGGTGCTTCGTTCTTCCTAGTTAATTAGTTAGGTGGTTATTTAGTCAGTATACACAATATGCAGTATGCCGGCTCAGTGGCGAAGGCTTTACAGACGCAATTTGTAACCCCGCATATCGCGTTCGAAATACAGCTGCGCGCGATTTGGCATCGAAACGCCTTGCGTTGGTTTTTTATGAAATGGTATGGGTGTCGGACGTTTAAGAATTAATTTCAAACTACTGAACCGGTCTCCGTGGCTAAGGAATTAATCAGTCAGTTAATTAGTTTGTTTATTCATTCTTCAGTCAGCCAGCCAGGTTAGTTAATTCGTCAGCAAGTCAGTCCGTCGGTTCATTAGTTGTTTAGTTAAGTTTAAGTTATTTGCATATCCTTTACGGACGTAGCAGTCAACCCCAGCATGTTTTCGCTTTTCGTGATTCCTGGGCAAGTTTACTTTCAGTAGTTTGCCATTGCTTTCTAAACGACCAGCACCCATACCATTTCATAAATAACCAACACAGCTGTGTTTTAGAGCCGGCGAGATGTTTAGTTACTCAGTCTTTAAGTCAGTTCGTTAGTCAATCAGTTAGGTTAGTTAGTCAGTTAGGTTAGTTAGTCAGCCAGTCAGTCATTTATCAAGTCAGTTTGTTACTTATTTAGATAGTCAATCTTTAAGTCAGTTTATTGATCCGAAAGCTAGTTAGAGGTCGGTTCGTTAGTTATTTAGATATCAGTTTTTAAGTCGGTTTATTGTTCCGACAGCTAGTTAGACAATTACGTTGTCAGTTACATAATCAAATTAAGTTAATCAGTCAGTCGGTTAGTAAGCCACTTTGTTAGTCTATTATTAAGTTATTTAGGTCTATGTATTTACTTGCGACCCGACTCCTTGGCAAAGGTTTACGCACGCGATTCGTAATCCCGTATACCCGAATTCGAAACACAGCGGTGCTGTTTTTTTTTTCTTTTTTTTTTCGAAAAAGATATGGGTGCCGATAGTTCAGAAATCAATTGCAAACTACTGACCGAAATCTTGCCCAGGAATCACGAACAGCCAAAATGTTGGGGTTGACTGCTACGCTATGTGAAGGACATGCAACTAAATTTTTAATTTAATTTACTTTCAGCTTAAATAATCATTCACTTGAATAAATAGTATACTTTATATAATGCACTTACAGATAAACGATTTTCTCAGAGAGAGAGAGAGAGAGAGAGAGAGAGAGAGAGAGAGAGAGAGAGAGAGAGAGAGAGAGAGAGAGAGAGAGAGAGAGAGAGAGAATAAAACTTGCACCTCAGTTGCATGCAGAGCGGGAAGATCTTACTGTAACCTGTGCGAGTAGTTTTTAGAAAGCGTTCCAATTTCCTTTGAATGATTGCCGTTATGGTTGTGGCCTCACGCGCGGGCATTCACCCATTTGTGACCATTCAGTGCTTGAAGAAGGGCGGTCGTCTGCGCAGGTGAACCGTCTATCTGGTAGTCAGATTATTGTATTAAGGCACAAGTATTGGACTCTGTCCTAGACACGATTGCCCCCTGCAAACTGTAATCAATACTCTCGTATCCTCTTCTTAATCCAGTACATGGTTCCAGGACATTATCACTCGGGAGCATTACGTGCCCTATGCGCTTCCTAGAGCCCAAGGTTTGTCGTCAGACGGTCGTTTATAAACACAACTGCCGGGATCTCCCCCGGGTAATCGATGAGTTGGTGAAAATGGAACCGTGTGGTCTCTTGCGCTGGGATGTAGTGAGGTCACCGGGAGTGCATTTCTGTGTTATGCCTGTTGTATGCTCTGATTTTCCTCTTCTTACTTGTCGTGTTCTCCGTCGATGAATTCTTTCTTCTTTGTTTCCCCCCCCCCCCTACCGTTTCTTTCATAATTTCCCCACACAACTGTATTCTCCTTGTTGTTGTTGTTGTTGTTGTTGTTGTTGTTGTTGTTGTTGTTGTTGTTGTTCTTGTTCTTGTTCTTCTGCTTCTTCTTCTTCTTCTTCTTCGTCTTCTTCTTCTTCTTCTTCTTCTTCTTCTTCTTCTTCTTCTTCTTCTTCTTCTGCTCTTCCTTCCCCTCCCCTCTTTCTCCTCCTCTCGCCCCCCTTCCCATCCTCCTTTCTGTATGTGTCCTTCTAAACTCCCTTGCCGTCCTCCCTCTCCTTACCCCTCCCCTTTACTCTACTCCTTGCCTAGTCTGCTCGTCTTTATCCATCCTTCCATTCTCCAATCTGCCTGTTTACTCAATGTATTGTCTGACCACCCGTCCACCCATCCATCAACCCACCCATCCTCCCAACCATCCATCCACCCTCCCACCGATCCATCCACCCACCCTCCCACTATCCTACCCATCCATCTCCACCAACTTGTCTGCCTGGCTGTATTTATATGATATATATGTGTTAAACACAGTAAACATTTGTAGAGATCGACAGAAAGTGCCAGCTGTGCACATTCTCTAGTTTCCCCCGTAATGTCCACTTAACTTTACTAATTGGGTATTGTATATTGCATATGCCACTTCTGCGGCTCTCAATATTTCCTAATGTTGAAGTTTATTTCATTAATTCCACACATAACCAGCTCACCCAGAGTCCCACTTCAAATACACATGGGATATAAATACACTCACTTCTCGGTGTTATTATGCCGAAAATTGCATTCAGCACTCACTAAATTTATTAGTTTAGATTACCGATGACCGCGATGTCTCCGTTTCGTTTGTTTATTGAATTTCGGGGTCAGCTACGTTTTTCATTTTATATAATTAGTATTAAAATGCACCTAATTTTTGTGTTGTGAGCTAACTGAAGTCAACACTTTGTCTTCTTCTATTTCGTTTATTTAAGCTTCCCAGACATGTAAGGCTTTTTGTGTGTGCTACATGGGCACTGTGTTTCTGCATCTATAGATCCACAACCACGTCTCTGCAGTCTGGTCCATTCAATTATGTTTGATATACGAGTAGTTGTGATGCCGTTCTCGACGCTGCTCTCGAGGCTCTCTTTGACTGTAAATCTACCGTTTGGTAGATATATCATCCCTTCTTTGTTTGTTTAAGTATAAACTTTCAGGAGATTGATACTAACGCAAGGATCCGTCAACATTAGGACATATTCAAAGAACGCGCACGCAGGACTTCTATCAGCTTGTCGATTTCGTCCGATATGGTTGTACATCTGATCCACTGTCCAGGGTTGGAAAGGGTGAATATATAACAGCCTTTGAACTCTTCTTTCGTAAATATAATCGATTGGAATTGGATTGCATCCAAGTTTTCTTCAGTTAGAGATGGACCTCGAAAACCAATGTCCCCTATGAGCTGTTTAGTGAGCGAAAATTCTACCTCGTCAGCAGCAAGCGTTGAAATTGTCCAGTCTAAGCTATGGAGTTTTTTAAGCTACAATTCTATTTCGCCTGAGCTATATTTAAAAGTGTCCCGTCTAAGCTGTGTTGTTTTGTAAGCAACAATTCGACATTGTCAGCTGCTAGCGCTAAGATTATGAGCATTTGACCACAGGATGAAGTTTCTTCATTGCGCATTTGCTTGTACGCTGAAAACATACATTTGTTTGAGGTTAAAAGAAAAACAACAACAACAACAACAACACAAAAACAAATATTTGCGCTATGGGCTTAAAAGAAAGAAAGCAAGATGCATCCTCTTGGGTCTAAGAATATGCGCGCCATCTTAAGGATACTCAACTGTGATAACATTTCATCAAAGCCACTCCTCTAGAAGTCATGGCCGTGCACGCAGTCAACGAAAAAGTATAGGGTAACCTGGCTTCTGAAAGAAGCCTCCACCGAGAGATTACCTGAAGTGGCACTTGCAGAACCTCTAGACCGACAGTGATAATGGAGACATCTCTGTGATGGAGCCATGGTCAAAGAAACACTCTTGACACAAGAATGGAAGCTGCATGGCCGACAGCACTCCAGATCATTAATAGTCAGACGGGGTAATGCCATTCAGTTAATCAAATTGGGCATGCGTGTTTTGGAAAGAGAATTATCACCAAGTACAATGTACAGAGGATTTAGTGCGTAAGTTAGCTATCTATATATCACAGCCGGCGCTCTGGAAGGGGGGTTACTAACGCAATACGCAGTCGGGCATAGGGCGTTATGAACACAACTGAGGACGATTTTAAAGCAGGCCGCCTTGCGCTGGTTTTCATACAGTGGTATGAGTGCCGGTAGTTCAGAAAGAAATTACAAATCACTGAACGGAAACTTGTCAAGACATCACAAACATATTGTGTATACCACATAGAACTTAGACAATTTACACATAATTTGTAGTATATACAACGTAGCCAATTTACAGTGTACGTTTGGTAAAATATGCGCAAAATACATATGCCGCGCAGCATAAATAAAATGTTGAAAACATAAATAAACAAGACATCAAGCACATATCGTGATTTATTTATGTCATACCGACAGCAAGAAAACAAGTCAATGCAATAAGGAATGTAAAGAAAAGTGACAGGCTGGCAACATGTTATGCATAATTTAAACCAGGTCCAATAAAAACCAAGAGAGCCATATCTAGAGGGAGAGAGAGAGAGAGAGAGAGAGAGAGAGAGAGAGAGAGAGAGAGAGAGAGAGAGAGAGAGAGAGAGAGAGGAGAGAGAGCGAGAGAGAGAGAGAGAGAGAGAGAGAGAGAGAGAGAGAGAGAGAGAGAGAGAGAGAGAGAGAGACTGAAGTCCTCAAGAGTTTTCGCTACTGAGTATCAATGCACTAGTCCTATTTTAGACGCTCAATGCTCAATGCTATAATAAAAAATAGAACAGAAACGAAGAAAGAGTCACTCTTATCTGAGATTATGAATGTTGAAATACCAGGCGTTGTATGATTGCACGCTCGCCTTTTGCGGGTGGATTGACTCCCCCTGTCGCTAGCATGTTATATACTAACTCACTACCATCATTATCAAGTTCCATACCGACAGGCGTGGGCCATCGTACTTGTCCACAGCTTACGTTCTAAAGCGGCAATGACATCAAGACTGTCGAGCATGTTTTCTCGCTGTCTTCATCTATCTCTCTGTCCACTATTTACCTATTTCCGTGTTACATTATTACCATATATACTGGTTACTACTTTACCTGCTGTCTTGCCTGTGCACTTGGTACGTTATCTGACTATATACTGGTTATTATTCTATTTGCTTCTGGTCTATACAATTGTTACTTTATCACGCATATACTGGTTATTACTTTACCTGCTTGTGGTATATTCAAGCTTTACGAGGGGAAGTCAATAAGTAAGTCACAAATGGCTGTAGAAAAATGACTAAATATGATATCAACTTGAAACCAGTTTATTTTTATACATACATTGTCCATTTATTTCTCAACATAATTTCCACCTACATTGATGCACTTATCCCACCGTTTTATCAGTCCTCCCAAACCTGCTGCATAGAACTGCGTGCTCTTTTTTCTAAACCACGTCTTTACTTCACATTCAACTACGTCGTCATTCGCGAAATGTCTCTCGCCAAGGTGGGTTGTCAGTGTTTATGCTGACAAATGTTTGTTCCATAAAGCGATGCATAGCCGGGTAGAAAAGTTACGAGGGCGAGTCAATAAGTAAGTCACACCGTTATGTGGGATGTCAGGTAAATGAAAACAAAGCACGCAGTTCTATGCAGCCGGTTTTGGAGGACTGATAAAACGATGGGATAAGTGCATCAGTGTTGGAGGAAATTATGTTGAGAAATAAAGGGACAATGTATCTATAAAAATAAACTGGTTCCAAGTTGTTATCATATGTAATTAGTTTTCTACTGCCATTTGCGACTTACTTATTAACTTACCTTCGTACATTATCACACTATATACTAGTTATTACTCTACTTGCTTCTGGACTATACAATTGTTACATTACTACACCGTATACTGGTTATTACTTTGCCTGCTTCTGGTCTATACAATTGTTACATCATGTTATTACTTTACTTGATTATGGTATATACAATTGTTACATTATCACACTATATTCTTGTTATTATTTACTTGCTCCTGGTCTATACACGTGTTACATTATCACACTATATACTGGTTATTGTTACATGCTTCTACCCTATATATTTTCTCCGTGTTCTTACGTTGCACTATTTTACTTGTTACCCCTTCTACCACACACTTGCTACTTTATTCCACCGTCTGTTTGCTACATTGTTTTGCATTATTTAACCGTTGTATGTCTACATTATTGCGCCATCTTATAGCCATATTATTTCATGTTATTGCTACATTATTTCACCCTCTTTTCTCGATATTCTTTCGCCGTTTATGGCGTAATTATTCACAGTTTTATTTCTACATCATTGCACCGTCGCATTGCTACATTAATGCACCATAGTATGCTGCATTATTTCACCTACTTATATCTACAATGTGTTACCGTCTCATTGCTAAATTTCCCCGTATTATTGATACATTATTCAATATTCTTTTTTCTACATCTCTGTCTTACTGCAATATTATTTCGCCTGCTTGCTACATTATGACTAGTCCGGCTGAAATTTACCTCTTACATTAATATGTTTACGACACACACACACACACACAATCACTCACACACACACACACACACACACACACACACACACACGCGCGCACATAAAGAGAGAGAGAGAGAGAGAGAGAGAGAGAGAGAGAGAGAGAGAGAGAGAGAGAGAGAGAGAGCAAACTTTATTTTCAATGTGTTAAGAATTGAGCACGCAGGATATTTTATTTCCATACTTGCACTATTAACGATATCTGTCTATCTGTCCGTCCGTCCGTCTGTCGGCCGGCCTGTCCGTCCGTCCGCCCGCCAGCCTGCCTGCCGGTCTATCGGTCTGTCTAACAGTTCATTTTCTTATTTCCTTGGCTGAAATTTAATGTTTTGGTAGTATTCCTAGTGTCTAGAGAGGGGCCATTAAACAGACAGCCAGCTAGCCAGACTGTCAGACAGACAGACGCCCACAATCTTGTTAAAATCTTCGCTAGCGGTCATTATGGCTGAACGAATAAGCACGTTCGCTGTTAAACTTCCAGTGTGCTGATGTTGAAGTTTAAACCCCACATCGTTCAGTTGTATTAAAATGTTGACTTCTCGTCCTTGACTTGCGGACGTAAATTACAAGTACCTCAGAAATCGGAGTGGGCTCGCCTCATGGCGAAGGACACTGGTAATAGGCAAAGCTAATCCACACGTAAAAATCAACCAAGTGCACTAGAAGTAGTAGCCCTTGTACGGACTACGGATGAGTTCAAAGCGAGTGAATGCAAATAATAAAACAAAAAAACAAACAAATTTCCTCTTTAAGGTATTCATCGTAATACATTAGCCGATCGTTACTGAGCCCGTAAAAACAAACCAATTCTTGTATTGTTCCGTTAATTGGCTAGCATTTTTGTATTCTTGGCTGTAATCTCTAACACCATCTCTGTCGCTGGCAATACTAGCTCGTTCTTTTTAACCGGAAATCTGCACATTCTAAAGCGTTGCATTTCATCTCTCTTTGTCTCTCTCTCTCTCTCTCTCTCTCTCTCTCTCTCTCTCTCTCTCTCTTTCTCTCTCTCTCTCTCTCTCTCTCTCTCTCTCTCTCTCTCTCTCTCTCTCTCTCTCTCTCTCTCTCTCTCTCTCTCTCTCTCTCTCTCTCTCTCCATCTCCACTCTTCTCCTTTCTTTCAGTCACATTTCCTCCCCTCTACGTCATCCTCTCAGTATTACTCACTCTAGTTCTTTCTCGCATTTCTATCACATTCTCTTTGTTTCCTTTTCGTCAGTCTGTCTTGCATTGTCTCGCTATCTCTCTCAGTCCGTCTGTCTCTTCTTGTGTGTGAATGTGCGCACGCGCCTTAAACTCGACGCTAACTTCTTAAATGTTCACATTCAGTTGGATGGCTCTGACAAACTACGATTAACTCTTAAATATTATGCATTGGTTAACAACTCTCCCGATTTAACACTACACTACCATCTATTCGGTGACTGTGTTGCACCCCTTTCCCCACTCCAAGTCTAGAAATGTGTGTGTGGACACGTATGGCCATTGGAACTTGACATCTGCACAGCGGCATGTTTGTATGAAATCGATCATGATTCAGCACAGCACACACACGGACTAGGCCTCAGTTCGTCATGTTCCCGCCACAGATGTTACGTATGTCGTTGTCAACGAATTCCAGTTAGATATCCTGGAGGGTTTCATTTTCAGTAACTTAAAACCAGACTTTCGTAATTATTTCGACGATTTTATAGTTGTTTAGTTAATTTTATTTCCATACTTGCATTATTACAACTGTATGTCTGTCTGCCTGCCTGCCTGCTTACCAGCCTGCCAACCTGGCTGTCAGCCTGCCTGCCAGCCTGCTTTTCTATCTGCCTGTCTGTCTGTCTGTCTTCATTTCGGCGAATGAAATAAGAAAATGAATGATACTTTTGGTAGTATTTCAAATGTCCCCCCGAATTCAGCTCTGCGTATGTGGATTTTGAAGGCAAAGGGAAACCCCACATTTCAGAGTTAGTGAACTACGTTAATTGCTGTCTAAGAACAACCTCGTCCGGTCGGGACAGTCATGAGACACAGGTGACACCAGACCGTCATCCAGCTACTAAAGTATTCCTTGGACTGCCAGAGTAACTAACAACGACTGCCTGAAAGAGGCTAATGAAACTAGAACATTATATACAATCATTCATTGGCACCTTTCCGTCTTGACAGACGATAGTTTGGTACATTGTGCTTCAAAAAGGCTTAATAACTACGATCCATGGCGGTGGCGAGTGTGGCTAGGTAAGGCCAATTCTTGCTGCAAATGTTTGCCCACAGTAGTTACATGTGAAAACATGGTCATTTCCGCCATTTTGCACCATCTTACGTCTCTCACGCTCTGTGTGTGCTTTATCTGCAATCATTTTCTCCTTTGTCTTTATTCCATTTCTGATAGTTGCCCTCCAAGCAACACGTTCAGCGGCGACGTGTTCCCATTGTGCATTATCAATGCCTGTATCAATCATGTCCCGCTTACACACATCTTTGTATCGTAGTAGAGGCCGACCCTGAGATCTCCTACCCGTCTGTAGTTCACCAAAAAAGATGTCCTTTGGTATTCTACCATCATCCATCCTCCTAACGTGTCCTATCCATCTAAGTCTACAAAGACTGAGCATGGAATACACCGTCACACAACCTGATCTTTCCAATACTTCAGTATTTGTGATTTTGTCTTGCCACTTAATACTAAGTATTCTTCGCAGACACCGCATATGAAAGCTGTTTAAACGTTTCTCTTGGCGTGAGTAAGTTGTCCAGGTTTCACTGCCATAAAGAAGAGTACTAAGGACACAAGCTTGGTAGATGAGGACTTTTGTTTTGGCAGTAAGCTTCCTGTTCTCCCAGACTCATTTTGCTAACATGTTCATTGTTGTTGCTGCCTCTATAGTCAGGTCTTAGTCAGATATGACTGAGCTACCGTATGACAGTAGACGGTACTATCTGCTTTCTGTCAGCGCCGAATGGTGGGCGGCGCTTACCAAACCCGACACCCCACATTGTGCCAACGGCTTCGGGCGGAAGAGCGCAATTGGGAGGGTACTAGCCTTATCCTGGTGCGAGGAAATGCAACCCAAAGACAAAATAAGTCATGGCAGGGCAGACCAGGCCCTAAGCCTTGGTTGGCAGCTGGTCTAGGAACGAAGCTCCGACAGGCGGACAGTTAGAGCATTGCTTTGCTGAACCGGCAGCTTATGCAGCTTGTCTTGTTCCAGATTATAGGTGTCAACTTTCCTCTGGAGTGAACTAGGCAGGCCGAGAGAGGGATGATGCTGCATGGGCAACACATGATTTCTTTATTTTAGCCCAGGCTTTGTGCTATGGAGAGGCAATATATACAATAAAAAAGAGACAAACAGCTTTATTTGGTCATGTGATGAGACGAGAGACATTGAAGAACATAGTCACAACTGAAAAGATCGAGGGGAAGAGAGGCAGAGGCAGACCATGAGAAATGAAGATGGATGGATTGAGACGGTGCCATGGAGGAATATCATCAGCAGAGTTGATCCAGAACACCAAAGACCGAGATCTGTGGAAAGCCATAAACGCCAACGCCAGCTGACAGGGCACTTGATGATGATGATGATAATGATGATGATGATAATGATGATGACGACGACGACAATGTGACTATCTAATGTCTGTTCTTGCAACTCATTAACCAACTTGAGTAGATTTGAGTTAAGCTAAGAACCGACATCACTGTACTCAGGACATTCCCAGACGTGCCCCCTCTCGTTCAACAGCTAGCGAAGAGTCATAGTACTAATCGTTCCCACCACTATCTGATTTAAAGTTCCCCTGGTCTTCCCTCTCAGTTTTGAGATTCTTCCAGAACCCCTGCCAATTCCCCGCATTCTCATTCTTTCCACAATCTGTTCCCCCGCCTAAACCAACTTATGCCTGGTTTGTTCAAATAGAAATATCTCCCCGACAAAATAGAAAACGCTGAAAGCATGATAGGAATATTATAAATGAAAGTAAATATTTATATATTACATAACTATACTGACTGTTTTGTTGTTCGACTCTTTTAAGCCCCACACCCCTCCTCCTATTTCTACGCAACTTTAATTTTTAGGACACATGTCAAGTCCAGACGTAAAACTATCTGTTAACTTAGAAGCCAACACCACAAGGACTCAATTTATCGTTCACAATTGTTATTGAGTCCCCGCCGGTAGCAGGTTTTATGTAACTTTTCTTGGCTGGTTGTTGTTGCAGGAGCAGCGGTAGTAGAAGTTGTTGTTGTTGTTGTAATTGTAGTTGCAGTACTAGTGGTAATAATACTTGTAGTAGTAGTAGTTGTTGTTGGCAAGCTACTGAACGTAAACTTGCCAAGAAATCACAAACAGCAACAATGCTGGGGCTGACTGCGACGTCGTGTAAAGATATGCAACTTTTCTAGTAGTAGTAGTAGCAGCAGCAGCAGCAGCAGCAGAAGCAGCAGCAGCAGGAGAAGAGTTATTTCTATCAATAATAGTATTAGCAGGAGAATAGTAATAGTAATATTAGAAGGAGACGGATTATTTCTAGTAATAGCAGAAATATTAGTTGTGGTCGTAGTAGTAGTAGTAGTAGTAGTAGTAGTAGTAGTAGTAGTAGTAGTAGTAGTAGTAGTAGTAGTAGTAGTAGTAGTAGTAGTAGTAGTAGTAGTAGTGGCGGTGGTAGTGTTGTCGGTTTGGGTGGTGGTGGTGTCAAGCCGGTCGTTTTTACCTCGCAGAACATTTGCTGGTACCCATTATAGCCTTGTTCGACCTGAGAAGCCAGGTCAATGTAAAAACCAGCATGGAGTGGGATTCGAACACGTCATACCATACCCGTAAGCCTGCTAGCCACCACCCGACCACCGTCCCGTTATTGTAATATTTTTGGAGGGCATATCCTTTATAGAACATCGCAGTCAACACCAGCATTTCTGCCGTTGTGATCTCTTGGCAGGGTTATGTTCAGTAGTTGGCCATTGCATTCTAAATGATCGGCACCGATACCAACGCGGAACCAACGCAACACAGTATGCTGCCAAATCGCGTGCAGCTGTGTTTAGAACGCGGGTATACGGGATTACGAATCGCGTCAGTAATCCCTCTCTCACACACGCACACACACACACACGCGCGCGCACACACACACACACACACACACACACACACACACACACACACACACACGGTCAGGTTGTTCTCTTTAGTCCTCTTGACGTTAATATTATTCAAAACATTTTCCCGGCGTGAATTTGAACAACGAAGACAAAAACAATAGATTGCACGATTTATTGCTTAGCATATTTCGCTACATCTCGTCAGGTACATACTGCAGAAATCACACAACGTAAACTTAGACAATAAGATAGATTTTTCAATCTGAAATATACGAGTATAACACACATATTCACACTGTAATTTGAATTGTCTACCACAGTCATATGAAACCGACTATCATGTCGTTGTGTTTGCACAAAGGTGGCTGTTGTAAATGAATAGTTTATATTGTTGTTTTAATGCCTCTGTCTGTAATCCAGTCGACTCTGTGTCGAAGAGTTTAAGGGCGCATATCGTAATCCCTCATACCACGTTCGAAACCAGCTGCGGGCGATTTGGAAGTAGACCGCCTTGCGTTGTTATTGGTTTCCGATACAAAGGTATGAGTGCTAGTCGTTCAGAAAGCAATGGCAAACTACTGAACGTAAACTTGCCAAGAAATCATTGACGGTCAAAAAATGCTGGGGCTGACTGCAGCGTCCTGTAAAGGATATGAACCTAACTTTTTAAAACTGTTACCCGGAATATTATATACTTATACTGAAGCAGGATGGGGCTGCGATCTGTGATGTGGTAGGGTCATTATATTTCGTAGACCTGCATGCGCAGAGGAACAGGTAACAGGTCTTTCCCTCATTTAGCGAGACAACGAATACAGGGGTCGTTATCATCGTACCTCCCTAATAACTTCACAATCGAACCCGCTTAAAATGGTATACATTGCTTCTCGCCACCCATCTTTTATTTTCTTGTTGGCGTGAAGAATGATCGGAGTATCATTTGGTTGATAATTTTCATGAACTCTTTGTCTTTTCCAGTAATCATTTGTTGGACCTAATTATTGTGACCTGCCCCATAGACTGAATTATGCAGAGAGCATTATCTATCAACAGAAATGGAATTCAGTACACTCTGACAGAACAGTTTGATTATCTGGACTTTATCAACAACCTTCTCTTAGTGTCCACACACGGAACAGACTTCTATATATTACTGTGTATCTTCTATTGTTGCCTTCTATTCCCCAATGGGGCAAAGACGCTTGACCAGATCCCTCCAGTCTTTAACTATCACATGCAACGTTGTCCATCTTCTTTCCATATTGTTCGTTTTTGTTTCTACTTCTCTTCTACATGAGTGTTAATGCCTTCCTCTATTTGTTTTTCCCATTCGCACACTCACCTTGATTTACACATCAAATAACTACACAGCGGTAACAGATCCCAGACCTGCTACAACCCAAAAGTCCCCAGATCGATGACAAACATGTCATTATCACCCGAATCAATCCGGTTCAAGGGGCTCCAAGAAACAGAGAAAGTCCACCTCTCTGCAATCACCGGCATGTCACCAAGCAACAAATCATTACCGCCAGTAATTAATCGGTGCAGATTCCAGATTGATAACGCGCGCACAATGTGTTCCCGGTTGAGACTTGCCGATTGCAAGATGTCCAAGGTGATATATTGAAAGCCGTCATGCAGGCAGGACGATTAAACAAATTAAGTGACGACTGCGAATCTCCAACCTTGGTTTAGAAGTTTAGAGCTATTGGTGCTAGACGGGTGGTCAGCATCCCACCCGGTTTCCGTAATTTCCACAAAAATGTGTACACATTTGAGGCTTTGTTCACAGGTCACTGAATCTTCGCCTAGAATACATGACCCCCGGGCCTGCAGATTAGCGTGCTAGCCAATGCCTTACCGCGACTGTCCACAACATAATTAATGTTACATGCCCTTGGCAGGAGGATGTGATCAAACCCTAACCCAAGTTAATTTTCTACGCAATTTTACGTTCAGTAAATAGACACATATAGTATTATTTGGCGCTCACAGAAGAAGAAGAAGAAGAAGAAGAAGAAGAGAAGAAGAAGAAGAAGAAGAAGAAGAAGAAGAAGAAGAAGAAGAAGAAGAAGAAGCAGGAAATTAGAGATTATAAGACGCACTAGACAATATACATTTTTGAAAGCTGTAATAGTTACCGACCGGGATCGAACCTGTCGCTTCCAAATGACGACGGCGCCTCGCTGCAGGAACAAGTGTGCTTCGACGTACGACCAACTAGACACTCCAAAAAAAAAGTGTCTTCATTGGTCGTGTCTATCATAGTGGCCTCAACGGTTCTCCCCATTTATTACTTGTGTTTACGTTCAGTAGTTTGCCTCTGATTTCTGACCGTGAAGTCGGCGTTGAAGTGCAACTGACCTGACGGATATACGGGCTAATCCCGCTACCACGCCGTCACCGCTCCGGAAGCTCACGCGTAAGCGCATTAACCTCTCAGTCATGCACTAGACACAACATAACAGAAGTAGAAAACTGCATTAAAATCAAAATGCAGATACGGCCTTTGATATAAGCACAGCTGTGCTTTCATTCAGTGATCTTGTAAACAATATCCTAGCCTGCCGTCTTTTTCTACTTAACCTCGCCGCTTTGATTGAAGAATGCCTTGATGTACTCTGCTAACATACCTTCTGTGATAACAACCTTCTTCTTACAGTCCATGGCGTTAGTGCTCATGTCTATCCACAGTCCCTGTGTCTCATGTGCTGCCAATCGTTCGTCTGATCGCCAGGGCCACTATAAAATAGTAATAGGGAAAGCTAATAATCCGCACGCAAAATTCAATCCACTGCTATCAGAAATGTGTATGGACTGCGCTTGAGTTAATAGCGAGCGAGCGCAAAAAAATGGTACGGATGTTCCTCCATGTCGTGATGACAAACTGTCCAACGTCTTCTCTCTTGGTTTCCTTCTGCTTCTTTTTCCGTCCAGCTTTCCCGTTGTGACTACAGACACCTGGTTTTCTCTTGTCATGACATACCCAAAAAATGAGGGCTGTCCTATTCCGATCCCAGTAACCAGTTCTTTTTGTGAGTTAACTTCTTTCAATGTATGTTCATTACTCTTGCTATCCATCCATGGTATTCTCATCATCCTTCTATAAAACTACATCTCCACAGCCTCCACATATTTCCTACTTGTCTACTAATTGTCCATGATTCACATCTATACATCAGGATTGGCTCAACTAACTCTTAAGAACTCTTTTTTGTCAACTCTGTTGACAAAGATAACAGCTTTCACACTTCTTAATTGTGATTTTCTAGCCGTAGATTTTGTGATTTTTTTTTTCTCCAAGTTTAGTCCTACACATTGCGAGTGTCTAAAGATATATAATTGATATTATGATTTGTTTTTACCCGGTTTTCAATGTGGCTATGTGTGGCATCCTTTGCACGCAAATACTTATTTGTTACACGGATACATGCTATTTTCTTCTACCGTTGAGAAATGAAATGAGCGGAACTGGAGTAACACTGCAAATAATGCAATAAGTAAATCCACGAAACGAGAAGCGAAATGGGTAATCTATACTAGAACAGTCTCCTGTGACAAAATGGGTATTGTGGCTAGAAACGTTGTCAGCATAAGATAACAGACACTGATACAGCTACATACAACACATACCGAAAGTTGCTTGGCTGATGTTAACCCGTCATCTGTGCAGTTGGGTACCCCGCCTAGGATGTGCAGTGGGGACAAGCAGTTCACCTGCGTGCAGTACGGGGCACCACGACAGTATAGGACACTAAACATTATCCTGTCTTGTTCTAATGCATATTTAGCTTAGCCTTATTACAATTAGCCGGCTCTGTGGTGGAGTTACGGGCACAAAATGTAATCCCGCATACCGCATTCCAAATACAGCTGCGGGCGATTTGGCAGCATACCGCATTGAGTTGGTTTTTATTTAATGGTATGAGTGCCGGACGTTCAGAAAGCAAAGTCAAACTACTGAACGTAAACTTGCCAAGAAATCCCAAACAGCCAAAACATGCTGGTTTTGATTGCGACGTCCTGTAATGGATATGCACCTAACTTATTACAATTAAACCAGCGTGTTGGTGTAGTCGTGAGGAGCTTATACCGACAATGGCGACGAGCAAGGTCGAATTAGTGGACTCGATAACTGCACTCGTTGTTTGCTACGGGAGAAAAATACTGGAGACTCCCGTTGTTCGTTCATTCTTGGCTGTATCCCTGGATTACCATTTGTATACAGTGCCTCGCTTTACACCTGCATTTTCTCAAGAATCTCTCTTTATCATAACTCTAATTTCTTCAGCGAGGTTTGTCCGCAATTAGTTTCAACACCGGACAGTATTATGGACCAGAAACTCGCTCATTTCGATGCTGGGCTTAATTACTCGACGGTAGCGTCCCCCCAGTTCCAAAGCGAATGGTGACGGTGTTTATGTAAGATCAATATCATAGAGCAGGAAGATACATCGACGTTCTTGGATTTCTCCGTCTCATTTCCTGTCTGCGATCATCACTCTGTTGCTTTCCGACAGTTTCCTTTGGGTTGGGAACCACACAACAATAAATAATTCACCGTGGGGTGGTCGAGAAAGTTGAGAAGAGGATCGCGCGGGATGAATGATAAAAGCTGGTATAAGAGAGCGTATTGTTTTCTTAATTGAGTTACGGAAATTGTGTTTTTTATATTTTTGTTCTATTATTTATTGAAGTAGCTAGGCCTTTAGCGCGGTCTGAAGAATGACTCATCGTAGTGTTTCAGTGCAGTGGTAGGGTACATCACGCTCGTTTTACTATACCATATCTTATATTTGAGATTATACGGTAGCACACACAGCAGACTATACTATGTTAGAAGTTGATAATATGCTGTGATCGACCAGTCCGTTTATACTGTATCACACAAGGCAGACGATGCTATTTCACACAAGGCAAGATATTAACTACCACACAAGACAGACTATAATATGTCCACACAAGGCATACTATACTATACCACACAAGGACGACTATACTATACCATACAACGCAGACTACTATACACACAAGGCAGACTGCTATGTTTCACACAAGCCAGTCTTAACTATATCGCACAGTTGTGCACAGTATAATTTGCCTCATTCTATAATATGTTGTTCTACCCGTCTGCTTTGTTCATTTTGTCTGACAATATGTCCTTCAGCCTTCCTGTTGACTTCTCCGTCCACATCTATTTTCCCGTAACAAGAGACAGTGAGCAATAATATGAAGCGTCGCCGAGACATACAATACAAGATCATGTGACAAAAATATTCCTTCATTTTCAATACACACATAGTGCCAGAGAGAAGAGAGAGAGAGAGGGAGAGAGAGAGAGAGAGAGAGAGGAGAGAGAGAGAGAGAGAGAGAGAGAGAGAGAGAGACTCATACACACAGACATAAACAGAGTATAAATCTGAAGTGTCGCCGAGACATACTGTCCAAAACAATCTCCCACGCAGATGGAGAGAGGGAGAGAGAGACACACATACACAGAGTGAGAGAGGCACAAAGAGAGCATCGATATGACTAAACATCTCCCACGCAGAGAGAGAGAAAGAGAGAGAGAGAGAGAGAGAGAGAGAGAGAGAGAGAGAGAGAGAGAGAGAGAGAGAGAGAGCAAGCGAGCGTAAATTTGAAGCTTCGTCGAGACATAATATCATGTAAGATTATTTGACAGAGACATCACCCCTGTGTATCTCTATCTCTCTACACTCTCACCCACATAGACACGCGCTCTCGCGCACGTATATATATATATATATATATATATATATATATATATATATATATATATATATATATATATGTAGGTAGAGGGATATATAGATATAGATGGAGAGAGAGAGAGAGAGAGAGAAGAGAGAGAGAGAGAGAGAGAGAGAGACTAGTCCGGACCTTCTAGAATCTAGATATTGGAAGTTGGAGTGTTTGGTTGTTACCAGCAATTTGCGGCTTCACCTGTTGTCACTTGTATATCGGCATCAGCGCACCTTATGTTTACGAACGTGCGGTCTTATTCATTCGGCCTTGCTGACATCCTAAATGAGAACAAAGGTGTCTCCTCCCTTCCACTGGCCTACGGGGTACCCTCGGGTAATGTAGAGTACCAGCTTAGGTCCCGACCAGGGTAGCATGAACCCTGGTGTGCAGTTTGTTGATGGATCAATAGAGCAGCCGACAGATAGTTGTCGGTTATGGGCTCAAGTGCCACGACGTAGTCAGGGGATCTCTGTATGTAGACAAGAGCTTCGGTCACCGGCAAGTATGGTCACTACCAATGAGGGAAGCAATGGAAGACTACCTTCGTTACCACCGCTGGAATGGCAGGCTTCGTCACTTCCCAGAGTCAGACAAACACTCTACAAACGTATGAGGTGGCGAGTCATGACGTCTCACTCTTATCGGTACGGCATTTGATGATGATACAGTTCTTTATCAGGACTAAAGTCGGAGTTATAGCAGCGCTTGATTTTATCAGAAGGCAGAAAGTCAAATGGTTTAGCCATGAAACTAGGTTACCAACTAACAGTATACCACAACAAGCAATGATGTACAGACCAGATGGAAGCAGAGGAAGAGGCCGACCATGTAAACGATGGACGGAGGGAATAGCAGAGTCCATGGGAATATTGATGCATGGAGCCCATAAGCGGGCACTCTCCCGCTGTTTATACTTCACCTCGGCACTGCAAGGTACAAGAGGAACAAGATGAGATAAGACAGTTCTTTATCTTCTTGGAAAATCAGTGTAAATATTTGCTTGTATGTGTTATTTTAACACAGACTGTGTAGCTACAATTGAATGAATAAAATTACGATAAAAAATGGGATGTTTAGAAAGCCTTTCCCAAGCTTTTCTGTTTAAAAGTCTAAGTAAATTTAAGGTCCTTTTGTCACGCCTTTAGGTCTTTGGACATATGTTGCTAGGTTCATATCCTTATAGGTCAATCGGCACACGATGGGTGGTGTGCTCAATATCAAGCCGCCGCCTTTACTTCCTGTTAACATTTTCTTGTACCGATTTTTAGGCTGGGTCAACCCAGGAGTCCAGGTCAATTTATACCACACACAAAAAAGTGCGCTTGATGCGGATACGAAACCATTACCACCGGCCAATAGGCAAGCGGCTTGTTACTATGTCACAACCCTTCTCCTCATTAACACAGTTATAATAAATGGCGACCCGCCGTTACAGCTCTCGATATAACATCCCCGTATATTACCCCATGTGGACAACAAGCACCTTCGGATTGATAGGACTGTGAGGGAAAACCCATGGGTAGCTGCTTTTGGTGGCTGACTGTCATTCTGAGCCAGTGATGGACCCTTCTATAACTTCTCCTTGAGGTTGAACGGGGTAGGGGTAATGGTGAAATCGAGTAATCGAATAACAGCTCTCGCCAGTTACCCACACTGAAGCCGCAGAAAGAAAGGAGCCGGTCACCGAGGTCAAGACTCCCACAAGGCCGGACTCAGGTTTCGTCTTTCCAAGACAGTGAACATTGAATCTGAATGTTGGCGTGGCCCTGACCACGTCATGCTGGACTGCCCTGTGAGGCCGGGACAGTGAGGTTTGAGTGGCCGACACCAGGAATGTGTCCAGACAGTTACCTGCCAACCAATGCATTGTGTTGGTATGTTTATTTACTGTATTTGTGTTTGTATGGAAGACGGACGGACGGACAGACAGACAGACAGAACAGACAGACGGACGAAAGGAAGGAAGGAAGACGCCTGCATATACAAACGTATACGAAGGCAGGTACGTAGGTATTTATTCGTCTATCACGTCAGTAACGACTGCAATGCAAGTCAATTAATAGTTTAATAGTTAAAAGATAGAGAAAGAGACAGACAGAGAAAGAGGGGGGGGGGGGGGGGGAGAGACAGCGAGTTGGATAGAGAGGGAGAGAGTTACGGAGGGAGAGAGAAGTAGAGAGACAGAGAGTTAGAGAGACAGAGTTAGAGGGAGAGAGAGATGGAGAGAGAGAAGTAGAGATTGAGGGAGAGAAAGCGACGTAGAGAGAGAGAGAGAGAGAGAGAGAGAGAGAGAGAGAGAGAGAGAGAGAGAGAGAGAGAAGTAGAGAGACAGGCAGGCAGATAAAGAAAGAAAACTGTGCTACAATTGAAAATAATGTTGGTAGCATAGCAATAGGAAAACAAACAATCCATTCCCGGAGCGAGTAGCGTGTGAGTATAGGAATATAACTGCTGCCTGGGAGACATCACCTGTGAATGAACAAACATCCCTGACACCACAACTAGCTAGCGACGCTGGAATTCGGGATCAATCTGCTTCCATTTCTTTGGCCTCTCTCCTCCCGCATCCCCTGGCCAACATCCATCCTCTATGCCCTATTTGTGTCGGTATTGTTTTCAACGTTTATTTTGGATCCAAATCAAAGCCTGGCGTTTTGCTTTGGCGGTGAGTTTGAAAAGTAGCAGGAGATCTAGAGAGTGTAAATGAGGCAGCGGGAGAGGGAGGCAGAGAGAGGGAGTGGGAATTGATTAACCGGAGTGCAGTTGTTGTTTGTTTAGTGCTTGGTGTGTCAACTTCGGCATTGTAAAGTCGTCGATTTTGCTTTGAGACCAAACAGCGGGAATTTTCTTGTGAGCTGACTCTGCTGGGTGCCCTACTGTCACGCATCTAATGGCACTGGTGATTTCTGACGTGATGTGTGCAGCATTCTTTGGTTAACGTCAGCATGTATTTGCTTGTCTGTGTTGTTGTCAGTCTCTATCTGCATGCTTGTGGTCTGTTTATGTATTGCACTAGCTATGTTAGGGTTAGGGTTAGAGTTAGAGCGGCTGGCTGAATGGCTAGAATGTCGGTTTCTCCTTCCGGAGACCCGGGTTCGAATCTTCGGTAAGGTGATCTACCGGCAGATACATCAACTATCTTTGGTCTCGTGGCAGTACCTGGATAGTGGGCGTTCTCAGCCGTCTCTGCAATTCTTATCCGTCCATACAATTGTTGGCATTTAACGTGGAAACCATAGCTGTGTGTCGTGTAATTTTGACTAGTTTATTGCATTCAGAACGGGTACACGTTCATTAGACACCAATGGTTCAAGAAAATCCAAGCTCTGTGCTCAGATTGACAGGTAAATGTAAATCCAGGTGTATGAAATCGTAAAGGTAAATGTAAATCCAGGTGTATGAAATCGTAAAGGTAAATGTAAACCCAGGTTTATGAAAGCGTAAAGGTAAATGTAAATCCAGGTTTATGAAAGCGTAAAGGTAAATGCAAATTCAGGTTTACGAAAGCGAAAATGTAAATGTAAATCCAGGTTTGTGAGAAATTGTGAAGCCAGGGGTACCGTGGCTCAGAAGATAACGACTTCAATGTCAGCACAAGGCTGAGATTTTCCAAGAACCATTGGTATCTCATGTTATCACACGCCTTCCTAGCCTTGTGGGTAGTGATATCGGATTCTTTGGGAGTCTCCGTAACGAAATGGTTACACCAGCTGACTCACGCTCCGAAGGTTGTGGGTTCGATTCCGGCCTAAGTAGTTCGGTTCAGGAGTGCAGTTTTCTCGGAAAGTCCTGGGGTAGTCGCTGGGGCTACAGAATTTGTGTTTTGTGAGAGGCTCTCGGCAAGTCGCTCTACAGAAAGAGACTGAACCATATGGGATAAAATCCGGTGCCGCGAAGTACTTCCTTTTGCGTTTTTAATCCTTATTAAAATTCTAAGTTTTCTTGGATAACAGCGAGAGACAGGTGGTCACGTGTGCAAGTTTTACATCTAAAAATAGCCCAGAACTTGGAAATCGCAAAGAGAAGGTCATAAGACCGTTGCCCTGGTAAATTATTAAGAACAAGAAAACTTACCCACGGGTAGATTCAGCCCTTTGTCATGGATGGACTGTGTCTAGAGGAAGCAAATCTTGAAGAGCTGCTTGCGAAGTCCGGCACACTGACCTTTGAGGTGTATTATTTGGTGTGAAGCAATCCCCTCGAAGTAGGGGCGAAGAAGAAGAGGAAGCATTAATTTGAAGCTCATTGTTTCACGTCCACTATACTAAACACTCCATCGCATATCAGCACACAGATTAGCAGTAATGAATTGTAGAAATACTGGAATTAAAATGAGCTGCATATATATATATATATATATATATATATATATATATATATATATATATATATATATATATATATATAATGCTGGTAATCAGAGATTAAAAGGCAATACATGTTAAATAACACTGAGAGACAAAGGAAAACGTAGACGAAGAGGGCAATAACGGAAAAACAATTAGTAACCTGAGATCGGTTCTCATATAAAGCAAACAAGATGGGAGCTTGAAAATAACACCACTTAACGGCTGGCGATAAACGTGGACAGACAAATCATATTCTCCGTTGTGTCAACACTGACATAAATGTTTCCAAATCTGAAAAGTACAGGTAATTTACTTAGTGCTGTTCTATTCTTGTCGAGGTTCGAGAAACAAACAAACAAGCAAACAAACATATATTACACTAAACCACATACATACACACACAGAGAGAGAGAGAGAGAGAGAGAGAGGAGAGAGAGAGAGAGAGAGAGGGGGGGGGGGAGAGAGAGAGTGAGAGAGAGAGAAAGAGGGAAGATAGAGGGAGAGAAAAAGAGAGGGGGGAGGAGAGAGAGAGGAGGAGTAGGCGATACTTTCTTGAGAAAAAGTAGATGTACACGTGACAACTTGTTTACATGAGGTAAATTATGGAAAATAATGGTTACCATCAACTGTTGGTGGATGAAGTCCCCTTCCCTTCATCCCATGGCCTTGGGCAAGGTTTACTTTGCTATGTGGACTCTAAGTGGCCCTTGTCTAACCGTTACAAGAAACATGATGTAGGTGAATTGAGGTTTTACATAAGCAATGATGTAGGTGAATTGAGGTTTTACATAAACAGTGATGTAGGTGAATTGAGGTTCTATCTTAAGTGCAAGGATGCTAGGGTGTTGAATTGAGGGTGTGTACGATAAGCAATGAGATGTAGGTTTGATATTGAGTGAGGAAGAGGTTTTTACATAAACAGTGATTATTTGTAGGTGAGATTGAATGAATTAAGAACCAATGATTGAGGGGTTTTTTTACATAATAAGCGATTGATGTAGGTGAATTGAGGTTTTACATAGGCAATGATGTAGGTGAATTGAGGTTTACATAAACAGTGATGTAGGTTTTGGTGGGGGGTTGTGGTGGGTGAAAATTGAGTTTTACATAAACAGTGATGTATGGTGCAAATATGCATTATTATTTTGATTTTGTCTGTGCTGAAGGATAGTATTTCGCTAAATGTGACCTCCCATTTGAACAGAAGGACGATATACCACCATACTAGGAACGTCGTGTTATTTGTTTCGTTTTGCGGTATCTTCCCCGATTTGAATGCTCAGTGAACAGACATTTACATTATAATACTTGTTCATTTGATTGTGAACTATGTTTGGTCCTAACCTACTTTTAGGTAAAAGTCCAACTTAAAGCCAGAAACGACCCATAAGGATGCATCCCACGCCTTGAAAATGACAGTTATGCTCTTTGGCGTTGATAACATCCCTTATTGACAATGACAACGTGATTCATTGAAAGTGACACAATGACTTATTGACAGTGGCAAAGTCGAGCCTTTAATAAGGATGTTGGAGGAATAGTGTTTATCCCGATGGGAATCTTTCACTCTTAGATTACCACCTCAATGCCTGTCATTTTGTCCGCTTATTTTTGTGTCAGCGTCTCAGCTCATAACTTGAAATAGTAACGTTAACCTTGTTGTTTCAGACCGACTTACATTTGATAGCACAACCACGTGTCAGCACACGCACATGACCGGAAGTGGCTTGTAGAGATTCTGAAATAGGATATGTAAACAGTATAATGTAACACTAAGTAATGTAGCTTTACTGAACACAATTACAAAGAAACTAATATTTTCCCCGTGTTTATATGTTGTGTTTTGTGTATTCGTTTACTGATGAAGGCTAGTTGCCGCAACGTCCTATGGTTTACGTAAGTGTGTCTGTAAAGCTGCATTACTTTGTGTTATATTATATTGTTTACATTTCCACAGCTTTACCGCGGTTCCTATATTGTTTAAATTTCCACGGCTTTACCGCAGTTCCTATATTGTTTACATTTCCACAGCTTTACCGCAGTTCCTATATTGTTTACATTTCCACGGCTTTACCGCAGTTCCTATATTGTTTTCATTTCCACAGCTTCACCGCAGTTCCTTTATTGTTTACCGGTTCCTATATTGTTTAAATTTCCACGGCTATACCGCAGTTCCACTAATTGGATTCATACTTTGAAATGGAACTGAGCCATTTATTTCATTAAATCTCAACATGTAGATTTTCATTGGAGTTGGTAAATTCGGGGCGGTTGTTTCTCTATTTCAAGCGGTACATGGCATACTAACATTAAAGTGATGCTTGAGGATTTTTTAATTGGACTTAGCCATTTTTGAACTATGTACTCGATACAGAAAGTAGGTCATCATCATCATCAAGTGCCCTGCCAGCTGGCGTAGGCGTTCATGGCTCCCCACAGATCTCGGTCTTTGGTTTTCTGGATCAACTCTGCTGCTGATATTCATCCATGACACCGTCTCAATCCATCCAGCATCATTTCTCTTGGTCTGCCTCTGCCTCTCTTCCCCTAGATCTTTCCAGTTGTCATGATGTTCTCCAATGCCTCTCTTCTCATCACATGATCGAAGAAAGAATGTAGGTAATGGAGTAGAAAGATGATCACGGCGTCCTTGCAACGCATTCAGTACTCAACCAGTACCTTGTTTAAATAATGAACAGACAATGAGAACGAAACTGGTGACCGACCAGGGCTTACAACTGATGCTGTAGTAACAACTGTTTGCGCGGGAGCCTTCGTGGCGAAGTGGTCAAGCCGTTTAACTCGGGCTCCGAAGGTTGTGGGTTCGATTCCGGGCCGCGTCCTTCGGTTCACGGGTTAAATTTTTCGGAGACTCCTGTGAGTCGTCGCTAGAGTTACGGAGCTTTGTGCGACGCTTTCCGCGCTGCGGAAAGAGACCGAGCCATATGGGATAAAACCCGGTGCAAAGAAGTCGACCCTGTCGACTTTTAAGCGTCTTTAAACGACTGTTTGCGTATAAATGTTGCATGTCTTTTACTGGCTTTGTGATCAACCCCAACCCGAGATTAATTTTATAGGCAATTTTTACGTTACGTAGTTTGCCATCATTTCTGAACGAGAAGTCAGCGTGTGAGTCCAACTGGTGTAGGAAACCTCCCCGCTACCCCGCCGTCATCGCACCATACGTTTAAACGTTTAATACCAAACCCAGTACAACCCGTGGCCACACAGGCCTTTTAACTGCGAATATTCTGCTTCAGTATCCGCAAAATACTGGCGATTGAACTGTCGTAAACTGTCATATATAGGGTGTAGTTTTAATGAGTGTGCAGTTTTTCCCTGGCGAAGGTGTTAACGTCTTTCTCCGTAATCCCGTATATTCTCGTGAGTGACGCAGCTGCGCCAGAATCGGCATCGGATTCGCGCCGCGCTGGTAACATACGGTGGTATGTGAGCCGGTCGCTCAGAAAGCAATGGCAAACTACTGAGTGTAATCTTGCCTAGTACATCAACAGCAGTTGAAAAATGCTGATGTTGACTGCAACGTCCCGTAATGGATATGCAACATTTAAAAACAAAGTTTTTGAAAATATTGCCGTTCCAAGTTGTGTATTTACCTACTGTGGAGTTCATGCAACACAATACAAAATAATATGTACACACAAGACCGGGAACGACAGTATTTTCAAAAACTGCAGTCATTTAAAAATACACCCTGTATTTCTATAGAACCTTACGGTGTAGAACATGAGTCTGAGAAAATACGTGCCACCTGGCCAGTGCAGTCCCACGAATTGTGCAGTTTAGGCTAAACAGTTAATTATCGTGCATTACTTTTCGCATGCTAGTCGACATTTCTTGACGCCTTCTGTTTCCAGATAGCGCTTTCAAAAAAAAAAAAAAAACGCACACACACACGCAGTAACATGATGATTGTGACGAGGCTTTGTGTTATTTTATGCAAAGTTGATCTTGCTATTCATAAGCGTTAACGGAGCATAATTATGACAGGCCGTCGTTTTAATTTAACTCTGGCACGTGCATCTCAAACCAACAAGATGTACGTCTGCTCGGGCGAACGCGCGATTCTGTTTCATATTCTGGAGCCGCGGGTCGTTATGTTCGTGCTCATAGAATACATCCGCGTTATGAGACGATTGCGTCTGGTCTGAGAAAATAACACCGATAAGAAATGCGATTCCTTATAAATATTTATACATTTCACTGCCGTGGCGAATTTACTTATCTGCCGTACTCTTTTGATGGCTGGTTAGAGATTACCGGGGTCGCAAAGATGGTCGGTGATTGTCTGGCTAGCGTGACCTTTTCGAATTGACGTCGGGTAATCGCTGTAGCACACCGACTCTTGTTGCTAATTCTGTGTCAAACAGCTCTGTTTATGTTGATCGGTTACTGCGTGAGTGTGTGTGTGAGAGAGAGAGAGAGAGAGAGAGAGAGAGAGAGAGAGAGAGAGAGAGAGAGAGAGAGAGAGAAGCACAGAATGCGAGTCTGTAACCTTCAGGTAACTGTTTCTGTTTGTGTCCTGCTCTTTGTGTCCTGATCAAACACTATCTGGTATCTATAACCCCCTCCCCCTTTCCCCCTCCGGCCCTGTAGTCGTGGATTCGAACCCCCATCGGGGCGGATGTTTACAACCGACTTAGCTCCCAGGTCGACCCAGCCTAAACTGGGTTGGTTAGTTAGTTGCGTGTCCTTTACAGGACGTTGCAGTCGACACCTGAATGTGATCTCTTGGCAAGTTTACGTTCGGTAGTTTGCCATATTTTGAATATCTTGGGTCATTGATTACCAACAACGGTGACACAATGGATGAAATTAAACGGCGACTATCAATTGCTCTTCAAAGACTAAAACAACTGAATAAATTATGGAGTGGGACAGACAGAACTACATAAATAAGATTTTTAAGAGCATGCATCTTTCCCATTGCAACATACGCCTGTAGACCTGGACATTTACTAAACAAGCTGAACAGCGCATAAATGCATTTGAATATAAAATGTTGTAGATTATAGACGAGTTCAAGAAAAGGCCCCTCCCCAGGACAAGCCCAAGAAAACAGATGAAAAAAGACAGCTCCTCCCCAGCCCCCAAGGTCAGCTCCGGAAAAGAAGACACCAAATGAGAGGGATGGGCAAACCGATAATGATAGCAGACACACCAGCAACAACGGACAAAAGCAAAAAGGATGGCAAAAAAAGAGGAACTCGGCCAGACAGGCAGTAATAGAAGCTGTCTAACGCACAAAAGACCATAAAACCTATACCGCACTATGAACCACCACAACTATAACCAACGTCATTGAGACGGGTTGAACGAGGTGGAAAGTTTCTTTTTTTTTCGACAAATCGGAATCGGAATCGGAGTTCTAAGAATATCTTGGGTAAAGAAAAGAACATATGCATCCATACTTCAAGAGCTTAATATTGAAGAAGGTTGGCTATTAAAGATGATAAAACAAAGAAAATTGAAATATTTTGGTCACTTGAAATACCAGGAAAGTTTGGAGAAAACAACAATGGAGGGGTATATGCCTGGGAAGAGAGGAAGAGGAAGACCAAAGAGAAGATGGGTGCAGGATGTGGCGGATGATCTCCAGATGGGTGTATCGGACGCGGGACATCTTGCTTATGATCGAGAGGTTTTCCGGAAGGTTGGTATGGGAGCGAGGTTCTGCAAAGGACATGCTACTGAATGAATGAATGAATGAATGAATGAATGAATGATGAATGAATGAATGAATGAGTTTGCCATTTGCTTACTGAACGACCGGCACTCCTCATATTTTATAAGAATCACCTCAAGGCGAGTCTGCTGCCAAATCTCTCGCAGCTGTGTTTCGAAAGCGGTATGCGGGATTACGAATTGCGCCCTTAACTAACGCCATCGCCAGAATCAAAGCGGTCTGTCCCAAATAGCATGCGGCTGACAGCGAATCTGGTATGTGGGGATTACGAAATTGTGTTTACTTCCCCCAAGCCCCCCCCCCTCTTTCCCCCCACCTCCCCCCACACACCCACACACACACACACACACACACACACACACACATTTAACCTAGTATGAACATAATATTTGACCGTAAGATGATATCACTACAGCTGTGTGGAGCAGACACACGGATACAGTGTAAGACAGTGAGTAATAAACCGCAAACATGCATGCACTAGTACCACACGGATTGGATGGACTAAAATGGTATCACGGAATCCTTAATGATCAGCATCAGGAGGAAACTTAAAGACATTTTGTAGGGAATCAAGAGGTGAGGTCAAGATGATGGCGATGGGTGGGTCACACACTCAGAAAACCCGACCAAGGTATGATGAGAAAGTCATTTTTCTGTTCACGTGAAATAGAGGGAGAAAACGCTCGGAGAAGAGAATTAGAAGCTTGTGAATATTATGGAGAGGACAAGGAGGGTACTAGAGGAGCTAGTAAAAGACATAAAGTTTGGCTCGAACTAAGACAGAGTGACTCGTCCACTGAACCAGCTGAATGGAACGAAAGAGAAACTCCAAAACAGCTGGATTCATCACGAGAACTCGCGAGACTGTGATCGTTGAAGACAGTGATAAGAAGTAGAAAACGGAGAGAGTTCCTGTTTAATCCTTCTGGTTTATAATTCGGATACATAGTTTCTCTAAGTCGTCGACCTGGCGGATAGGGATAAGAGCGCTCGCTCGTAAATTTCAGGTGCACTGATGGTCATGTAGGTGGTTCATCCCCTACACCATCATTAATTTGGACTTAGACGTTAAATTCTCGTCTAGAAAGTACTGGTAAACTACTGAACATAACATTGCCGAGTAACTCAACCTGGTTCATCGCAACCTTCATGCAGCATTTTAATGCGCACAGCCTCTGCAAGTGTTTCGCCATTATCAGACACGGCTATTCGTCCGCCACACTAATCACTACATCAGATTGTTGTATTATAATCCCTGGTAACGATTTGTAGAGTGTTTTCTACTTTGTCTTCGTGAGTTAGAACCGGACGCTGTATTTCTGAGCCATTCCGTCGCCATTCCTTTGTAAATGCCATTTTCGTGTTAACGAGAAACATCCTGGTTGTTTATGCAAATTGTCTATCTCAAGGACGATTGTTGCCACATCCAAATTGGCGGTGTTATGACGAACTCGTGTTGTCAGATATCAAGAGGATTAGCGTGTTGACATTTCACGTGATCTCTCAAATGGGTGTTCTCGTCCTGGGCAGAATGTATGTGGCGTCTGGGCTGTCAGATGTAGGTTTGCCAGATACGTGGGCACCAAAAGGAGGACATAATAAGACAAAAAGGAGGGGTTCCAAATGTTGCTGTATGTAGCCGAGGCGCGGTGTTGGGGTGAGCGCCCAACATTGCTTAAATACCTCAATGGCTCGTGAATACATAACCTATGCAGCAAAAGTCCAACTCCTGGCCTTCACGTGGCGGACCCGTTTAAACTAACAGGAGAAGGGGCAACGGCGAGTCTCTGGCGCCGGAAAATAACCAGTATGCTCTAGATGTGTATGCACGTACATGCATGCGCAGACAGGCGTGTGCGCGCGTACACATCTACACTCGAGTGAGACCACAGTCTGCTCTAGCAAAGAAAGGTGCTGAAGACGGAGGCAACCAGCCAAGAGGCGCACCACAGAAATCAGGATGCCACGCAATCACGCAAAATGGAATATGTCGACTACTGCTAATCGTTATGGTGCTCGCCCTGCTTTGGACCCCCAGGCAGGTGCAGTGCCGGGCCCTATGTCTCGAAAGGGTCCAACCCCAACTACTGGAGGTCCTTCTCAGATGTCCTGTGGAGCCAGGGGACATGAGAATAGGACGACTGGCCATACTAAACGAAGACTTAAAATAATGCACTGGAATGCGGAGGGAGTCAGCAACAAAAAAATAGAATTAGAAAAAATCTTGGACCAAGAAAAAGTAAGCATATGTTGCTTGCAAGAAACTCACCTCAATGAAAATATAGCCTTCAAAATCAGAGGCTAACAGTGTTATCGATCTGACCGAAAGGACAGGCGAAAAGGTGGGATACTGACCCTTGTAAGAAATAACAACATGGCTTCCCAAATCAAAGTCTACATGGAAGGGGCTGAGTATCAGACACTTAAACTTAAGACAGGTAATACAGATCTACATCTGATCAATTACTACTGTCCAAGTGACCGCCCACAGGCACTGGACACCTACCACTAAAAGAAAAAATGATTGTGTGTGGCGATTTCAACAGCCACTCGCAGAGCTGGGGCTATGATCACATGGACCAGAGAGGAGAGAGACTGGAAGACTGGCAGGATGAGAATAGATTCATCTTGATTAACTAGCCGTCCGACCCACATACTTTCTACTCGAGATCATGGCACTCTACAACTACACCTGACCTGGCTTTTCATTCACCAGACCTGGAGTGGAACATTACACGAATTGTTGGGAAACAACTTGGTGGCAGTGACCATCGGCCAGTCTTTCTAACCGTAGAAAATGAGCTTGTAAGTGAAAGCAGCACCCTCTCGAGGTGGAACTACAAGAAAGCAGACTGGGCAATGTACAAGCATCGCACCAGCATACTGGTTAAAAACCTGAACACTGAGAAGGACATAAATAAAGCAGTTGAAGAGTTTGGGAAATGCATACTACAGGCAGCGCGAGGATCAGTACCAAGAGGAGCCCGTAAACAATATAAACCCTACTGGAGTAGTGAACTGGAACAGTTGAATAATGATGTTGAAGTGTGTAGAAAGCAAGCAGAGGCCACACCCAGCCAAGAGCACCACAATAAATTCCAGCATGCAAAAGCCAAATTTCAAAGGGCCAAGCTGCAGGCTAGACGGAAAAGCTGGCAGGAGAAAACGGAGTAGTCTCTGAACTTTGAAAGAGACACAAGGAAATTGTGGAAGCTAATAAAACAGCTTAATGACGAGGGCACAGGGAGAAACTCAAAAATTGCACTACATAAAGATGGAAAAATCTTAACAAGAAAGCAAGCAGCTGACCATTTTGCGGACTCGTTCGCACAATATAGCAATATCAAAATTAGTCCAGAGAAACAACAAGAGATTCGAGAGAAACGACAACATACAGGACAGAAGGAAATAGTACATGAGGTTCTGGAGGCACCCATCACAATCAGCGAACTGGAGCTAGCCATATCAAAACTGAAAATGAGAAAGTCACCAGGAGCTGATGGTATCTCCAATGAAATGATCAGGAACCTAGGAACAGAGGCCAAAACAAAGCTGTTGCAGATCTTCAATAACAGCTGGACCTTAGGCAGTGTTCCACAAGCCTGGAGAGAAGCAATCATGATACCCCTCCTAAAATCAGGGAAAGATGGTTCCATTGCCTCTAGCTACAGACCAATTAGCCTCACCAGCTGTCTCTGCAAAACACTGGAGCGCATCATCAATCACAGACTGCAGTGGTACATTGAAAGTAAAAACATCCTTGTGCCACAGCAGGCTGGCTTTAGGCAGTGCTACTCTACGGAAGATCAGACAACCTACCTCTCTCAAGAAATTGAGGATGCATTCCAAGAGAAGAAGCTGGTGCTTGCGGCATGGATAGATCTGAAGAAAGCCTTTGACAAAGTCTGGAAAGAAGGTCTGATGAATAAACTGAGAAACTGCAAAGTCAATGGAAGAATGTACAAATGGGTGAAAGCATACTTGCACAACAGAAGAGCCCGAGTACAGATAGACGGACTCAAGAGCAAGAAAGTACTACTGCAGTCACGGTGTCCCCCAGGGCGGAGTCTTGTCCCCCACACTTTTTCTAATCTTCATCAATGATCTTGTTGCTCACCTACCGCATGGAATTAAAGCGGCAATGTACGCCGATGACCTGGTTCTATGGAGCACAAATGAATATGCATCAGTGGCCACCAGATTGCTACAAAGAGCTGTAGATACATTTGCTGCATGGGCAAATAGATGGTGTGTCAGCATAAACACTGACAAGTGCAGCACCACCCTATTTACCCTCTCTCCAAAACAAAAGGCAGGGATCATCCAGATAAATGGAACACCCCTAAGAGAAGATAAAGAACCAACATACCTTGGAGTAACATTTGATGGCAAGCTGACATGGAGAAAGCACATCAACAAAGCAGTAGCAAAAGCCAGAAGGAAAATAGCCATCCTGAGAAAGCTAAGTGGAACCACATGGGGAGCCAGTACGAAAATACTTAGCAAAGTTTACCAACAGAGCATACGACCACACCTGGAATATGGGTCAACTGCGTGGTGTTCAGCATCAAAAACCACACTACAAGAGCTGGACAAGGTGCAAAATCAAGCACTTAGAGTCACCACAGGAGGGATGAGATCAACCCCTATAGTGGAAATGGAGAAGATGGGGAGGACACAGGCACTGAGTGAGCGCAGAGATACGAAAACGCTAATACAAGCAGAAAAGTTCCTCAGCTTGCCAGGCCACCCTATGAAGAACAGATTTGAAAACCTAGCTATGGGGCGGTTGAAAAGAAGTAGTTTTATCCACCAGGCCAAACGACTCTGCAGAGAAACCACTGATCTGCCCACAGTTGGTATCCCCCTAACAACTATTCCAGAGCGAACTCCATGGAAAGATGAGCATAGACTATCGTTACAAATCCAGACAAAAGTGAGAGGAATATTTGACAAGGAAGAACAGAACAGTGTGCAGCGCAGAACAGCCACTCTCAGCTTCCTTGATGAAGAATACCCACAGGACCTCTGGATCCGAGTCTACACAGATGGGTCAGCACAAAATGCTGTTCGAAATGGAGGAGCGGGAGTGTACATAGAATACCCAAATAATACTAGGGACACAGCCAGAGTACCGACAGGAAAGTACTGCCATAACTATGATGCCGAAATTGAGGCAATCAAGATAGCAACAGAGAAATTACTAAATAACAGCAATGGTACACAACCTGTGGTGCTACTAACAGATGCAAAATCAGTACTCGAGGCGCTCCTCTCTGGGAAATTGCCAGTACTAAGGACACTACTTTCTGAACTTAGCAGTCAGCATAAAGTCACCATACAGTGGATACCATCCCACTGTGGAGTACCCGGAAACGACAGAGCTGATCAATTGGCTAAGGAAGGAGCCAAAGAAGAACAGCCTGATGTGCCCGTTACATACCACCAAAAGAAAAGAATGATCAAATCAGTCAGAAAGCCACCAAAACCTGCTCAAGATGACTACCACATTATGGACAGACCAGAACAAGTCATTATTCTGCGCCTCATAACAGGACACAATAGATTACGCAACCACATGTATACAAAATTCAAGATTGGTGAAACAGCCATGTGCACATGTGGATTAGCGTCGCAGACAGCAGAGCACATACTCCAAGACTGCCCAAAATATAACATATCTAGGCAAACCTTCTGGCCTAGAGA
Organism: Cepaea nemoralis; assembly: GCA_014155875.1. NCBI lineage: Eukaryota > Metazoa > Mollusca > Gastropoda > Stylommatophora > Helicidae > Cepaea > Cepaea nemoralis. Next base: position 422,102 of record JACEFZ010027221.1, on the reverse strand, counting down.
GACGACAGTGGAAGATAAACTCTATGGACCACTGTGTGAACTGAAAAAAAAAAACAGTTCAATTCATGCAAGAGACGACATTGCAGATATAGACATATTTCAAGCGAACGAAAGAAGAAGAAGAAGAAGAAGACAAAAAGGAGGACAAAGGAGGACATAACAAGACAAAAATGAGGACAAATGAGGACATATTAAATGTTTCATTTAAATCGTTCCAGATTAAACCCACAATCAGTACCATTTTATTACAATAGCTGGGACGCAGAGGTGTTTCCAAGGCACCAGGGCCGGGTTATATACTGGCCAAGACCTATTGACGCGTCCTCGTCGAGCGTCCTGGGCAACAGGTCCTTTCGGGGTCCTGGCTAAAGTCAGTAGGATCGCCGATTCCTCCGAAGTCGGAGAGTGTCTGCCTGTACGGCGAGGAACCACCAGTCTGCACACCAATAAGCCAGACATGGGACAACGGATACTCACGCAAAACTCAGGTCCTGTATGACATCACACTGATGTTGGACAACAGGATGCCTTCATCCGACATACAGGACTTTGCGTTGGAGCTCAAGCCAACGAACACAGGCAAGCAAGCAAGCATTACAATAGCTGCCAATAAGTGTATCTCATGTTTTTGGAGTGTTCTCAAAATATACTGTGATATAGTTTCTGAGGTTTCATTTGGTGTGTTCTCTAACTCGAGAATCTTAGTTTGGGTTCCACCGCTTCCAGGTCAAAAACTGAGGCAACCATCGGAAATATTTTCTGCGAACCGTGATTGCTAGCATCTGTCGAAAAACCGAACACATAACATACCACTTAAAGATTATCAATTCATCAACAGTTGTGGGGTCAATTGCTTGGCTTATTTGCTTTAGTCTTGTTTTTGCACAAGAATTATTTTTAGCATTTCTGAATCTTCAAATAATGTGTGCATCTATCCAGCTGTGCAGTCATCGAGTTGTAAGACTGATGATGACAAACTTTATGAAATGCCAAAGTTGTTTCAGCCGTATGCGCTTTCAGCAACACATTTGAGTACTGTAGGGTGGTAAATATAATAAAATAGAATAAGGACAAGTTTCGCTAGGGGTATTCAGTATGAATGGGGTCTAAAACCCAAACACGCCCTCTATAGGAATTAATATATTGGCTCGTAACCCCCAAGTATTGAACAAGGCAGAAAAGGGTGCAAGTTCAACACTAACATAGAAGAAATGTTTCCCATAGAAGGCTGGGAGATCCGGGAAGTTCTACCACAGACACCCGAGTACTAATCACTCTACCCAGAGGGTGTGTCCATGTGTAAGTGCCCCGCCCCACATTTAATCTCCCATATATATATATATATATATATATATATATAAACAATGACAAGTATCCACTGTCATGCACATCCACAGTATTATACAACAGAGGGACAACCACCAATGTTAGATGCAACAACTGGATTACATGACAGAGGAAAACAGCCACTGTTAGACAAAAACAGTACAATGACTCACTGTATCACATAACAGTAACAATAACTCACTGTATCACATAACCGTAACTGGACTATAAACTCAGTTTTGGAACAACAGGTTAACAATGAAGTAACTTCAAGGCTTTGTTAAACCAAACAAACAAACAATTGTATTGTGGAAACATTTGGGTTCTGGAAAACCCTGTTGGCTACAATATGACATATACATGAAAGAAATTATTCATATTCAGCAATGCACACAAAGTATACACCCAAACAGAAGTCCCCAACATTATTTCCCCAAAAAAGGTTTCACATCAAATACATGTGTCAAACACCAAAACAAAGTAATAATCCATACAAAGAAATAGATAAAGAAAAATCTATCTAATCTGTCTTCTAGAAATATCCTAGTGGTCTGATGATGACTCCCTCTCCTTCAATATCCACTAGAAAAAGGTCTGGCCATAATCACACTCTCTATAATCCAGGAAACAGCTGCTTTGCATATATCCACCTATTCAGAAAATTGGGGATTGCACAACACACACACACAGAACTTTCACTTCTGGATCATATATCCATCGCGAAAAAAACATGTAGGAGTAATCCATATGAATCCAATGTGGATATACTGTAATCCTCTCAAGTCACAGTTGCTAAGTCACTGGGCTAGGAGCGTTCCAGGGTGATATAACAGACAGGTATAAATAAGTCTGAAGCATTCTGGCGCGGCGTGACACACAGGCGTCCATGTGATTGATTCGATCAGGCTCAAGCACAAACACTTTCAGTATCTCTGGATGAGGCAGTGACATCACATGCATCCATTAGATTATCCTGACCGACTAACTTGACTGGGGCATGATAGTCCAGCCCCTTTCTCTGGTTAAGATGTAGGTTATTCTTTCTTCAGGCTGCCTATACGATTTGAGTGACGGAGTGGGAATGTGCTTGATTATCCATGTCTCGGGATACGATGCTAGGGAAGATCAAAGAAGCTGGGAGTTCACACAATCAGTTGGTAAATCCATACTGGTAATGATGGTGAATTCCAGACTATCCATGAGCTCTGGAATATGACGAGTGGTGTAATGTGGATATAGCCGTGACTTTTAGAAGAGGTTATACTGCTGTATCCATCTAGGCAGGCTATGCTCATGTCTGTGCAGACATTGAAAGCTAACACCGTCTGTAATGTGTTCGCCATGAGTAGGGATCCACTTCCGCATATTCAAAATTCCGTTACGTATGCCAGGCATTGACATTCAGTCAGGGTGAGTAGCAGTAACCGCACTCGTTGTCATAATAGTAGAGCGAGGCTGATATCCCAGTTATTCCTGCTCGAAATCCAAACAACGTTGACTATAACTCCAGTGCCAAGCATGGGACTAGTGCCATACTCCACTGCCAGTCTCTAGCGCCTACTAAAGACGCAGAGAATAAGTGGGCTTTGAATTAACCCATTACCAATGGGTCACCCGCTACATGGAGAAACATGGCGATTGACCAGACCGCTTTCCTACCACGCCTTTGCTCTAGATTAGCTGTGTGTCCTCCGGGCGCGTCCAATCAATTGTCTAAAACGAAACGAAAATTCGTGTCGTTAATTCTCCCGTCAGCTTTTTAATAGCCTCTACCTCTTCAGATAGGCGTGGTCTAGCAACGTCTGCCTGGAAAAGACTGCGATGATGATGACATATGTGCTCCAAGTCTCCCATCCTAGAGCATGTCTATCCCATAGGAAGAGTATGCTACACATTCATCCACAGTCTGTCCACTTCTTAATCTGATGCATTTGGTCTTCCAGTCCTCCAATTATGCGTATACATTAATCACTATTCGTAGAATATATCTCTCCGTGCACATTCATGTTTCTAGCTGCCAAGACAACTGGACAGATACATTGAAGATTGCATCCTAGCTTCAGCTGGAAAGAAGTGTACTCTCTCACACACTGTGTCAGCAGTCATTCGAAATATGAGTGTGACGTTGAGATCTCTATATGTGGTATTGGTTCCACTGCAATCGAACCATTTCCCTCCACACGTATCCGTTGCTTTCTGTGAAAATAGCGAGCGATTCTGCGTTGATTGTCGTAGATTGATCGTCATCTGCACTCCAATATGTTGTAGACAATTTCCACCCATAGCCGCTTAAGTAGATGTATAACATTGCACATAGCTGTATCACCATCCACATTATATTCAGTTCATAGATAATTTAAAAGCCGTAGGTGGTCCCTGTATAGTCATCCGAACATACGAGTTGTACGGTACACTCCAGTGTTTGATGTGGTTACTTACTCTGTGAAGCAATGAAAGCCACATGTATAAAATACTATCCTCTTCTGGCGTATTCCTGAGTTAACTCCTCAAGATAAAAAAATCAGGCACCTTTGAGTTATCTCTCCAGGTCTTGTTCTGTAACCGATCAATACGGAGAACAATGATCTGTTGAAGCTGGAAGAGTTTGAAAGCTTTTCCTTCTGACTGAATATATATACTAGTTAGACTCCCTAGAACGAAATATACTAAACTAGTAAAATAGTCAGAGCAACTCGATCTCAGCCATGGCTTACAATGTCGCTCTTTAAACGTAATAGTCCTTGCTCTAGCCCAATCTAGCATGGTCTGTGAATAAAAATAAGAATAAGGCGTCCTACTCTTCATCTGTCGAGAGGTACGTCAACAACAACCATAATTTAATAGTTGTATAAATAGGGCTATCTCCTAGAGCACCAAAATAGTTTGATGTTTTGGAGAAAAATCCTGACTTTAAGAACATAATGTGACAACTAGCAAGCTGTCCCTAGTCTTTCAAGTCAGTACAAGCAACATGCAAAATGGGAGCTAAGGCTGCCCGAGCCTGTTACTAATTCTCTGATGAGAATAAAATTGGGAATGTCGCAGATGAGGACCATATTTCCTGTTTTCTGACATTCAAAAATTTGAGATACTTACAGGTTTTTTCGGTAGCTCTTAACTTCCTATGACATCCCAATAAAAATAACAGGGTAAATTTACGGTCGAAACCATCCTTCGTTCGCCAGTCACACAACGACGTATGCTTCTCTGTCACTGGTAATGCCAGAGGGACTAGCTTGTAAAAGGGGCCCCTGTAATTCAATTGCTTTCACTCACATAGTAAATAGATCCTTGTTCACTACAGAGTTACAACAACCGAATAATAAAATTGACCAGTGCCATTTCTGACACATGGACAATAACAGATCTGTTACGAATACCAGACCCTTAAACTGAAAGCGTTGAATAGGCGTCTTTATGTCCTTATAGGAATCATCAGTGTCAATCTATCTACTTTCAGTGTTTCCGAACATGTTATGCATATGGGGTGGAATATAAAAATCCACTGTTTCCCGCTTGGCGGCTACGAATACTGCAATTTAAACAATATTCATACTCCTTCCAGTATACATGTCGGATAAAATTGCAGGTGGAGTATTGGCCCTAACATTAAGTCAACTTAATTGGTTATTGTTATTTCCCCCCCCCCCCTTCCCCCCGATGTTCTAAAATCCCATTTATGCATGTAGTGTCCTACTTAAATAAAGATATCTTTACTGAATTCTTTAAAAAAAAATTTTGGGGTGCTATATCCTATCTGTCTCAGCCATTAAAATTTTTTTTGGATTTCTCTGTTGCTTTGGGTAAGTTTCAATAGTACATGACCCCAACAAACAGAGCATGCACAAAATAAAATGGCAATATATGACAACATAGTTAAACAGCCCAGGATTCATATGTGGGTCTATGCAAAAATGAGGACATATAGTACAGTAATATATCTATCATACTACCAAAATATACTAATCAAGAACATCCCAGAGTAACAATAACACCTAACATCAACATCACACAAAATCAATCAAGAATTCCTGACATCCTACCAGAAATAATCCTATATGGGTTAACAATCCCAGAGACCTTATTTTATGAGGTCATATACAAGGAAAAGGTCTCCCACCAAAAGGATACAAAATACATGAGTTAACCATTCTCATATACAAACATTAACACAGGTTTCTATTTCTAGAATAAAGACATCACCTGTGAACATTAGTTGAAACACAACAAACAATACTTGTGAGTAAGACACCATAGGTTCATAACACTTGTGTCTAAGCCCATACTTGTGAACACCAGCCACCAATTAGTTGTAAAGTCTCAACTTGAGAGGTAGACATGGGTACAAATTTTCTGGGCAACGCCCACACTCATGGCATGGGGTAAGGGTTCAAAGTTCCGCGACGAGGCCCCACTTGTAGGGTGGTAAATATAATAAAATAGAATAAGGACAAGTTTCGCTAGGGGTATTCAGTATGAATGGGGTCTAAAACCCAAACACGCCCTCTATAGGAATTAATATATTGGCTCGTAACCCCCAAGTATTGAACAAGGCAGAAAAGGGTGCAAGTTCAACACTAACATAGAAGAAATGTTTCCCATAGAAGGCTGGGAGATCCGGGAAGTTCTACCACAGACACCCGAGTACTAATCACTCTACCCAGAGGGTGTGTCCATGTGTAAGTGCCCCGCCCCACATTTAATCTCCCACATATATATATATATATATATATATATATATATATAAACAATGACAAGTATCCACTGTCATGCACATCCACAGTATTATACAACAGAGGGACAACCACCAATGTTAGATGCAACAACTGGATTACATGACAGAGGAAAACAGCCACTGTTAGACAAAAACAGTACAATGACTCACTGTATCACATAACAGTAACAATAACTCACTGTATCACATAACAGTAACTGGACTATAAACATCAGTTTTGGAACAACAGGTTAACAATGAAGTAACTTCAAGGCTTTGTTAAACCAAACAAACAAACAATTGTATTGTGGAAACATTTGGGTTCTGGAAACCCTGTTGGCTACAATATGACATATACATGAAAGAAATTATCATATTCAGGCAATGCACACAAAGTATACACCCAAACAGAAGTCCCCAACATTATTTCCCCAAAAAAGGTTCACATCAAATACATGTGTCAAACACAAAACAAAGTAAATAATCCATACAAAGAAATAGATAAAGAAAATCTATCTAATCTGTCTCTAGAAATATCCTAGGGGTCTGATGATGACTCCCTCTCCTTCAATATCCACTAGAAAAAGTCTGGCCATAATCACACTCTCTATAATCCAGGAAAACAGCTGCTTTGCATATATCCACCTATTCAGAAAATTGGGGATTGCACAACACACACACACAGAACTTTCACTTCTGGATCATATATCCATCGCGAAAAAACATGTAGGAGTAATCCATATGAATCCAATGTGGATATACTGTAATCTCTCAAGTCACAGTTGCTAAGTCACTGGGCTAGGAGCGTTCCAGGGTGATATAACAGACAGGTATAAATAAGTCTGAAGCATTCTGGCGTGGCGTGACACACAGGAGTCCATGTGATTGATTCGATCAGGATCAGGCACAAACACTTTCAGTATCTCTTTGGATGAGGAGTGACATCACATAATCCATTAGAATTTCCTGACAGAACTAACTTGAATGGGGCATGAATATTCCAGCCCCTTTCTCTGGGTTAAGATGTAGGTTATTCTTTCTTCAGCTGAATATACGACTTGATTGACGGGAGTTGGTAATGTGCTTGATTATCCATGTCTGGGATATGATGGATGAGAAGATTCAAAGGAAGCTGGGAGTTCACACAATCAGTTGGTAAATCCATACTGGTAAATGATGGTGAATTCCAGACTATCCATGAGCCTCTGGAATATGACAGTTGAATGTGGAATTAGGCGGTGACTTTTAGAAGAGGTTATACTCTGTATCCATCTAGGCCAGGCATGCCTCATGTCTTTGCAGACATTGAAAAGCTTAACACCGTCTGTAAGTTCCCAGAGGTAGGGAATCCACTTCGCATATTCAAAATCCGTTACGTATCCAGGCATTGACATTCAGGTTCAGGGTGAGTAGCAGTAACCAGCACTCTTTGTATAATATTAGAGGAGGCTGATATCCCAGTTTCCTGCCTCTAAATCCAAACAAGTTGACTATAAATCCAGTGCCAAGCATGGTGACTAGTGCCAATACTCCACTGCCATCTCTAGCGCCTAAAACGCAGAGAATAAGTGGGCTTTAATTAACCCATTAACAATGGGTCACCCGCTAACATTGGAGAAACATGGCGATTGACCAGACCGCTTTCCTACCAAGCCTTTGTCTAGATTAAGCCTGTGTTTCCGGGGCGCGGCCAATCAATTGTCTTAAAACGAAACGAAATTTCGTTTCGTTAATTCTCCCGTCGGGCTTTTTAATAGCCTCTACTCTTCAGATAGCGTGTCCTAGCAACGTCTGCTGGAAAAGACTGCGAGATGATGACATATATGTCACAAGTACTTAGGATGAAAAAAAGACGTCAATATGCTAGATGACGCAGACACTTTGATTAGGGTTCTATGTCTCTCACTGTCAACATGGCGCTCCAAGTCAGTAGTTCTTTGTTGGCAACAGACAAGTAACTATCGCAAATCGTACACTCATTCTCGTTATGAACTGGAAACAATTAGGTATATTTAGCTCCTGCGAAAAGACGAGACATATTTAACACAGACACAATGCACATTCACATATCTTACAAGGAAATCCATCGTACATAGGTGAAAAACAAAGTGTGACTTATCCAAAATCAGAAGCAATCAATAAATATATAAAATGAAATAATAAAATAATAAAATAACAAATAAGTACAATAGGACAACAAAGGACGGCCGACGTTTCGATTCTGAGAATCTTTGTCAAGCGCAGGACAACACAAATAGATAAACAAACGAAAAAGACATAAAATAAATTGACATAACTACTGTGGTGTTCTTCATTTGTTCATTTGTTGTCCTATTGTACTTATTTGTTATTTTATTATTTCATTTTATACATTTATTGATTGCTTCTGATTTTGGATGTCACACTTTGTTTTTCACCTGTGTACGATGGATGTCCTTGTAAGGTATGTGAATGTGCATTGTGTCTGTGTTTAGTATGTCTCTTCTTTTCGCAGGAGCTAAATATACCTAATTGTTCCCAGTTCATATTGTTATATCGTGCTGGCGCCGCTGCTTTTTCTTTTGTTCCATCTCATTCTCGTTGCGTCCTTCAACGAAGCATGAAAATTTATTTTTCATGGTGTTCGAGAATTTGCATTTTCTTTTTGTAGAAGCCATTTTCATAAACGTAGATGGCAAAAATTTGGAAAAAAAAAAAAACAATTTTAAGTGGCGTCTCTGCTACCGGAACCGGAAATAACAATAACATTTTGACCATAGACACTACAGCATTGTTAGTGTTGCCGAATAGAGCAACAGTTAGATTCCAATTATACAAATAATTGGTGTTTCCCATTTGGTGTAAATAGGAAAATTAAATAAATATTATTAAGCAATGGGTTTTAATAAAGAATGTAAACACACGGTAGAGTGTAGATACATTGTAAGTTGTAACAACAGTACATAAAAAATGACAACATAGAATATTTAAAAAGCCGGACATTTTAGAGGTTTTTAGCTTTGCCTGCCGGACGGAGGACACGAGGCTAAACAGGAGGACATGCCCTCTCTTTGCCGGACGTCTGGCAAGCCTAGTCACATGAGATATAGAAGTGCGGAACCAGGCATGCAGTGCCACAACCAAGGAAAACAATGAACCTACTTTGTGTAATTATTTGATATGCATGTAAGATGTACAGTAAAGGACCGTTGTCCACATCCTGCGGCGTATTGGCTGTACAGACTGAAGTAAGTAGATGATTCATGTGTATATACCATTGCGGCGTATTGGCTGTACAGACTGAAGTAAGTAGATGATTCATGTGTATATACCCTTGCGGCGTATTGGCTGTATGGTCACAAGTAAAGAGATGGCTTATTTGTATACACCATGCGGCAAATCAGCGGTCAAAAGTAAGTAGATGAGTCATTTATATACATCATGCGGCGAATTGGCGGTAATAAGTAAGTAGATGACTCATTTGTATACCCTTGAGGCGTATTGGCCGTACGGTCACAAGTAAGTATATGACCCATTTGTATACCCTTGAGGCGTATTGGCCGTACGGTCACAAGTAAGTATATGGTATATGACCCATTTGTATACCCTTGAGGCGTATTGGCCGTACGGCCACAAGTAAGTATATGACCCATTTGTATACCCTTGAGGCGTATTGGCCGTACGGTCACAAGTAAGTATATGACCCATTTGAATACCCTTGAGGCGTATTGGCCGTACGGTCACAAGTAAGTATATGGTATATGACCCATTTGTATACTCTTGAGGCGTATTGGTCTTATAGTAGACACCCTATATTTGTATGGACCAATTAGAAGTCCATGGGTCTGTGTGGTCAGTATCACACACCCGCTTTTACTGTCCATGACAATTCCTATTGCTCTTTAAGTTTAGATCGACCTGGGAATGCAGGCCAATATTTAAAAATCAAGTCTCCGTGTCGGTAGGGACTCAAACCCATGGTCATTATATACATGGTCTAGCGTCTATGTGGTAGGTGGCATTTGGAATGTGCTGATGTTGCCGTGTGCAATTGGTGAACAGTGTGCATGTTGAACATGTTGCGTTTAGATTTATATAAACATTGTATCCGTTTATGAGCTTGGAAGCCACTGGAAACATAACCAGACAAGAGGAAGAAGAAGAAGACAGAAAAAAGAAAGAAAAGAAAGAGGAAAGACAGACAGGCAGGCAGGCAGGCAGGCAGGCAGTTAGGCAGGCAGGCAGGCAGACAGAATGGAGATGAAAACAACAATAGAACAGTAAGAAGAAGAAGAAGAAGAAGAAGAAGAAGAAGAAGAAGAAGAAGAAGAAAGATACAAAGAAAGACAGGAAAAAAAGAAAAATGAAGATAAAATAGAAAAGGATGAAGAAATAATAAAAGCAGATAAATAAGTCGAAGAATGGACAAATGGTGGGGAGTAGCAGAAGATGAGGAAGTTTTTTTTTATTTTTAAACAGGAACAGTGGAACAAGGAGTACAACTCCCCGGTATCAAAAAAAAAAAATGTTACTTCCTGTGTACACTTCACAACAAAAACAAACAGGCAAATATGCCTTTGCCTCCATCACTACACTCATTAACTAACATCTCGGCATGGCTCACCAAGGGTAACAGTGTAATGTAATTACGGGGTGCGCTTTGGACCAAGGAGAGATCTTACACAGACCAGCCAAAATATATCCCTGTGTAAAGCATAAGAAGTCCCATGAAAGAAATACCAATGATTCAGGTGCCTTACTCCACCTGGTGTTTATGAATTTACTTGTCGAGTGTGGAGTCTTGAGTTGAGTTGAGTCAAGAACTGACATCACGGCACTAGGGACATTCCCATACGTGCCCCGCCCTCATCGGCAACAGCCAGCGAAGAGTCCCAATACTAATGGTAACAGTAGTAATCTGGTTATATGACCGTCTGCATTTTCCTGGGAGTTTTGAGTGTCGGCCACATCCTTTGATCACTCCCTGCAGCACCATGCTTTCCAAGCTTTGATAATCTATATATGTGTTCTTCGGCACTATAGACACCATTCCAAAGGGCCCTGACCTCATCTGCCTTAGTATGCACCAGTTCCCCACCAATGCGTGCAGATCCAGCGAGTTTGTCCGCCTGCTCCTTTCTCACCACACCAGCATGACTTGGTGACAACACCAAATAGATGCTCCTTATTATTTTTATTATTGAATGGAAGCCTACCACTCTGCCCGTAGCAAGCCTGTCTTCTTCACCTTTGTGGTCATATTTTGTGAGTCCATTACAGTTATGACATGACATGAGCGTGCTGATTGTCTTCCAACCAGAAAAACTCCGTCGTGATTTCCCCCACCTCCATTCTCAGACTAGATTTTGTGGTATCGTATGCCAAGCTCTCCTGCACCAAACACCGTCCACCAACCCTCGCCACGAACCCGACAGGCACTTCTTTTACCTCGTGGTTGTGGAATATAAGAGGGTAGAGTAGAAGCAGAGGAAAGGATAACCAGTACGTCTGGAACATTCTCTCTCTCTCTCTCTCTCTCTCTCTCTCTCTCTCTCTCTCTCTCTCTCTCTCTCTCTCTCTCTCTCTCTCTCTCTCACACACACACACACACACACACACACACACACACAAATATATTCCTGCACCCACACTACATGGTGTTGATCTATGGTACCAGAGTGTGACACCCATCGGGGATTCATTTAAGCTGCTATAAAACATACTATACAGCATACTCTGCAACCATAAAGACTCCCACGGATATTTTCCCTAATGTAACGTCAAATTCAGAAAAGAGGGGTTGGGGGGGGGGGGGGGGGGGCGAGAGAGAGAGAGAAAGAGAGACAGACAGACAGACAGGCAGACAGACCGACCGACCGACCGACCGACCGACCGACCGACCGACCGACCGACCGACAGACAGACAGACAGACAGACAGACAGACAGACAGACAGACAGACAGACAGACTCCTGATTCTATATTGCACATTTTATTGCCTGGTATATTTCTCTTATTGTCAACGGGTACATACTGCAGTAATCATACACAAACGAAATATGTTGGGCGGAGTAGGTTAGAGGTCACGGCGCCTCCTCTGGCTCAAGCAGTCCAATCTTACGGTGATGCCTGTTCGGATGTTCACAAATATATGACAACGGATGTTTACAAATAAATGGCAAAGGATGTTATACTGATCCGTGGGGTGGTGGATTAAATGTCTGGCCTTCTCAAACAAAAGTGCATATGTTTTTGTTGTTTCTTTCGTCGTGTGTACTATTTAATCTTTCTGTCTTCACTCGTTTTATCGTTTCTTTACTTATATAGTTTTATCATTTCATTGGTCAAGTGGAGATTTGGTCGCAACAGACGAGCAATATCTCCGGCGGGCCTATTCTCGATAGTCGCGATATCCGCAGAGTCAGGCAATGAGTCTGATGGTAGTACACGCTTACATTGGTCCGGACACTTACGAATGAGAGGTCTACACGCTCATACTGGCCCAGACACTTGCTCTAAGGCCCTCACGCTGTGGATTACGGCTGGACGCCTCCAAGTCAAGTCCACGGATGTGAGGGTCTGGCCACCACTCAGTTCCTGCTCTTGGAGATGAGACTCACCTCCGGCTCTTGGACGTTTGATGCTGAGCCGCCAGCGTCTGCAGCCGACCTTGTTCCAGACGTTCTGGTTATCCTTTCCTCTGGAGTAAACAAGGCAAGGCCGAGAGAGGAAACATGCTGCACGAGCAACCCATGTTCTCTTAATCCATGCCAAGGCATTGTGAGATGGAATTTTGGCCAAATTCCAATCCACACACTTTCTTCTGTCAAGATGGCAAGGTGCCACTCACTTCACTCTGCTTCTGGTAGCCAAATACTTCATGCCAATTTTAGTTTTCGGGGATTTCTTCGTGCCTAGACATGACGCTAGCGCGGGGCTCATGAGGGAAACAAAGAATAGTAACACTGTAACTTACCATGCATGCTGTAAGAGGCAAACAAGGAGGTAGTCTTGATACTGACTAGCTCAACTTGTAGGAAACTTTAGTTACAAAACCCAACCAATCATGAACAAGTCTACAAACGGCGGGTTTTGTTTGAGGGTGTATGCTCCATTGGAAGTTGAAAGACAGCGGAAGAAGAAGAAGAAGAAGAAGAAGAAGAAGAAGAACAACAACAACAACAACAACAACAACAACAACAACAACAAGTAACGGAGAAGAATAAGGAATAGGACGAGAAGGAAAATTAAAAGAATAAGAATTATATTAAATTAATAAGAAGGAGAAGAGGGGAAGAAGAGGGTGAAAAAAGAAGGAGGAGGAGAAGAAGGTGAAACGAAGAAGAAAGAAGAGGAGGAGGAGAAGGACAATGAAAAGAATAATAATTATAATACAAAGACGGAGAGGATGAAGAAGATAATGAAGAAGGAGAAGAACAAAAAAAGAGGAGGATGAAAAGAATAAAATTATAATAAAAAAGCAGGAGGCGGTGAAGAAGAAGAGGAAGATATGATGCGACTCTGCCGACTGCCGCAAGGCTGCACTTGTACTGTCAGTGCAAGTAATATGGAGGGCTTCATGTCTCGAGTACCACGCATTGATAACCATGGCGAGTTCGGGAGCATCCTTTTCGTCCCGCCTGTCGGCATCTGTTGATGTAGGCAGCGTCGCCGTTAAGATAGACATCGATCGTTTTACATGATTCGCTCGCCACGACAGTGAGTGCTGGCTCGAGGTAATTGTTCCGTGCCGTGCCCGCTGTTTGACTGAGAGTGGCACCATGCACTGTATGATTAGATAAGTGACTTGGTGTATACAAGTGGATCGATCGGTTCCAACCTGTTGTGCGATGGTGATGCTGATATGAGGATGTGTGTCCATTTTTGGGATGAGAAAATGGTGAAATTAAAGCTGTTCGATGTTATATCACACCGGATTTCCCCGTATTCTGCTCCTGCTGTCTTCCCAGAACGACGCGCTGTCTGACGAGAACATCGCAAAGACACGAATTTCAGCGATCTCTCTTTCTCTGTCTGCCTGCCTGCCTGCCTGCCTGCCTGCCTGTCTGTCTGTCTCCTCACACACACACACACACACACAACACACACACACACACACACACACACACACAGCGCTGCCCATTTCCCTGTCTCCAGAAAAGAATAAAAAATTACTGAACGACGAAATCCGAAAACGAAATAAGACCCTGAGAACACTTATGATGTCAGAATCCGTGTACGAATATACAATACAGACGCAAGGAATGAACTAGTTAGTTAGCCGAAGGAATTATTTTCTTGTTTCTTGAACATCATGGCCATCGTCATCATCATTAGAATCCTAGAATCATTATCATTAGATCATGATCTTTATGATCTTCTTCTACTGCTGCAGCTTCTTCCTGCTCCTCTTGTGCTCCCCCTTCTTCTCCTCATCCTACTCCTCCCCTTCCTCCACTTTCTCCTTCTTCATACGTGTATTACCGTTCACCTTCAGATAACTAACAGACGGTTGGTGAGAGTTGTACAATGTATTTCTCACATGGCGATATTTGTAGCCTCGGATATTACAGCAATCTGTCGTTGGCAGATTTGTCTCTCTCTTTTACATTTGTAATTTGTACAGCCAGAACTAGACAAATACCAATGAAGGCCAAGAAAAGATGCTGGCGCGGATAGGTCATACATTGAGAAAATCCGATAATAGCATAACTTGGGAAGGTTAAACCGGTCAAAGAATGCCAGTAGAAGTCGAATGTGTCGGCCTACAGGCGCAAGAACGCAGCTCTGCTGTAAATAGGCCCGACGCAATCACGTCCGAAAAAACACTCCGGATGAACGAAGAAGAAGAAGAAGAAGAAGAAGAAGAAGAAGAAGAAGAAGAAGAAGAAGAAGAAGAAGAAGAGGAAGAAGAAGAAGAAGAAGTATAACTAACTAGAAAATTCTGAGTCTGGAACCCATCAGGGCAAAAGAAATGGATGGAGACCTAACAAATTCACGGAGAAGAGAAGTAGACACATAAATGAACAATATGGGAAGGACATGAAAAGAGCTGCATGGCTAGCTAAAGATAGGTGACTTGGAATGAGTTGGATGAGGACCTAAGCCCCAATGGAGGATAGAGGATACAAGAAAAAGAAGACAGCTAAACATCGCCGTCAGCTGCACTCTGTGCAGTGTTGGATCAACAGGTAGGTAAATCCTGCAATGGGAAATTGATGTGGTGCTTCTGTTACCTCGATGCTCTAAGCTGGTGCTTCTGTTGCCTCGATGCTCTAAGCTGGTGCTTCTGTTGCCTCAATGCTCTAAGCTGGTGCTTCTGTTGCCTCGATGCTCTAAGCTGGTGCTTCTGTTGCCTCGATGCTCTAAGCAGGTGCTTTCTTTACTCAGTGGTTCTATAAATATAAACCACAAGCAGAGTCCTGCCAGGACGAAGGAGAAATATGTCCTCGATGATCTCACCTTTACTTGTGAGTTTCGATAAGTGTGAGACCTATGGAGTGTGAGACCTATGGAGTGTGAGACCTGTGGAGTGTGAGACCTGTGGAGTGTGAGATCTGTGGAGTGTGAGACCTGTGGAGTGTGAGGCCTGTGGAGTGTGAGACCTATGGAGTGTGAGACCTGTGGAGTGTGAGACCTATGGAGTGTGAGACCTGTGGAGTGTGAAACCTGTGGAGTGTGAGATCTGTGGAGTGTGAGACCTGTGGAGTGTGAGACCTGTGGAGTGTGAGACCTATGGAGTGTGAGATCTTTAGAGTGTGAGACCTATCGAGTGTGAGCCTTTGGAGTGTGGGACCTATGATGTGTGAGACCTTTGGCGTGTGAGGCCTATGGAGTGGTGAGACCTATGGAGTGTGAGACCTGTGGAGTGTGAGACCTATGGAGTGTGAGATCTTTAGAGTGTGAGACCTATCGAGTGTGAGCCTTTGGAGTGTGGGACCTATGATGTGTGAGACCTTTGGCGTGTGAGGCCTATGGAGTGTGAGACCTATGGAGTGTGAGACCTGTGGAGTGTGAGACCTATGGAGTGTGAGATCTTTAGAGTGTGAGACCTATCGAGTGTGAGCCTTTGGAGTGTGAGGCCTATGATGTGTGAGACCTTTGGCGTGTGAGGCCTATGGTGTGTGAGACCTTTTGAGTGTGAGACCTATGGTGTGTGAGACCTATGGAGTGTGATTTGTTCTTTAATTATCCGGAGTACATTCACACATACACACACACGCACACACACATGCACACACACACAAGCACACACACACACATTTTTAAGGTTTTCATTTTGAGGCCCCACCCCACCCTCGCATTAATGCTGTGTTTCTTCAGGCAGCGCCTGGTCTCACGCTCTTCGGCCCAGTTCCATTGTAGGGATAAAGATAAATGCAGATACTCATCACCCATGGCTTTGTGTCATATTAAGTTCATTGTTTCTGGCATTGACGGAAATAATGTCCTGATACCCATAACAGCTGGATACTCAGAGATGTTGCTGATTATGCTAATTATTATATGAGCGTAAAGAGGGAACCGACTGACTGGCACCGCGCCGTCTTGACAGACGATCGTTTGTAAATTGGAGTTATACCTCCCCATAACATAAAGCTTGGGCTGAATTTGGAGATCATGTGTTGCCCTTGCAGCATGATCCCTCTCTCGGCCTGCCTAGTTTACTCCAGAGGAAAGGTAATACCAATGCGTCTGGAATAAGACAAGCTGCAGAAGCCGTCACATCAACAAAGCAATACTCTAAGCTGTCCGCCTGTCGGGGCTTCCATCATAGACCAGTGCCAACTAAGGCTTGGGGTCTGGTCTGCCCTGCCATGACATTTTCTTTAGATTGCATTTCCTTGCACTAGGGTAAGCGTAAAGAGGGAACTAGAGTTCAAATAAAATGTGTGAGTGTGCGTGCGTACATGTGTACGGGTTTGTGGGTGTGGGTGTGTGTGTGTGTGGTGAAGCCCTAACAAGATTGGAAACAATAACAAAATATAATATCATACATGTCTATGCGAAGCTTTCAAATGCACACGCTTATTGCCTGTAGTTCCATTGTTTATCACATCCTATACAATACTTACAGCGACTTCAAACGTCTCTTGATATCCTGCGATCATGCATTTTACATGCTTCTTTTGTAATAAATATCGCCGTCTAGAGAACGTATCAGACATGACGTGGTCGAAACGATAATAGCTCTCATGTTTAAACTTCCGGTGTGCTAATGGCGAAGTAGGGTCTTCATCCCTTACACCTACAGGAAGTTGGACTTAAACGTTGACTTCTTGTCAAGAAAGCAATGGCAAACTATACTAGCTGCGGTTGATCGCAACGTTCTGCAATGGACATCCAGCATTTTTTTTTTTTTTTTTGGTTTCTTTGTTTAGAGAAGTTATTAAGAAAATACTAGTTTTTGGAGCTTATCGTACTCGCTGATGTTGCCATCATCATCTAGTGCTGGCGTCCACAGTCTAGGATCGCTGTGATGAATTTTTAGCATGTTATGTCACTAGCCAATGAACAATTCTTTCAAGAAACAAATGAAGATCGTAAACTGATTAGAGTCATTAGACGTAGACAGTCAAAATTATTTGGGCATGTTATGAGAAGAAATGACTTGGAGAACTTAGTGACAACTGGTAAGATGGGAGGGAACAGACCAAGAGGAAGACATAGAAGCAAATACCTGGATGGCTTGGCCTCGTGGCATGGTGGAGACAGGAACACGGAGCTGATCCACGACTCTGGTGATCGAGTGAGATGGCAGAACATGGCCGCCCACGCTTATCGGCATGGCACATGATGGATGATGGATCGAAGGTCACTGGCCACTGTTAGACTTACCCTAGCCATGTCTTGATCTTCTGTTTTCTTTTAATTTGCGCTCGCTCGCTTTGAACTCAGACGTAGTCCATACACGCTACTTCTAGTAGCACTGGACTGATTTTGCGTGTCGATTAGCCCCTCCCTATTACCAGTGTCCCTCATCATCAAACGAACCCGCTCCGAGTTCTGAGGCAGGTCCCCAAATTTCCATCCCCAAGTCAAAGACGAGAAGTCAACATTTTAGTGCAACTGACCGGTTGATTCCCTCTACCTCAGCATCAGCACACCAGATGTTTAAGAACGAGCGCTTTTATCCATTCGGCCATGCTGACCTCCTTGATGTTATATTTCCATTGATATCCTTGACACCCTCTAGCGATGTAGCTCACAACCATTCCGGCCATGATTGTTTTCACTAGATTGTTGTCTTGTTCTATGCGGCCAAGTTATCTTGTGGAGGTCGGAGAAGTGCGGCCACTAGCGTGCTGGCCTCCCCGCCCGGAGATCATGTGTTAGAATCCCTATACAGACGGATATGCACAAATTGACATATTGGTACCAGGAGATGGTCTTTCAATATAGGGGCTAGCACCATATACACAACACCTGTAAAAGGACTCTTTATTTTGTGTCCCTCTTAGTACCGTCTTTTTCTCATTTAAGTTACTTTCCGCAGTGTATTTTTTATATGGAATTGCTTAAGACTTTCCGTTTGTCGTTTTTTTTTTTTTTTTTGCTTCCAAAAAAACTCGGCCCCATCTTCTGAAGACCTACATTTGAGTATCATCAGGAGGGTTCGTGCCATTACTAGGGTCACGGTAGACAGCTGAGGGGAAAACTAACCACAATGAAAAATTAAGAGTTCATTACATTCAAAGAGACTGAATACACAGTGGAAGTGGTCATTGGGAACGTCTCATTTCTTTAGTATGGCGTGACCAAATGTAGAAGGCACGAGAACACATTGCTCGGTGGTTAGGATTCCGAGTAAAGAACCAATCACACATCATTCTTGGCCTGGCACAGATAGAATGGAATAGACGCCTGGTTGTTTGTACATACAGGTCGGGTCGTTTAATTAGGTTGTGTAAACGCCGGATAAATGTAAGTGCCCATCAATACCCACGCGAGTTCATTTCTCATGTTGTTGCTGTGGCCTCAGGGTTCCTTGGCGATTGTTGTGAGGATGTTGCCAAACAGTAGCTAGAGGTCATGGGCACGCGTGAATGTTTGGTCACCGGAAGTGCTAAATTAGATATAAACACGGGAGAACTCTGGAATACACACGTGTAATTTGTTGGTTTGGGGGAAAAGAGGTGTGTGTGCGTGGTGTGTGTGTGTGTGTGGGTGTGGGAGGGGGGGGGGAGATGATACATTAACGTGCAGGTGTGTATGCGAATGATACATTGAAGTGTAGGTGTGCATGCGAATGAGAAAAACGAAAAAGAATGAATTATGATGTACGTATAATGTTCAGTGTTTAGCTGTCTTGTGTTTTATCAATGTTCTAATTATTTCATATCTGTGAAGTTGTTTTTGACCTCATTTCGAAAGTCTTAAGGGTTCACCAATATTGTGATTTTCGTGTACTTCGTGACCTATATGGAATCGACCAACTAATGATATCTCTTCTGTATATGTTCGTACTATATCAGACTCAGCATAATGGTCGAGTGCTTAGTGTTTGAAATGTGACCCTTTCTTGGTTAAAACCAGGTACCCGTAGTAAGTCCACAACTGTTCCTTATTTTACCATCCGCTCGTCTGGGCGCCACCGCTTCCCCCAGCCGGTGTTCTCCCTTTGGGTTGCTAGAGAAATCCCTGGACTCGTGGCGTTATTTCCCTTTAGCCCATTGATCCCCCCTTAATCACACATCCGGTTCATTCACTTCATTGGAATCACACACGCGGATCCAGTTAAAGACGTGTCCAGCTCACGACTAGGATACATATAAATAACTTGTATGTAGTATTTGTTCATGTACCTTTGTCTGTCTGTGCTGACGAATACTTCAGCCACAACGTCCATCTTTTCACTTGTTGTCGTTTCTGTTAAAACTTACCGTCTACTTCTCGGTTGTTGTTGTTGTTGTTGTTGTTGTTTTTTTTTTTTTTTGGGGGGGGGGGGGGTGATTTACTCATTGCTTGGTTGACAGACTTTTCTATGAGCGGTGATGCTGCTCTTCTTTGGGAGCAAACATTGGCCTTAGTGACTCTCTAATTCTCTCTTTGACCTTATATCTCAACGAGGTTGATTTTCCTTTACTATTATTTGTTTACCAACGCTTGACGAGTTCTTTATACTCGAATAACGAAGACGCACACAATAGATTTCACGATTGTATTGCCTAGCATGTTTTGCTGCATCTCGCCAGGTACATACTGCAGAAGAAATCACACAACATAAACTAAACTAATTAGATGCCATCCTTGAAGCTGAAATATACAACACACATATTCACACAGTAGTTTGAATTGTCTATCACGGTAATACATCGTTATTTGTCTTCCTCTGCTGTTTTGTCTGGCATCAAGATAAATTCTTCTTCATTTGCCTGCTGTAAAGCAGGGATTAGCGATCAGGACTAATAAATGCAACTGCAGCACTCTGCGTTTCAGCGTGAGTTGTTGTTGTTGTTGTTTTTTCGGTGGGCATTCATTTCAGCAATGTGCTAAAAATGTGAAAACAAAATTATGATAACAGCAGTAGAACAAACAGAAGCTAAGAAATGACAACGCTATATAACAGTCAGCGTACATATATTGGAAGTGTAGAAAATAAATTTATCACTCAGATCAGCTTGGCGAAAACGCTAAGAGCAATAGAATAAGACAAACAATGAAAAACAGGATGAAGAAAACATAAAACCAAAACAACACCATCATTTAATGCGGCATTGCAGATAAAAAAAGAAGGGTAAGTGATATATGAGTACGAACCAAGCCACAAGATGGATTATATTAAATACAGAAGAGGCATCAAGTAGGCCATCAAGAAGGCAAACGACAAATCTTCGATAAATTATAGAGAACAGGAATGTAAAGAACGCCCACGAGATGTCTATAAAAGTACTAATATAGAAGCAATGAGAGTGAATGATGAACCCTACAACCCCACATCAATAATTAATGGTAAACTTGAAAGACTAGCATTTGGTGAGAAACAGCGAACGATCAGGTGGAGAGAATATTTTTAAGAACTTCAAAGTGGATCGGGAAGTCACAGTAACTCCATCCCACGTTGGAACTAAGAAACAGATGAAGAGCCAAGTATACTACAGCTGAAGTTGAACAAGCAGTTAAAGCTGTCTCAAAAACACATATTCAGGCATGGATGTGATAACTGCTGGAGCTTTCAGAGCTCGCGATGAGGCTGGTGTTTGGTGCAGTGCGGGAATATGTACAACAGCATGAAGGAAAGGAAACTGCTCTTTAAGGAGTAGAATTCTACACCTGTTTAAATGGCAATGTAGACACACACAGGGGAAATAGATAGCAAAATAACAATAATAGAATACTATACACCTATTTAAGTACCAATGTAGAGACAGGCGGGGCAGCCGATACATTTATCAAAATTACAATAATAGAATAGCATACACCTATTTAAGTACTAATGTAGAGACAGGCGGTGGGAACAGATAAAGATATCGGAATGAGAATACAAAGGTCAAGAGGAGCTTTTATAGCATAAGGAAATTTGTGGAAGACAAAAGAAATTAAACTTAGCACCAAACTTAGAATATTCAATTCCAAACATCAATATTAGTGTATGGATGAGAGAATAGAGAGCGACTAAAACGATTACAGATAAACTGCAAACATTTATTAATTAGTGTCTGCGCTAAATAGGACTAAAATGGTACGACAGAACACCAACACGAAGCTCATGGAGAGAACTACACAAATACCAGTTAATCAAGAGGTGAAGAAAAGACGATGCAGTTACTTTGGACATGCATTGGCAAAACCTGATAATAGTATAAATAGACAGGCTTGTGTATGGAATCAATAGGGTAAAAGAAATAGAGAAAGACCTGAAACACGCGGAGAAGAGAAGTAGAGACAGAAATGAATATTATGGGGAGGACGTGCACGGAGCTGCATGGAATAGACACGGATGTGCTTGGAGTTAATTGCCGAAGGCCTATACCCCAAATGTGTATAAAGGGAAAGGAAGAAGAAAGAAAGGAAAACATCCCAAGACTGGCAAGAAGGTATAATGATTCCAATATTGGAGAAAAAGGGCAGTAACAAAGAGTAAGACATACAGGGAATAACTTTAGTAAGACACACTGGAAAAATGTGTGCACACAAACCAGAACCTGCTGTCCATCGTTGAACCATAGATATGCAAGACCCAGTTTGGATTAGTTCATGCATGGATTGCACTGATGCCCTGCACACTTTATGACAACTTAGAGAATAATTTGGTGAGTACGACGAAGAACTCAACATTGTCTTCATAGATCAGATCAGAGTTGACAGAAATAAGCCTTGGTCTATTTTAGAAGAATAGAAGAAAAATACCGGTCTCTGTGGCTAAGGGCTTGCGAACGCGGTTTGTGAGCCCGTAAACCCGGGTTCGAAACACGGCGATGCTGGTTTTTTCGAAAAAGGTATAGGGGCCGGTCGTTCAGAAAGCAATGGCAAACTACTGAACGTAACACTTGCCTAGTACATCAACAGCAGCTGAAAATGCTGGTGTTGACTGCAACGTCCCGTAAGGGATACGCAACACAATTTTAGAAGAAAATGGAGTCTATTAAACAACATTAAGGCTCTATACAGAAGATACTAAAACGTAGTAAAATCTAACGGAGGACACACTGATTTAAAACAACCGTTTGTATAAGACGTGCGTGCATACAATAACCATTAGTACTCACCATCTACGTGAACAGTAAACATCAGACAAACAATTAGAATCGCACACAGACAGTCAAGGAAACTCAGAAGACTTAGGCTAACCAACCCTAAATGAATTACTCTTCACATACGATCAGTACATACTCTACGAGTCTGAGGCAAAAACACACGATCAGTACATACTCTACGAGTCTGAGGGGAAAACACAACAACAACAACAACAACAACAACAACAACAACTACTACTACTACTACTACTACTACTACTACTACTACTACTACTACTACTACTACTACTACTACTACTACTACTACTACTACTACGTGTGAGAAATTCAATATGAAAACTGGCATATCCAGGGCAGAAACTCTGAAGATCGTTAGACTGCCTAGTTCACTTAACATTCATATTAATACCACCAAGATCACATAGACTCCCAAATTCAAATACCTGGGGAGTATTTCTACATAAGATGGCCGATTTGACAAGAAAATCGAAATAAGTTCCCAGAAGGTCATCGCAGCGATTTATCAGCTTTCGCCGCTTCTCGGGCACCTCAGTATCAGCACAGAAACTACAATTCAACTGACCCAAATTCATAGCAATCCTTTGTTACGAATGCCTGAGTCAGCGATAAATATCCAGCCTTGTAGCAAGCACGACAGGAAGTTTCCGATCGTCAGAAGTCGCCCTCCTTTGCCGAATGTTTCGGCCATTTAAAACTTCATGTCGCTTCGGGAGAGAGCTCGCCTTGCATTCTTACCCTGTTTCGAGGCGTTCGATTCGTTTTCCCCCACTTGTCCCACACACGCGCATTCACAACTAGTCCCAGTAATAACCAAAAACATAAGAGAGTAAGATCAGAGCGTGTGAGGTGATGTGCATGGGATGATCACATCGTGTGAGGTGATATACATGAGACGATTACAACATGTGAGGTGATACACATGAGCTGACCACAACATGTGAGGGTGATACACATGAGCTGATCACAAGGTGTGAGGTGATATACATGAGATGATCACAACATGTGAGGGTGATATACATGAGATGATCACAACATGTGAGGTGATACACATGAGCTGACCACATCGTGTGAGGGTGATATACATGCGATGATCACAAGGTGTGAGGTGATACACATGAGATGATCACAAGGTGTGAGGTGATATACATGAGATGATCACAAGGTGTGAGGTGATATACATGCGATGATCACAAGGTGTGAGGTGATATACATGAGATGATCACAAGGTGTGAGGTGATATACATGAGATGATCACAAGGTGTGAGGTGATATACATGCGATGATCACAAGGTGTGAGGTGATATACATGAGATGATCACAACATGTGAGGTGATACACATGAGATGATCACATCGTGTGAGGTGATATACATGAGATGATCACAAGGTGTGAGGTGATATACATGAGATGATCACAAGGTGTGAGGTGATATACATGAGATGATCACAACATGTGAGGTGATACACATAAGCTGACCACAACATGTGAGGGTGATATACATGAGATGATCACAAGGTGTGAGGTGATACACATGAGCTGATCACAAGGTGTGAGGTGATATACATGAGATGATCACAACATGTGAGGTGATACACATGAGCTGACCACAACATGTGAGGGTGATATACATTAGATGATCACAACATGTGAGATGATATATATGTGATGATCACATCGAGTGAGGTGATACACATGAGATGATCACATCGTGTGAGGTGATATACATGTGATGATCACAATGTGTGAGGTGATATACATGAGATGATCACAATGTGTGAGGTGATATACATGTGATGATCACAAGGTGTGAGGTGATATGCATGAGATGATCACAACATGTGAGGTGATATACATGAGATGATCACAGCATGTGAAGTGATACACAGAGCTGATCACAACATGTGAGGGTGATATACATGAGATGATCACAAGGTTTGAGGTAATATACATGAGATGAACACAACATGTGAGGTGATATACTTGAGATGATCACAATGTGTGAGGTGATATACATGAGATGAACACAAGGTGTGGGGTGATATACATGAGCTGATCACAACACGTGAGGTGATATACATGAGATGATCACAACATGTGAGGTGATATACATGAGCTGATCTATCATCGTTAACTAGTCTAGATAAAGTCAGGATGACACCAGACAATTAGTGGAAGAACACTTTGAGATGTTTACATGAAAACACAGAGGTTAAGGTGTTTCGGTCTTCTAATGAGAATGGGGCTTGCAAAACTACTCCTGTGCGTGAACGGGTTGCAGTAAACGAGAAGGACCAAACTGCAGATGGATTGACAACACCTACAGCCTACATACAGCACTGAAGGAGGACACAAGCAACACGCCGGGTGCTAGACGAACTGCAGCACCTCGCGGTGTGGTCTTTGCAAAGACAGGAGACAAAATAGTTCTGCTTGACTGCCAGCAATAGACAAGACAAGAACCCAGACAACTGTATTACCTGATGTAAGCTTAACCAACAGACAGAACGGCCTTGTAGCAGCGCCTTCTAATGCCTATTACACCCGGCACTTCAGACAAGCATAGGGTTCTCATTCCCTGATGCTATCTGTCGACATAGCCAGGCAAGTGGCACAACTTAAGAATGGAGCCGTTGACGCCTGCAAGCTATTACATTTATCTTGTCTGTTCCAATCACTAAATACGCTCCCTATGGTCTCCGGCTGGATGCGTAGAAGTGGAAGGAAACACATCTAGACTTGATTAATCAATAATATTAACACAGCAAAATACATAGTCTCTGTTACCCCCACCTCCACCTCCCTCTCTGTCTGTCTGTCTGTCTGTCTGTCTGTCTATTTCTGCCTCTGCCTCTCTCACTTTCTGTCAGTGTGCCTCTCTCTGTCTGTCTGTCTGTCTGTCTGTCTGTCTGTTTCTGCCTCTGCCTCTCTCACTTTCTGTCAGTGTGCCTCTCTCTCTCTCTCTCTCTGCTTCTCAGTCTCTTGTTATCTCTCACTGTATATGTGTGTTTGTGTGTGCGCGCGCGCGCTCATGAATGCGTCCATATAACTGCTCGTTTACTGTTATTATACTGTCTACAAAAGAATATCGTTTTGAATAACGTCCACCTCCTCCTCCTCCTCCTCCTCCTCCCCCTCCTCCTCATCATCATCATCCTTCTTCTTCTTCTTCTTCTTCTTCTTCTTCTTCTTCTTCTTCTTCTTCTTCTTCTTCTTCTTCTTCTTCTTCTTCTTCTTCTTCTTCCTCTCATCCTCCTTCTTTTCTTCTTCTTTTTCTTCATCATCGTCTTCAAATGTCTGACAGTCTAAGCTTTTACGTACACCTTTCTCTCTTTCTGTCTCTCTTGCCTAATATGTAACTACAAAAGGCTAATTTCCCGATTCCAACACTTCTGTTGGTATGCCCCTATAGATGTCATTCGACTTTTTCTTCTGGTGTTAACGAGCGATTTTGTTAAAACAATAGCTTTTAACACCACAGCTTTGTTTCTTCTGCTGATGATATCCTCGCCATTCTTCCAGCTAATATTTCCTCTGCTGATGATATCTTCAACATTCCTGTACCAAACCACATCTCCACTGCCTCCTGTTTCTTCACAATTTCACCACTAAGTGTCCATCAGTTACATCCACGCAAGGTTTTTGCAGGTTTATATTTCTTTTTATCATCTATATATTGTTTTTGTGAGTTACAAAAAATGTTGCCGTACTTGAGAGCTCATGTTCACTATGTGAAAAAAATGTTGCCGTACTTGAGAGCTCATGTTCACTATGTGAAAATAAAGATTTATGAAATATTTTTCTCCATCTTCTTCTTTTTTCTACTTTCTGACTGGTACCATTATTATTTGGACTCTTCGCTGGCGTTTGAAGTTGAGGGCTGAGCGCTTATGGGAATGTCCTGAGTGATGCGACTTGAATTTTTTTTTTTCTGAAGTCAGTACGCATATATTCACACACGCGATCGGGCGCGCGCGCGCGCACACACACACACACATATAAATACACACACACACACACACATAAACACATAAACACACACACAAGTACACACACGCACGCACCAGTTAACCTACTGACATCTCTATAGAGTGTGTCCTCAGCGGGGCTGTAGGCCGTATTAGTTTTCTCAGTTCTGCATGTTTGAAGCCGTTGTCATTGTATGGAAGCTGCTGTAGTCGAGTGTCTAATACAGTGGTTCTCAACCGGTAGGGGGAACCCCCCCCCCCCCCCCCAGAGGGGAATTTTAGGGTTTCCGGGGGAGACAGGTTTGTAAACATGACCTGGGCTCCCAAACCGTCCCAGCCTAAATCTTAAAAACACTTTAAGAAAGTCTTAAACGTCGAGGGGATCGACTTCATTGCCCCGGGTTTGATCCAATATGGCTCGGTGTCTTTCTGCAGGGCGAACTGCGGAAAGCATCGGACAAAGCATGAACTACATAGCTCCGGCGACGACCCCCACCCCCAGGAGTCTCCGAGAAAAAGTGACCCGTGAACCGAAAGACGTAGCCTGGAATCGAACCCACAAGCTTCGGAGCACGAGGCAGACGGCTTGACCACGTCAGGAAATGACTAGGAAAGTAAAGGCGGCTGGGGGTGTGGTATAGACCACATCACATATCGAGTGCCGATTGGTCAATACAATTATAGGCCTGGCACCTTATGCCTAGTCCGTCTTAAGACGTGCAATAAGTTCTTCTCATTCTCTTCCCCCCTCCCCCCTCCCCCCCCCCAAGGGAAAATAAAGAAACCATAGTTTTTTTTTTTTTTTAAGTTGCACATCCCTTACAGGACGTTGCAGTCAACACCAGCATTTTTCAGCTGTTGATGTGCTTGGCAAGATTACGCTCAGTAATTTGTCATTGCTTTCTGAGCGACCGCCGTAAATAGAAAGATGCATGTATAATTGTCATTCTTGGCTACACAGCTAATGTGCTATCTTATGGCGAGAACTGGCAATCATGGAGTTTTACGACATGTGGTGACCTGCTGCATGTTCCCATTTAACAGCTTCATCAGATCCATGTTTTAGAGCTATCCTAGCCCGATAGGTCACGAAACTCCAGCTCGGAATACGATGGAACAGCTTAGGAAATCCGAGGCCTGGAATGTATGCATTGGTGATAACTTTGTTATATGAAGAAATAGTATTACATTCGATATATATATATATATATATATATATATATATATATATATATATATATATATATATATATATATATATATATATATATATATATATATATGACTATCGTCAGAAAGTAGTGGTTACATTTTTTCCTTAGTGAATAATAAAGATAGGAAATGTAAATACATTACATTTGGACAATTAGAACAGCTACAGCTCACTGGTAATATGGCGTGCGTAAACAACTTGCGTTACAATCAGGAAATTGTAATAGAATTTCTGGTTGCAGAAAAAGAAACTCCCTTAAAATTCATAAACGTGTGTTCGCTGCGTATGGTCCTTGTGCAGTCCAAATAAGCGCCATCAGTCGTTTTTCTCAGAGAGTTAAAGCTTCATAAAGTGATGAGACAGATCTATCTGGTCTTCCGCGCTCTTGACCTTCGGTCACGGCTGCAACACGTATGTTTTAATGGGCTTGATGTCATTATTTGTGAAGATAGGCGATGTAAGAAGACGAGATTATGGTCATCACTAAGAGTAAAGTAATACCCCAATGTAATTTATGGGCTAATTGGTAATATTCTTAAAGAAAGTGAATCGGTACAACTATCTTGGAACAGTCATAACATCTGATGGGAGGTGCCTTGAAGAAACGAGAACAAGAATCGCTATGGCGAAGGTAGCCTTTTGCACGATGAAAAACATACTGATCATTAAAAAGATGTTCATTGCAACGAGAAAAGAGTATTGAAATGCTACATAGAACTTGTACTTTTGTATGGATGTGAAACGATGACAATAAGCTGACATGCTCAAAAACATCTAATGGCAGTGGGAATGTGGTTCCTGAGAAAAATGCAAAGAATATAAGACGCAAATAAAAACGGTAAACTGATGAGATAAATTAGACGCAGACAGTCAATATGTTTGGGCATTTTATGAGAAGACATACACTACAGAGCTTGGTAACTACTGGCAAAATTGATGGGAAGAGAACAAAGGGAAGGCGGAGAAGTAAATAAATGGATAGCTTCGTCGCATGGCATGGCACATTATGAAGATGACAGGCGCATTACAAATCAAAATTTAACCTGGCAGTTGTCAGTCAGCAAGGGAAATGCAATTACAATATTTAAAGCCCCTGAATATCCAAAGATTTGCGCAAGATGGGTTCCGTGAAGTCTCACAAATGAGCACAGATTTCAAAGAAAAACAATTTGTTCTGAAATGTTGGAGCGTTTCGATGATAAGGATAGCACTTTTTGTCAAAGATCATAACATGTAAAGAAACCGGGACGCATCATGTTAAAACCCTGACGAAAATGCAGTAAATTGAGTGACATTATCCAGAATCACCAAACAGAAAGAAATTCAAGACAACTCCATTAACAAGAAAGATTATGTTCGCTGTCTTTTGGGATATTGATGATGTGATTCTTGTGGAAGTGATGCCCGGAGATTAAACAGTCAAATTAACCAACCGACCGAAAACAGACAGACAGACCAGACAGGCAGGCAGGCAGGCAGACAGAAGAAGGAGAAGAACACGGAGGAGAAGAAGAAGGAATAGGAGAAGAAGAAGTGGCAGAAGAAGAAGAAGCAGAAGCAGCAGCAGCAGCAGCAGAAGAAGAAGAAGAAGAAGAAGAAGAAGAAGAAGAAGAAGAAGAAGAAGAAGAAGAAGAAGAAGAAGAAGAAGAAGAAAACAGCAACAACAAACAGACAAACAAGAACAATACAAAGAATAAGAGGAGGAGAAGAAGGAGTAATACTCTTGAGTCCTGACTGTGGCCTTGTAGGAAGAACGTAAACTTGGAAGACTCATTCTGATTCAACTGAGACATCGAGCTCGACGATCTGTTACCACCGATTAACCAAAGCACTAACGATTTCAGAAGACGAATGCACTGCTGAATAGCAAACACGGAAGAAACACTTAAAATGTATTAATTGCAAATACATGAGGAAAAGGATCTATTATCCATTAACTTTATTTTGAGACGGAATCGATAAAGACACTTTAAAACGTAGAAATAGCTGAAGCTGAACGTGAAGTTAGTTTCTTTGTATATACGTCTGTGTAACTAACGATCGCCAATAACACAAAATCGTAGCATGGAGCTTTAGCTGTAAAAGTCTGTGAAAGGAACAATGTGTTGAAATTGTCGAGTCAATGTTAACACAGCACTAATCATTATGTATATTGTCGCCTGGGCACTTGTGCCTCTGGCACATTATGGATGTTTGACTTGGCGTGTGCTTTTCCTGTTCATTTTGTGGGATGTCCCTTTTGACTTAACATGTCTGGCGTGTAGAGGTGGTTTTTGTTTGAATGGATCAGTGTTTGTCATTATTTGTTTCGTTTTCTGTTATGTTGGGCTCTGTTATGTTAAACAAATCCTGTACTCGCGCCGTTGAACAAAGTAAATATTGAAATTATGCCATTGTTAAATTGACACTGTAGCCACGGGAAGGTGATCACACTTTCTCTCCCATTTGGCTTGTCAATGGTTGTATTTCTATAATTGTCGGCTGTATTCTGTGTCATGTTGTGAATTATTTATCACAGCCGAGAAAAATAAATGGCGTATAATGGACACACGGTGATATAGTGACGGGATTATTCCGTAGAGGAAAATTGTCGGAAAATAATGTTGTGGTGAGGATCATATTGATGCAGCGAGGAGTCTCATAATAATAACGTGAGGGGGATCATGCTAATAAACTGAGGATGTTCGTAGTAATAAAGTGAAGATGTTCATAATAATACAATGGGGAGTGTCATACAAATAAATTGAGAAGGTTCACAGTATGAAAGCGAGAAGGATCACAATAATAATTTGAGGAAGTTCACAGGAAGAAAGTAAGAAGGATCATACTAATAATTGAGAAGGTTCATGTAAAGAAAGAGTGGAGGATCGTACTAATCAACTGGGGTGGCTCATAATAATAATACAAAGGAAAGATTCATAGTCTAAAAGTGAGACTGATGGGCTTTTATGTCAGCTCGTGTGTCGTCTCCGTTACTAAGACTCGCGCTGTCCCATTACTTCTGGAAGAGAGCAGGGATATGTATGTTACCAGAAAACACACGTAACATAAACGCCCAACGCACCTTCCAACTGAACATCGGAATATATAATATAAATACAGCTCAGAATGGTTGATTCTACGGCCGGGGGAAACAAACTCTGCAGCAGCCTGCAGGATTTGCAGAAGATAGTGTAGTTCATGCAGGAAACATAATTGCATATATAAGCTGATTCCATACGTAGGAACAGAAGAAGAAAACAGCAGTCCAGATATGGCAGTAAACATATTGGGGAGTTGGTGTTGTCTGTCTTGAGTCCGTTGTATCGTCTTGACGTCGCTGGATATTGAACGAGGAGGCGTCAAAGGAAAACCTTAAACGTGTTATAGAAATTACAATAACCATGCTATTGTCGTGTAACCTGTCAGTATTGTTGTTAAAGATGTCAAAAGTGTTAAGCAAATGACATCCTGGTGCAGATGAACACGGTGATGTCATGAGAACAGTTTAAAGATGGCCGCCCCGCTTTTGACAACCACCAAAGAGGAGCAGAGTTCTGTTATCCGTTTTTTGATCGGGGAATGAAGGTCCAATATGGTGATGCATGCCTGTCAGTCCACCAAGTCTACGAGTGGAGTAGGGCGTTTCAAAACAGCATGACTTCTGTGACAGACTGTTCACAACCGGATCAGGCACACCGAAGAGTGACCCCAGAGTCGACTTTTGTACAGGAATCCAAGCCCTTTATCGACTCTGGAGGACTTGCATTGAACGCAGTGGTGGCCACATCAATAAATGATACATTTGTTCTGTACTTTTTCAGAATATAGTCACCCACAAAACAACCCCCCCACCCCCACCCCCACCCCCCCCCCCCCCCCCCCCCCAAAAAAAAACATTTTAAAAAAAATCAATTTTCATTAGAACCCCTCTCGTATTTATGTAGTATAGTCTTCATGTGGAAGCCTGTCATTTACCGATCAGACTCGAAAATGTTGCAGGACTTTGCCATCAACTCCAACCCCAGGCTGATTTACTAGACAAATTACATTCAGTAGCTTGCCATTGCTTTCTGAACGAGAAGTCAACGTTTAAAGTCTTCAGACCAGTGTGTAGAACTGACCCAGTACCCCGCCGTCAGGTCACAGGAAGTGCTAAACCCCGCGACACGCTGACCTCTACCTGTAAGACCATACAATCGAAAATGATCTCAATATAGTGCCATAGAAAGACCACGAAAATGATGGAAAGACAATCTCAAGAGTACACTAAAAAAAAAAAAAAAAAAAACAGGGCTAGCACATCTGGCCTTGCACTACAATCTTAATCTCGTCTACCGGTAAGTGTAGATTCGGTTTTGTGAATGTTCTGTTTTGGAAAATAAGACGAGAGGGAGTTTCATGAATGTAATACATAACACTGGACGTAGGACTTGCACATCACAGCTCCCGTTTTAACTGATTAACCTTATTAGATTCCTCATTTCTGACCTTTGAAAGTTTTCCTGCGACATCTGAATCTCTTCCTTCCCAGCTCTTGATGTTAACTCCTCTTTCCGTTTCCCTTTCTCTGATCACCTGACTTCCTCCTGGTGCGCCCTAGTGCACCGCTTGATTGATTGTGATTGAAATCTGGACCGGAGCTTAAATCGGGGCAGCAGCCAATCAGCATTCATTTGCGTGCACGTAGATCAAATCTTCATAAGCACATGTACATTAATGGAAGCTTGTTGTCGTTTGTCGTCGCAGCGGCTTGCCCGTTGTCGCTGCTCGTTTAAGACTGTATCAGATCTACATAGAAAAGCATATATCCGTACAGATTATGGCGCGTTGATGTAATGGTTAGGGGATGCGCTGATAATGGCAAGGACGTGGTGGGATGAGAATTCGATGTCAGCACTCTAAATTCGCTACAGGAGGGAAAGACTGGACACTTGTTTCTCCGCGCACTCAGACCTTCAACAAGTGATAGTCCTAACACTCCACATTCTCACGGCAGTTTCCTGCCAGGGGACTAAACAGATTGTCAAAGACTGTTAGTCTTGATATGTTGCCGTATATAATTGCATATCCGAGATTCATATCGTCTTGATAGATTGTATAAATTGTTGCCAATTTTTACGAAATTCTTATAATTCTGTAAGATTTTCATAAATCATTACCAGTTTTCCGAGATCTGTATAATCCTGATAGATTGCCGTAAATTATTACCAATATTAGCGAGATCTTTATAATACTAATGGATTGTCATAAATCATTGCTGATTTTCCGAGATCTGTATTATCCTGATGGAGTGTTATATCTCACGACAGGGTATCCCAGATATTACATCCTCAAATATAATCTTACATTATTATAAATTATTCAAATTCCTTAACACACAGACTATCACTATCATCATGTGTCATGCCGATAAGCATGGAGCGGTCATGTTTCGCCATCTCACTCGATCACCAGAGTCGTGGATCCGCTCTGTGTTTTGGTCTCGATTTTGTCATGAGGCCAAGCCATCTAGATATTTACCTTTCTGTCTTTCCTTTTTCTTTTCCCTTCAATCTTGCCAATTGTCACCAAGTTCTCCGTTTTATATCTTCTCATAACTGCCAAATAGTTATTGCTAATGAAACATAGAATGCAGAAAGGACCAAAGGAAAATCCCAAGGTACAACAAACTGAACAGTGCACTGAAGCCAAAGAGACAGGATGCGTCACGAAAGCGTAAAACCTAACAACGGGATACGCTGTGAAGCCATGTTACAAACCGGTCGGGTTTGAAATTGTGCGACCGACTTCTTGTGGCAAATGGTTGTTCGGATGCGGTGATTTCATGGTATTCAAGGAAGGATAACAGGAGGAACTTGTTGATGAGAAGCCATGGCTGGTTAGAAGAACAGGGAACCGAACCTAGACAAAGATTCAACGAACGAGACAGCAAGGATCTAGATAAAGGATGGAAAAGAGGCGTCAGGGCAGACCATAGGGTTAGATAGGATGATAATTCCTGGTCATTGAGTAGATGTTGTCCCTTCGATAAGGGCGCGCTACGTTACCATTGGAAGTTTGTCTTAAGGACTCTACAAGGACGAAATAAAGGACTTGAAACGTTTGCTGAACTGTCCGCTTGTGTTTTCATGTTCACCTATTTTACAAGGTGAGGTATTCAGATTTTGGTGTCAACGTTCTGAATTGACGAGTTGAGAATGCTTCGTCGTAAACGTTCCTTTGCCTTTATCATTATTAATCAATTGAGGCGGAGTTACGACAAGGCAATAACGTACCCAGAAAATCTTGACTGTCTAAGACTACTTTATCTAATCAGCTTACCGTGTTTATTTAATTGTTGTGGGATTTGCTCATTAGTTTTTATGTTCATTGTATTCTTTGCATTTTTCTCAGAAACCAAATTTCCACTGCCAATTAATATTTTTCAGCTTCTCTGCTCATTGTCCACGCTTCACATCCATTCACAAGTTCAGTTTCCATGTAGCACTTGAACACATTTGTTCTCGTTGCAATTAACAGCTTTTTATTGGTCAGTATGTTTTCCATCTTGCAAAAGATATAGACTAATATATTATTAAAGATTATCCAGGATATTTCTTCTTTCACCATATTACCACCCATATATATAGTGAATGTGTGTAGCTTATTGTTAATCGCTGTCGTTGTAATCCAGTACAAGATCCTAAACCTAATATATATATATATATATATATATATATATATATATATATATATATATATATATATATATATATATATATATATACACTAGCTGACCCGGCCCGGCTTCGCCCAGGCCCTGGAGGGGATCTATCTATCTATCAGTCTGTCTGTCTGCTTGTTTGTCTGTCTGTCTGTCTGTCTGGCTGACCCGGCCCGGCTTCACCCAGTCCCTGGTGGGGAGCATCTCATTTAATTAATATAAGTAGTCATATAAGCTCTCCCGTTCCCGACTATCTGTCTGTCTGTCTGACCTCGGCTTCACCCAGTCCCTGGTGGGGAGCATCTCATTTTATTCATATACGTAGTCATATAAGCTCTCCCGTTCCCGACTATCTGTTTGTCTGTCTATCTGTCTGTCCCGGCCCGGCTTCACCCAGTCCCTGGTGGGGAGCATCTCATTTAATTCATATACGTAGTCATATAAGCTCTCCCGTTCCCGACTGTCTGTTTATCTGTCTGTCTGTCTGACCCGGCCCGGCTTCACCCAGTCCCTGGTGGGGAGCATGTCATTTAATTCATTCATATAAGTAGTCAAATAAGCTTCCGTTCCCGACTATCTGTCTGTCTGTCTATCTATCTGACCCGGCGTGGTTTCGCCTGTAAACAGTAACTTAAAAGAATGTCCTTCCACACACCATTCATTATTTTTAATGAAAACTGTTTTTATTCACCGACATGACAGTTGATAAGTTTTGTAAGCAGAAATAGATGGGTTACAATGTTATGCATTATGCATTATTTTTATGCAAACTTTGAAAATGCCTTAAAGATTATATCATTATTTATTATAACTCATATGCCTAAAAATAACTATAGACAAAGAGTTTAATAATAGTGCAAGTAAGTCCAACAATATGACTATAAAGTATATAGAAATGTTATTAAAAGTTATGCCCCTTGAAATAACTTTTCTAGAGTGAAGTCCCCCTGCTATATAGACATTATATAATGAAAATGGAAAAGTAACTGTTATTAAATAAGTAGAAGATTTTACACTAAGAAACTATTATAGTCGGTTGCACAGGAATGAAAGGAAGACGTGTAGAAAATTTCATCTCAATCGGATGTACCGTTATCGAACGCATCCAATACATAAATCCCCACAAACACACAAAGCCACATACACTCTGTTTTATATATATATATATATATATATATATATATATATATATATATATATATATATATATATATATATATATATATATATATATATATAGTGAATGTGTGTAGTTTTATTGTTAATCGCTGTCGTTGTAATCCAGTACAAGATCCTAAACCTAATATATATATATATAGTGAATGCTTGTAGTTTATTAGTAATTCTTCGAGTAGTATTCCATGTTTCTAACCCACACAGTTGTACCGATTTATCATTGGAGTTAAACATTCTGTGTTTGGTGCTACATTTAACTTGCTATGCCTACCACAAATTTCCTAATGCTACGAAAGCTGCTGTAGCCTTCTGTATGTTTTTATCGGTGTATATATATATCTGTCCCCCGTGTGTGTCCACATTCATATTGTCCACACACACACACACAAACGCACGCGTGTGTGTGTGGGGGGGGGGACGTGTGGGGCTGTGTCGCCAATATGCATGTGGACAAACACGGGGGACAGATATAGATACCGACAGAAACATACAGAAGGCTAGAGGAGTTTTCGTAGCACTAGGACTTCAAAGATTCAAGCATCATAACACTGTACAAGAACAAGGGCGATCGTAGCAACTGCAACAACTATAGGGTATCTCACTTCTGTGTATTGTTGGGAAAGTATTTGCTAGAATTGTTCTAGACTTCAAGTCCAGGGAGATCAAGTCTACCCCGAATTACAGTGTGGCTTTCGACAGAACCGGTCTACCATTGATATGATATTCGCATTGCGACAAATGCAAGAAACATGCGGTGAACAGTATCAGCCACTGTTTATTGCCTTCATCGACCTCACAAAGGAATTTGATTTGGTCAGTCGTGAGGGTCTATTCAAGGCACTAAAGAAGACTGGCTGCCCACCAACACTTCTGTCCATTGTGGAATCGTTCCACACAGGCATGAAGGGTATAATCAAGTTTGATGGTGCAACTTCAGAAGAGTTTGAAATCAAGAGTGGAGTTAAGCAAGGTTGTGTACTAGCTCCCACTCTCTTTGGTATATACTTTTCACTTCTACTGAAATATGCCTTTCGTGATCAGGATGGTGGTATATATATTCACTCACGCTCAGATGGCGGACTCTACAATGCTTAGAGATTGAAGGCCACGACCAAAATTAGGAGGGTACTGATCAGAAAGTTGCCTTTTGCTGCAATTACGACACACTCTGAGGAAGATTTACAATGCCTACTGTCTGCATTCTCCAATGCTTGTTCTGAAGTTGGTTTAACAATAAGCACAAAGAAGACACAGATTATGTCACAAGGTGCACAGATGGTACCATCAATCTTTATTGACGACGCTGAACTGAATATAGTAGACCATTTTACATATCTAGGATCAGTGGTAAATAGCAAATTATCCCTAGATCAGGAAATCAATATCAACAACAATGAACAGGTTTTGAAAAAGAGTCTGGGAGAATAGGAAGCTTATTGCCAAAACAAAAGTCCTTGTCTATCAAGCCTGTGTCCTTAGTACTCTTCTTTATGGCAGTGTAGCCTAGACAACTTACTCACACCAAGAGAAACGTTTAAACAGCTTTCATATACGGTTGTCTGCGAAGAATACTTTGTATTAAGGGGCAAAACAAAAGTTTTGGAAAGATCAGGTCATGTGACGGTTTGTTCCATGATCAGGCTTCGTAGACTTAGATGGATAGGACACGTTAGGAGAATGGATGATGGTAGAATACCAAAGGACATCTATTTTAGCGAATTACAAATGGGTATGAGATCTCAGGGTCGGCCTTTACTAGGATACAAAGTTGTGTGTAAGCGGGACATGATTGATACAAGCATTGATAATGCGCATTGGGAGCAAGTCGCCGCTGAAGGTATTGCATGGAGGGCAAATATCAGAAATGGAATAAAAACAAAGGAGAAAATGATTACAGATAAGTCACACACCGAGCGTGCGAGACTTAAGATGGTGGATGATGGTGGAAATGACCACGTGCATCCACTGTGGACGAACATTTACATCGTGAATTGGCCTTATCAGTCACATTCGCAACCGCCATGGGTTGTAGCTATTATGCCTTGTTGAAGCACAATGTAACAAACAAACTATCGTTTGTCAAGACGGCAAGGTGCCAATGTTATATGTATATAAAACCCTGGTCGAGGGGTTAGCAGCTTTCTCCGTAACCCGAATACTCTCGTGGTTGACGTGAGCTCACGTGAATTGGAAGCGGTTCGAGTCGCGCCAGTGACTTTTGAGAGTATGGAGCCGGTCGCTCAGAAAGTCGTGGCGTGCTGATGAGCGTAATCTAGCCTAGGAATCAACATACAGCTGAAAGATGCTGATGTTGACCGCAATATCCTGAAACAGGATGGAAACGCGAATATATATATATATATATATATATATATATATATATATATATATATATATATATATATGTGTGTGTGTGTGTGTGTGTGTGTGGGAGGGGGGGGGTGGGTGTGTGGTGGTGGTGATGTGTGGGTGGGTGGGTGGGTGGATGTGGTTGCGTTCGGTGATGTTTTTTTTGCTCCTTTAATTTCTTGGCATTCAAAACTGGCGGAACAACCCGGGTCGTGACTCTTGGTGTCTTTCTCCTGTCGTCTCTTTACACCCTGTCTTCCAGCGTTGAGACCTGTTAATCTTTTTTTGTTTTGTTTATTCTTATCCCACAATGACTTCGCTATTTGTGACTACCAACATTCCATCTCGCCTTCGGGTAGGCGAACATTCTACACCTGGTGATTGGCCTAGTTATCACGGCACTTTTCCTTTGATCTCGAGAAAGCCAGCACCTTACTCCTGGACCATTGCTTCTGTCGCCGCTATCAAATCGGGTGCTCTTTATACCCTGGTGTCTTAATTGCTGCCATGTTGTCTTGTTCTCGTCCCGTTTACTTCTGCACTCGCCAAGAGGACGCCAACTCTTCCTCTTGGCTAATTAATTTTCCTAGCTTACGCTCTCATCCCCTGGCCCTTTCTCTGCTGCGGTGTGCAGACTTCGAAGACGTCCTGTACCCCCACCAAAATAGTATGATAATAATTATAGCATGAAAGGAAGAACTTATAGGGACACTGCCTGAAATCTTAGTGTCTCCGGAAAAGGTTATAATTAAATCATGCCCAAGAGTGTGTATTCATGGACGCAATTATAATGCAATTGCGTCTCTTACCCTTCCATCACGGAAAAGTCAGTAATTAAATTACGCCAGGAAACTTAACAGCCACGGAAGAAATTAAGGATAATTATTGGATCAAAACATTTCGCATCCGGAACGAGATTATTGGAAACTTATGTGTGAAATCTTATAGTGATTACTGGGGATATTGCGTCATGAATCTTAACTTCAGTGGTTTAACTGTGGATAAATTTATTTCGGCAACTTAACATTGGGGTTGAGATTATAGATAAATTACGCCTGGACAATGAGTTTCAGAGTTACAGTTATAGAAATATGTCTTAAGTTGGTGTCAGGGTTAAAGTTTAGAAACATTTCTTTCTGAACCAGGCTCAGGGGGAAGATTATCGAGACGTTTCTTTCGGAAACTTAGTGCCAGGGTTGCGATTATAGACACAGTACGTGGGGAAACTTAATTTCGGTGTTACGATTATATAGAAATGAAGTCTAGAAACTTGATTTCAGGGTAGAGATTATATAGGTGCATCTGAAAACCTAGATTCTAGGTTAAAATTATAGAAAAATTATGTCCGAATTCTAGTTTCAGGAGTTAATAATATTTAAAAATTACGTATGCAAACCTAGATTCAGGGATTTCAATTATATTGGAATTACGTCTAGAAATAAAGGCTACATGAGAGGGTGCGAAACATACTTGGGTATACCACGCATTAGCCACGTGGAGTAAATGTACGCACAATTATTGGAACAAAGCGTCAGACTCAAAGTCGAACAACAGTTAAGCAAGTACAATTTGGTTTCAGGAAAGGTAAAAGTTGCACAGATGCATTAGTCACACTTAGACACATATGTGAAAAAACCATTCAATACAGTGACCAGCAGAATATTGTGTTTGTAGATCAGAAAAGGGCTGTCCAGAATAGATAGATATAAATTAGGAACCATCCTTGAAGACGACGGGATACAAGAACAGTTACTAGAAAACATTATTGCATTGTACAGCTTGAGCCAGAATGCAGTAAGAACACAGTGTAAATAAGAAATGTTCACAGTCAATCTAGGATTGAGACAGGGATGTGTGATATCCCCCTGCTATTTAATGTCTATAAAGACAGGTAAGACGCAAGCCACGACAGAGATCTGATTTAGACAATTTCGAACTTTTTACTTTAGTAGCAGACGACAAGTGCCTGTTTTACAGCGACGCTGACAGACTGCCCAGTCATATTAATTATCATGAGTTCAACATGTAACAGATACTATATGAATATAAATACAACCAAGACTGAAGTAATGCCGGTTAACAGATCTCCTAGTCTACTAAACTAAATATACTGATAAATAGTACTTCTCAGGAACTTATTAAAAAATTTAAATATCTACGAAGTATTATCACAGGAGATGGCAGAATAGACAGAGAAATCGAAATCAGATTTCAAAAAGAAAGCGGGCTTGTATATTAGCTATTACTCATACTGAAACATTCAAATTTAGCGCAAAACGACAGATAATAAATAACATATTCACACCAACCTTATTCTTGGGCATTATCCAAATCACATTTATGCAAAATCAACACCTGCTAGATGAGATGCTTGAGGAGAGCTGCCAACTTAACTATCCTAGACCGAAGAAGAAGTGATGTTATCAAACAGAGCAATATAATTAACACCTTGTGCCACATATATTGAAAGGCAGAAGATCACATGGTTCGGCCATCTCGTAGAACGCAACACATCAACTACCAGCACTGGCGCTACATCAAGAAAGATTTTATACGGGAGCAAGAGGACGCCCGAGAAGAAAATGGATTGACGACATGAAAGATATTATATAATCACATGGAACAACACTATGCAGTACCATCCATCGGGCGATGGAACATTAACTATTCCTCCCCACGACGTTTCACGGCAAAAGTGGAAGATGATGGTGACTTCTGGAAACGAAGTTTCAGTGTTGAAGTTATAGTGACAGTATGTTAGGATATGTAGCCTAAAGCTGTGGGGTAAAATTATGTCTAAAAACCTAGTATCAGGGAGGGAGACATCAGAGAACCTACGTCCCGTGAATTACGTCTTCAGAAGATAGATGAAAAATGTATCGTCTGTGCACAGTAGATCATTTTATTGTCAGTGTTTATTTTAATGCTGTTTTTGAAACTGTTATTATAATTATAAATTCCAAGATTGCGTGGTGATTTATTAGTCATGCGGCCTGTAGCTTCTCGTCATTGATCAATTCTGTCGGCTCACATCAGCAATGTAACGTAAGGCAAACGTGTCTATGTTCAGTGATAAGGCTGTACAGAACTGGCTACTAAACGGTGCGGCACCGCACAATCATGCCAATGGCAAGCAGTAAAAGGTGTGGCGGTAAGATTTGAAAACGGAACAGCGATATATCAACTGAAAAACAAAAGTAATAATTCCGAATGCAATTGTATAAACGTGCCGCGGTTAGCGTAATGACCAATTTTACGTTCAGTAGTTTGCCATTGTCGGGCACCCTGGCGAAGAGTTAACGACTTTCTCCGTTATCCCGTATATCCACAGTATGAGAACACAGCTGCGCGAGATTCGGTAGCCGATCACGTCGCGTTGGTTACTTACGGGAGTATGTGAGCCGGTCGCTCAGAAAGCAATGGCAAACTACCGAGCGTAATCTTGCCAAGACATCAACAACAGCAGTAAAATGCTGGTGTTGACAGCGATGTCCTGTAAATAGGATATGCAGGGAAAATAGTTTGTCCATTGCTTTCACAGCGGCCAACGCTTATGCCATTGTGAAAATTAACGCAATGCGATCTGCCCCAAATCGCCTGTAATTTATTTCGAACCATTAGTATATCAGTATTTTGCAACTGCGTTCACTATTCCTAAATCACACTCAGTATGGTGTATGTAGCGCACTTCTTTAACTTGAATATCATTTTTGAAAATATGTTCTATAACTACCGAAGTCAGCGTGACACTGGGCAAAGGGTATGGTCCATAGATAGCACAATTTGAGAACCTCTGATCTATTGTACATTGAGAGTGGGGTGAAATCAGGCATGCTGCTTTATAAATTATCACTATTTGAGCCATTGTTTTAACATGCTCCCCATTAACTGCCAATATTATTTGCAGCGATGTCAGTTTAATATTTTATAAATTGTACGTGAGAACTGTTAGGTGCTATGGGTCCCTTTGTGTAGCAAGTGTTGTCCTCATATTTCCTGTAGAGCGTCAGTTATGTGACGTAGATTTATCATGGTCCAGTGCTGTACCCGGTGACTCGTGCGTGGAATAGTTTTTCTTCTCTGTGGAAAAGCCATAAAGTAAAGAGACGTGTTGATAGATTATCGCGACCGTTGGTCACACATCCGGAGGTTGTACCTTTTACGTGTAACATTAAAAGAACGTGAATAACAAACTCTTTCTACATTAGGTGCCTAAATATACGTAACATTTTACATTCTCTCTCTCTCTCTCTCTCTCTCTCTCTCTCTCTCTCTCTCTCTCTCTCTCTCTCTCTCTCTCTCTCTCTCTCTCTCTCTCTCTCTCTCTCTCTCTCTCTCTCTCTCTCTGACTCTCTGAAAACATGTGTGAGTCAGACAGTTATAGAGGGATAGTAATATACAGATTGAACAACTAATGAATGCATGATGTCTTGCTTGGTCATCATCATTATGTTCTGAACCAATAAGCATCTCACACGATCACCAACGGCGTGGATTAACACTGTGTTCTTGTCTCGACCATGTCATGTGGCCAATCCATCCATATATTTACTTCTCTGTCTTCCCCTGGTTCTTTCTCCCTCAATCTTGCCAGTTGTCACCTAGTCCTCCAGTTTATTTCTTCTCATAAAGTCCCCAAAAAGCCTTGATTGTCTACGTCTAAGTTTTCTAATCCATTTACGATTTTCATGTTTCCTGCAGGACATGCTCATTGGTCTTTTCTGTATGTCCGCGTCGCTAGGTACTCAGTGAATTCAGATACAACTCTAGCTGGCATCGTTCTAGTCTGAATACAATTTTGAAAAGCAGTGTTGCCAGTGTCTCTGTGAAAATGACACTCTACAAATCTCTAGCACTGTATGTTCTCTGGACACTTATGAAGGACTCGAAGGTGTTTCGAGTGCAGGTATCCCAGACAATGTGGACGAACTTCTTACATAACAAAAATGACTTTGCTTGGGAACGAGTGAATACATAACAGGCTACAAAAACCACAAGAAGACGT
This sequence comes from Cepaea nemoralis, assembly GCA_014155875.1. Lineage (NCBI taxonomy): Eukaryota > Metazoa > Mollusca > Gastropoda > Stylommatophora > Helicidae > Cepaea > Cepaea nemoralis. The sequence continues at coordinate 378,973 of JACEFZ010027221.1, read as the reverse complement.
ATGTGGTTTGGCTATATATAATCATCATCATCATCATCATCATCATCATCATCATCATCATCATCATCATCATCATCATCATTAACATCTGGTGGCTTGCCCTATGTAGAACTTTCCTCCGTAACTGTTTTCCAAATTCACAGATGTCCTGTCTCTGTTACTGGCATGTGAATTGTCTCTGTTACCGGCATTTGTAAATTGCTTGTCACATCTTGAGACCACATAATCTGTGGTCTTTCTCTCCGGACACGATTTTCGTATCACCAGAGTCGTTCAATACGAGAAGGAAAAATTGACCACCGGTTCCCCCGTCAGAGATCAGCGTGGCCTATAGGTGTGATACGCTCTGGCTTCAATTTCCTTGCGCTAATGGAGGGATAGTGAGTTCATTCCACACACCGGTGAGCTGGACTTAAACGTTGACTCCTCTTTCAGAAGAAGTGGCAAACTACTGAACGTAAAATTGAACAGAAAATCAATCCGTGGTTTATCGCAACGTCATGCAAAGAACATGCCAAATTGGTTTATTTCTCTGCACTACCTAGTACTAGATAGTCGTAACACTTATACCCACAGCACGTTCCTGCTACCTGGCGTGTGTGTGGAGCTCTGGATTGCGTTGTTCTATCTGTATTGGCCATTGTAACTCGCCATACTTCCTTGTTGAAGATGATTCTTTGTGAAACAGTTGAATGCCGTCGATGGAGGTGCAGACGGAGGAAAACCCGCATTGATACTGAGAATGGGCATGCCACGGTTTTGCTGAAGACGACCAGGACTATAAACGCGTCTGTCGACGTACCTTGTCTGCCTTGAGAAAAGGCTATGGGACGGAAGTCGCAGAGGCCGCTGTAGTTGGTGTAGGGATCCAGAGAGCGATAAGACGACTTTTGGAGACAACTATAACAGCTCTACTCTGAAGACATTATTTTGGCTCAGGCATGCACAATGCCAGCGTGCTTGCATCATTTAGTCACCATCATCAAGTGCCCTTTCGACTGACCGGGGGGAGGGTGGCGATCGTGCTTCTCCACACCTTACGATTTCGGCAGCATGTATCAATCCGTATGCTGTTACCCTTCATTACAGTGACATAAGTTTGTCAATAGCCGATTCTGTCTCTTCCTCTATCTATTTTTCCACAAATCTGTCCAGGTTTTTCTCTTCTCATAATGTGGTAAAAAACCATAACTGTCTCTTTCTGATGTTTGCAATAAGTTGTCTCTGTGTCTTAGTCTCTTTGCAAACTATCGTATTACTCATTTCAGCAAAGAGGTTTTTGAAGATTTGTTTACTAATGACCCGACAAGGGATGTCTTTTATCACATTGTTATCTTTACTGACTTTAAACTTGGTTATGAAGACAACAATAATTACCGCCAGAAATGGAGTTCAATGGACTCTAACAAAGCTGCTTGGTGATTTGGACTTCGCCGACAACATTGCACTCCTGTCACACACGCCCCCAATCAAATGCAGGACAAACTAATCACGTTTGAAGAGATGTCACAACAATAAAAATTCATAGGAGGAAGACAAAATGAGTCTAACCCAAGCTAATAATAACCTAATCTCCCTTAGTGAAAGCCCACGTTAAGAAGCGGAATCATACACCTATTTGAGAAGCAATGTGGGCAGACATGGGGGAATAAATAGCCATTCAAATATAAGAATACAGAAGGCTAGACCAGCCATTCGTAGCACTAGAAAATTTGTGGTAGTCAAAGAAAGTTAAATGTAGCAGCAAACTTAGAATTCTTACCTCCAGTGTTAAATTGATACAACTGTATGGGTCAGAAACATGGAGAACAACTCAAAGAACTACACATAAACTTCAAACATTCACTATACGGTGCCTATGTAGAATAGTGGGGATAAAATGGTATGACAGAATCACCAATGTAGAGAGCTCAAGGAGAGAATTAAACAAATCTTACCGAACCAAGAGGTGAAGAAAAGACCGGCACTTGATAGGGCGCACAGTAAGAACACCTGAGGACAGTATAACTAGATACTCTCTTGTCTGTTACTCAGAAGATCAACGAAAGAGGGAGAGACCTAAACACACATAGAGAAGTGAATTACAGACAGAGATGGATAATATTGGGAGGACATGGAGAGAACTGTAGGAGATAGCAAAAAATAGGACGACCTGGCATGGATTGGTTGAAGCCTATACTCCATAGGGGAGATGCAGGGCAGAAGAAGAAGAGGACGACTTAATAGTCCAGGATTGGCAGTCACGTGATCAAACTACTTGTATGTAATATGCACGAATTCTTTTTCTAACCTCCAATGACAAAGCGACAAGGATTTATTGCATAAGATGTTCTTCATTTGATCAAATACAGTTTTTGACCTGTCTGTTCTGTCTCTCAAAATTGTATAATGTCTCCTGATTTGTTGTCATTGTACATTGAGCATATAATGAGATCTACAGAAAATATGACACGAATCCTGGTTGGTGGTCGTAATATAAATAACTTACGTTATGCTGATGACACCGTCTTGATAGCAACAAGTCAGAAGGAACTACAGGAAATGATAGATACAGTGGTTGTAGAAAGTGAAAACATGGGCTTTAGTTTGAATAATAGAAAGACAGAAGTCATTGTGATATCAAAGAAACAGATGGTGTCTAAATGTGCAATTAGAGAAAATGACGTTATTTTGGGGCAAGTGCGGAAATTCAGATTCTTGGGTACACGGATAACATCAGATGGAAGATACATCATAGAGATAAAGAACAGGATAGAGTAAGCAAAAACTGCTTTCTATCAAACGAAGAACATTTTGTGCAATATGTCCTTGTCCTTGAAAGTTACAAAAAGAGTTCTTGCGTGTTACATAGAACCAACTGTAACATACTGCTGCAAATCCTGGACAATTAGTAAACAGGTGAAAACATCATTAGAAGCCCTGGAAATGTGTTTTACAGAAGAATGTTGAAAATCAATTGGAAAACCAGACTGAGCAATCTAGACATTATGAGGAAACCTAAGTCGCAAAGACATTTTACCACAAACATCAGAAAGAAGCAAGTCATTTTTATTGGCCACATTATGAGAAGACAAAAACTGGAACATGTTGTGACAACCGAAAACATTTGTGGAAAGAGATGTAGAGGAAGACAACGAGAGAAAATTCTGGACAGTCGTGTGACATGGCACGGGTCAATACACGAATTGATCCATGCTGTCGGAGATCGTAATTTGTGAAGAAGCATCATCGCCCTGAGCCAGCCGACAAGGCACTGGATGATGATGATTATTACGTCTATATCTCGGTGATACATCTTTCGTCGCATATTATCCACAGTGCCTAGATAATTAAATGTCTCTACTTGCCCCTGATTAACTTTACATTAACTTCAGGCAAGATTATGTTTCTTTGATTATACCATTCCTTCAGCCTTCTCGCTGTTGAAGTTGAGGCCCATCCTTTCACTTTCTACAATCATTGTATCTATTATTATATGTGCTCGCTCGATTTGACCTCAAGACTAGTCCATACTCGTGCCACTCCATCTTGTGCTACGGGACTGACTTTTGTGTGGATTAGCTTTCACTATTACCAGTGTTCCTTGCCATCAGGTGAACCCACTCCGACATTCTGGGGTACTTGTAATTTACGTCCCCTATGTAAAAAACGAGAAGTCAACATTATGGTTTCTTCTGATTTGTTGCTGATGTCATGAGCATTACGTTATTATTAACACCAGTATCATTCGGTGCACGCTGTGTAATAAAACTATCCCAGCTCCTCTGGTGTTTTTTATGGTAAGCAGGCAAGTGACATTCATATTCCCATTCAGCATTCTACAGATGCAGTGTTGAAATCTGTTTCCTGTCCACTTCACAAGAACCTCAGTCAACGCAAAGTGTCATTTATAGCAGTTTGACGTTTATACTATTGCAGTGTCTCCAAGAGCTAGCACTGAAATTGCATTTGTGTTTCCCTGCAACCGATCCAGTTTATGACTGAGCAGTAAAAGTGCAGTTTTATACCAGTAAAAGGGTTTCCTGTTGATGGTTTCGTTTTGTCAGCAACGATCCCATGCGTACAGGAGAATTGGCGCTATAGTATCCGTTCTATGCCAGAGTGGTTGAAAGCGACGTTAAATGGACGCGTGCTCACAGATATCAACTATATTATAGATGCCAGGGTTTTCAGCACATTCTTAAAGGATAGAAAGACAATATACGTGGGCAGTATTTCCAATAGTGTGTCAATGTAGGCCATTATTCGTGCCTTTAAATTTGTATAAAACCTTTTTGTTCCGTTTCTTCCTGATACCATTTTAACATTATCCTCTATATAACTGCATAATATCAAAATAGTATTATAAAATAACTACCCATGATAAACCTGCAACGTGTATATATTCTGAAAGGAAGAGATAAATTATACACCGAACGTTGGAAACCTCAGAGAAAAAGAATGTTGAAGTACTATAGAGAGTGTACTTTTGTATGAATGTGAGACGTGGGCAGGTAGTAGACATGCTGGAAAACATATAATGGCAGTGGAAATGTACTTTCTGAGGAGAATTCAAAGAATACCGTCGAACAGACATAAAATTCAATGCGCAAGTCCTACAAGTAGCACATCACAACCGTAAACTGATTAGAGAAATTAAATGCAGACAGTCCAAATTTGTTTGGATACGTCATAATAAGAAATAAACCAGAGAACTTAGTGACAACTGGCAAGATTGAGCGGGGTAGGGACAAGGACGAAGTAAAGGCAGAGAAGTACAAACCTAGATGGCTTGGCTACGTGGCATGGTCGAGACAAAAACACGGAGCTAATCCACGACTCTGGTGATCATGTAAGATGGAGAAACATGACCTCCTACGCTTACGGACATGGCACATGATACTGATGGAAAGCCTCAAGTGCGTTAAGTATTAAACCAGTTGAAAACATTTGTGGAGGTTTCTGAAAGGAAAAGTAGCGCTTTTACCAACTAGCATATGGGTTTGGGGTTCTGATTGGCAGTAGCGTTCGAAACACAGCTGCGGGCGATTTGGCAGCAGACCGTCTTACGTTGGTTTTCATACAAATGAACGTAAACTTGCCTAGAAGTCACAAATGGCCAAAAATGCAAGGGGTTTACTGCGACGTCCTGTAAACGTAATCACAATGTGCCATGCCGATGAGCGTGGGCGGTCATGTTTCGCCATCTCGCACGATCACCAGAGTCGTGGATCAGCTCTGTGTTCTTGCCTCGACCATACCATATGGTCAAGCTATCTAGGCATATTCACTTTTCTGCCTTCCCCTTGTTCTCTTCCCCTCAACCTTGCCAACCTAACTTTATTCTGAAATATGTAAAGAGCCGCTTGGAGTGAGTTGGTTCAGGCCCTAGGCCCAAATGGGGTACTGACATTTGTTTATTCTTCCTAGACGGCATGTGCATGGATCGTCTTTATCATTATCATCAAGTGCTTTGCCGAACTGCGCAGGCTGCCATATCTCTCCTCAGATGTCGCCCCTTCATGTTCTGGATCAGTACAATCGATGATATTATTCCACGCCACAGTTGTAAGCCATATAGCATCATAATGTTTCGGTGTGCTCTTCTACCATAGATCTCTCTAGTTGTCACTTCTTCTTCTTCTTCTTCTTCTTCTTCTTCTTCTTCTTCTTCTTCTTCTTCTTCTTCTTCTTCTTCTTCTTCTTCTTCTTCTTCTTCTTCTTCTTCTTCTACTTCTTCTTCTTCTGCTGCTGCTGCTGCTGTTGTTGCTGCTGCTGCTGCTGCTGCTGCATCTGCTTCTTTCTTCTTCCTTATTCTTCTTCATTCTTCTTTCTTATTCTTCTTCATTCTTCTTTCTTCTTCCTTCTTCTTTCTTCCGCCTTCTTCTTTCTTCTTCCTTCCTCCTCCTCCTCCGCCTCTTTCATCGTCTTCTCCTCCTCCTTCCCTCCTCCTCTTTCTCCTCCTCTTCCTTTTCTCCTCCTCCTTCGTCTTCTGAGGCGTACGCCCTCAACCAGCTCACAATTACAACTTATAGACTCCATCACAAATGGTTAGGATTTGCAGCTAAAGTGTTGTACGGAACGATGTCGCCAGTCTCACACCAACCCTCCTTGTTCGCCTCTTACGGCATGCATGGTAGGTTACAGTGATACGGTATGCTGCTTCCCTCGTGTGCCCTAGCAGTACAGGGGCATTTCACCCTGGACAGAGACAGATATATATGAGGTTGTTGGAGACTGCCCGGTGCCACCCAATTACAAATGAACAGAGGTGGAACTGTCCGGCATATGATGAATCTACGCTGCTATACATGTTGGATCATTCCCAACTGGCAGTCTATGATTTTCTATTTTCAGTCTTTTTTTCGGAGACTTCTGAGGGTTGTTGCTGGAGCTACGGAGTTCGTGCTTTGTGCGACGCTTTCCGCGCTGCGGAAAGAGACTGAGCCATAAGGGATAAAACCTGGTGCAATGAAGTTGACCCTGTCGACTTTTAAGCTACTTTTAAGCGACTTAAGGGCAGTCTATGGTTGAGTTGTTTGGCTTTTTCTGTATCACATACTTCACTTCCAATACTTCACTTCTAATTCTTCATATCCAATTATCCACTTCCAGTTCTTCACATCCGGTACTTCACTTACAAAGGTGTCATTTATCTCGTACTCTTAAATACTCTACTTTCTTTACTCATCTTCCAATACTTCACATGCAATACTTCACTTCCAGTACTTCACTTCCAGTACTTCACTTCCAATACTCCACTTCCAATACTTCACATGCAATACTTCACTTACAAAGGTGTCAATTATCTCGTACTCTTAAATACTCCACTTCCAATGCTTCACATGCAATACTTCACTTTCAGTACTTCACTTCCAGTACTTCACTTACAATACTACACCGTGTGCAGGCCTCAAACGTTCAGGAACTTCTTTCGCATTAATGATGTGCAGATTGAATACACAGCCAGCAATAAATGACATCCTAGTGCATGCTGACACATCCTCTGATGAATCTTCTCGATATCGGCTGTTGGAGTGGGAAAACACAGATGGAACTGGCAATACCCGGGACGGGGTCGCCCCGAGGTGTAGCTATCTTACTGACAATAAAGACAGTCTACATCCACACACCTAGCGACTTCTGCTGGGCGAGACCTTTTCTCCCAACTAGACCAGCTTAAACTGGTATCAGGAAATATGGAATTCAAAGGCGGGCGGCGTGATATTAACCACATCACACACTGAACGCTGACTGGTCTGTAAATGTAAGGAATGAATGAATCACTGAAAAACGAGAAGTAGGTTGTGAGCTTTACCAAAGCGCGACTACAAAAAACAAAATGGACGTTGCGACCAAAGCCTTCGTCAGCACAGAACAAACAAACAAAAATAGACTAACAAAAACACGAAAGTATAAATTTCTCTTATCTGTGTCCAAGCTTGAACGGCTATCCAAGGATGGAATAATGTACAAATAATTGTAAAAATAAGAGGCTAGCACCGTATGCCCAGTTGGCCTTAGAACATGCAAAGGGATCCTTTACTTGCCTTTTACTCACGGAATTAGCTCAAACTATACTAGTCTTTGTCCATCGAGAATGATGATGACCATTAATTTCATCCAGTTGGATTGAAAGTTTGCAGCCGTGAGTTCTAAGATAGCTGGTAAGGCCTATTATGGCTCGAACTGTTCTTTGCCAATGTGGGAAAAGAATGCTTGACGTTCCAGGAGGAGGATCTCCTGCAGTGGGTTTTTTTCCTCACAGCCTTTTTTTTTTTCAAAGCTCTTGCAGTCCTTTTTACTTCACAAGTGGCTACACCCTTGCGTAATGGTGTACTTACGAATTGGGGTCTTTGGCAGCAGTTTCCCAAGTGAGAACTTCAGTGTCTTTAAAGCTCGAATCACACTAGAAATAATTAAATTAAATTAAATTAAAATTAAAACCATACTAGAAAAGTGGGTGCCTGTCAATTGTCTGGACAGGGTCTGTGAATCAAAGACTACCGCAAAGGGTACTGCTGTGACCCAGTGAGTAATCGTACGGCAGCATCTTACATGGGTTTACTTTTTCATTTTATTCAGTTTAAGAAATAGCCATAGCATTACGTTCTCTAGCACTATCAATAATTTACCTTCGCTGTAACCGAGTTTTAAAACAGCCATAACCGTGCCTATTGCTAATTTACCTTCTCTGTAAACACTTAATGAGACACTTTCAATCACTAATTTACATGTTATTTAAACAATTTTTTAGTAGGACAGTATTATCGAATTTGGGCAGACGAGATTGTTACACTAAGATTTCTCAACCTGAGAGGGACGTTATAAAACAGCGGTTCTAAACCTTCTTGTAAAATACTCAATTTTAAATTTAGTAAATCCCTGAATTCCTGGTATCAGGAATGAACAAATTATCATGAATCGTAATTAGGGGGTACTATTTTTATTGACATAACTAAATACGGTGCTCATTGATTAGTAGATTTCCGGCTTAAAATATCAAGAAAAAAAAAAGTATCGTGAATTGTAATTAAGTTGTCCATTTCTTGTTAACATAACTAAGTTCAGTGCTCACCGATGTAGCATTAACGGTATCAGGCGTTCTTTCATTTGGAAGGGAGGGGGACTCTAAATTATGATTTTTCACTCATTTTTAGGAGTGTGGATTTTATTTTAGTTGTTCGTTAAATAGTTACCGGTTTTCAAAAGAGTTGACGGGCGGGATACCATGGTGGCCTGCTTTAAACATTCACTAAAGTAGGCTAATTGGGAGTCCAGGCATTGAACAGAACATTATACTGGACGAGGCGTTTTCACATCAGTGAACACATGCCTCGAGGCTATGCAACTCAGCATTGTTGTTTTTTTTTTTTTCAGTTACTTCCTTGTTTTTTTTTTCGTTCGCTCGCTTTGTACTTAAGTGTAGTCCATACACGTGCCTCTAATTCTGGTGCGCTGGACTGATTTTTGCGTGTGGATTATCTGTCCCTATTACCAGTGCCCCTCGCCATATTATATAGTAGTATACTATGGGTATGCTATTTCTTAAATGTAACAAGTACAGATGGACGGGCAGAAAAGTGAATGAGACAGTCCGTTAAAAAGAAATTAAAACCGTAAATTGATTAGATAAAATCGACGAAGACAGTCAAGAGTTTTAGGCATATAATTTCGAGAAATAAACTGGAAAACTTAGTGATAACTTGCAAATTTGTTGGGAAAAGAACAAAGGCACGATAAAGAAAGGATTATATCTGAATGGCTTGGCGGCATGGTATAATCGAGACAAGAACACAGAGCTGGATTAAGTCTCTAATTTTCGCATGAGATGGCGAGAAGCAAGTTCAAAAGAAGATTGAGCAGGATGTCGCGCGAATGACTGCTATAAAGGCTGAGACTGAAGAACAGCTATCATAAATACAAGATGTGAAAGAAAGGACAGAAGATACTCTACAAAAGATATTGGCACTGCTCAAGACCCAGACAGCTACACCCGAACCTGAAGATGCAGGAGCACAGACAGAAGAAGAAGCAACAGAGGAAGTACGATATCGCTCCCCACCAAGATCGAACTGGCGAGCCGCCCACAACACAGGAAATCAAGGAAGACCAAGACGACGCCCAAACGATCACAATTCCTGGAGCATAGAGAACGAGAGATAAAGCTCCCTGAAGGAAACCGCACCACATGACGGGGTTGGCACACAACAACCGCAAGCCTCAACAAGTGCGCGGCTCTGTCCAGATATGAAAAGCCTCATCAAGAAAGTAACGAACGCAATCAACCCATCAGAAGCGGGAAGCTGACAACAAGCAGCCCAAAGTACGAAAGACAAACTACAAACTACACCAAAAACACCCATACATAGCCAAGTCGAAAACTCGAAGGCTGAAAGGGGATACTTGTACCAAAACTTGAATTGGATTGGATGAGATGGCGAATTGTGGCCACCTACGACTATGCACATGATACGTTGTGATGATATCGGCTCTCTCGTATAGAATACACACGGCCATCTTCACTATCACACCATACGATAGAATAAACACAGACATCTTCACTATCACATCATACAATAGAACAAACACAGACATCTTCACTATCACATCATACAATAGAACAAACACAGCCATCTTCACTATCACATCATACAATAGAACAAACACAGACATCTTCACTATCACATCATACAATAGAACAAACACAGACATCTTCACTATCACATCATACAATAGAATGAGCACAGACATCTTCACTATCACATCATACAATAGAACAAACACAGACATCTTCACTATCACATCATACAATAGAATTAGCACAGACATCTTCACTATCACATCATACAATAGAATGAGTACAGACATCTTCACTATCACATCATACAATAGAATGAGCACAGACATCTTCACTATCACATCATACAATAGAATAAACACGGCCATCTTCACTATCACATCATACAATAGAATGAGCACAGACATCTTCACTATCACATCATACAATAGAATGAGCACAGACATCTTCACTATCACATCATACAATAGAACAAACACAGACATCTTCACTATCACATCATACAATAGAACAAACACAGACATCTTCACTATCACATCATACAATAGAATGAGCACAGACATCTTCACTATCACATCATACAATAGAACAAACACAGACATCTTCACTATCACATCATACAATAGAATGAGCACAGACATCTTCACTATCACATCATACAAAAGAATGAGCACAGACATCTTCACTATCACATTATACAATAGAATACACACGGCCATATTCACTATCACATCATACAATAGAACAAAAACAGACATCTTCACTATCACATCATACAATAGAATGAGCACAGACATCTTCACTATCACATCATACAATAGAATGAGCACAGACATCTTCACTATCACATCATACAATAGAACAAACACAGACATATTCACTATCACATCATACAATAGAACAACCACAGACATCTTCTCTATCACATCATACAATAGAATAAACACAGAAATCTTCACTATCACATCATACAATAGAATAACACAGAAATCTTCACTATCACATCATGCACAAACACAGACATCTTCACTATCACATCATACAATAGAATAAACACAGACATCTTCACTATCACATCATACAATAGAATAAACACAGACATCTTCACTATCACATCATACAATAGAATAAACACAGACATCTTCACTATCACATCATACAATAGAATAAACACAGAAATCTTCACTATCACATCACATCATACGATAGAATAAACACAGACATCTTCACTATCACATCATACAATAGAATAAACACGGCCATCTTCACTATCACATCATACAATAGAATAAACACAGACATCTTCACTATAACATCATACAATAGAATAAACACGGCCATCTTCACTATCACATCATACAATAGAACAAACACAGACATCTTCACTATCACATCATGCACAAACACAGACATCTTCACTATCACATCATAAAATAGAATAAACACAAACATCTTCACTATCACATCATACAATAGAACAAACACAGACATCTTCACTATCACATCATACAATAGAATAAACACAGACATCTTCACTATCACATCATACAATAGAATAAACACAGACATCTTCACTATCACATCATACAATAGAATAAACACAGACATCTTCACTATCACATCATACAATAGAATAAACACAGACATCTTCACTATCACATCATACAATAGAACAAACACAGACATCTTCACTATCACATCATACAATAGAATAAACACAGACATCTTCACTATCACATCATACAATAGAATAAACACAGACATCTTCACTATCACATCATACAATAGAATAAACACAGACATCTTCACTATCACATCATACAATAGAACAAACACAGACATCTTCACTATCACATCATACAATAGAACAAACACAGACATCTTCACTATCACATCATACAATAGAATAAACACAGACATCTTCACTATCACATCATACAATAGAATAAACACAGACATCTTCACTATCACATCATACAATAGAACAAACACAGACATCTTCACTATCACATCATGCACAAACACAGACATCTTCACTATCACATCATACAATAGAATAAACACAGACATCTTCACTATCACATCATACAATAGAACAAACACAAACATCTTCACTATCACATCATCATACAATAGAATAAACACAGACATCTTCACTATCACATCATACAAAAGAATAAACACAGACATCTTCATTATCACATCATACAATAGAACAAACACAGACATCTTCACTATCACATCATACAATAGAACAAACACAGACATCTTCACTATCACATCATACAATAGAACAAACACAGACATCTTCACTATCACATCATACAATAGAACAAACACAGACATCTTCACTATCACATCATACAATAGAATAAACACAGACATCTTCACTATCACATCATACAAAAGAATAAACACAGACATCTTCATTATCACATCATACAATAGAATAAACACAGACATCTTCACTATCACATCATACAATAGAATAAACACGGAGATCTTCACTATCACATCATACAATAGAATAAACACAGACATCTTCACTATCACATCATACAATAGAATAAACACAGACATCTTCATTATCACATCATACAATAGAATAAACACAGACATCTTCACTATCACATCATACAATAGAATAAACACAGACATCTTCACTATCACATCATACAAAAGAATAAACACAGACATCTTCACTATCACATCATACAATAGAATAAACACAGACATCTTCACTATGACATCATACAATAGAACAAACACAGACATCTTCACTATCACATCATACAATAGAATGAGCACAGACACCTTCACTATCACATCATACAATAGAACAAACACAGACACCTTCATTATCACATACAATAGAACAAACACAGACATATTCACCATTACATGCGATAGAATAAACAGGTGTACGTGCATGTATCAGATCTGACATTAAGTTTTGTCATAAATAGCATGCTGGCGAGGAAATAAAAAACAACAAAAGAATGGTTTACGACTGTATTATGTAGGGAGACAGAAATCGGACATGGTTTTCAAATTATCAGATCCGTTTACGTCGATGCCGATATATGGAGTAGTACAGATGAGTAATTACAGCTAGAAACATGGCCACAACCCCAGCACTGCCTTGAGTCCCAGCCATATTTGGCGTTTGGCTTGTGCAGTTGCCATGGAAACATCTTGTTTGTGAGTTTATTTTATGATGATAATTTCACTCATATGTAAAAAGGAATTGTATAACGACATGGAGTATGCTTTGAAGAAATGTAAAAATTCAGAAAGTTTAGTTTAGTTGCATGTCCTTCACAGGACGTAGCAGTCAACCCCAGCAGTTTTGCTGTTCGTGAATCCTGGGCAAATTTTACGTTCAGTAGTTTGCCATTGCTTTCTGAACTTTCTGAAAAATTCAGAAATAAACATCATAATGGGTGACTTCAAAGTGAAAGTAGGAAATCAAGGTGATGGATGCACAGTATGTAAACATGGTTTGAGAGAACGAAACGAGAGAGGATACATACTTGTAGAATGGGCAAAAGAACATGAACTGATTGTCGGAAACAACTGGTTTAAGCAACATCACAGAAGATTATGGCATGGAGAAGTCCTGATAGCAGGATTAGAAACCAGGTCGATTACATCCTGATTAACAGAAGGTTTCGAAATGCGTTAACGGTCGCAAAAACAGTTCCAAATGCAGACTATTACAGTGATCACAGATTGATTATAGGCACATTGAAGGTAAAGTTAAAGAAAGTAAAGTATACACCAGGAAACACTAAATATGATCTGTTTCCATTAAAAAATGACAAGGAAATACAAGAAATTTGTAACACGTAAATCAACAATCGAAAATAGGGAGCATGTGTTGTATTTTTTCCCCAGGACATGCTGGTGTGGTGAAAAACAAGCAGATGGACAGATTGGCTGGACCTGCACCACTGGGTGGTGTACTGGTGCACGATAAGACAGACGTGGTCGGGCCCTTTTGAAATCGCGTGTGTAGGGTGGAATAATAGTTAGATAAATCATAACGGCTTGGTGAGAATGGTGCTACGGGTTGTGACCAGAGGATCAGGCCGACACTCAGGACTCCAAGTGAAGGCCGTGTGGACATATAATACCCTTGCTACTAGTATCATTTGTATTAGGACTCTTTGCTGCCTGTTTAAGATGAGGACGGAGCATTTATGGGGATGTCCTGGATGCTTTGATGTCGGTTCTTGACACAAATCAACTCGACTCAACATAGAATTAAATTCTGGCTTCCCAGACAAGAATTTTTTTTGTTTGTTTGTTTGTTTTTTGTTCCTTTCTTCTAAAGTAATGGGTTTGCTCTCGTTTCTCTAGATTCTGGTTGTTTTGAACACATTTTAAGGTCCCTTTCCCCCGATAGGAATCTACGGATATTGCAACCAGTTATCTTAAGGATATTTTCTATGAATACGTATATTTGTGGGAGTTCTCAAAGTTGTATCGAACGTGATAACCCCTGTTATTTTACTTTTTACTCACTGGACAAACCAGGCACTAAGCCTTGGTTGGCAGTTGGTCTAGGATCGAAGCTCCAACACGCGGACAGCTAGAGCATTGCTTTTCTGATCAGGCAGATTCTGCAGCTTGTTTTGTTCCAGATGTATTGGTGTTTCCTTTCCTCTTGTATAAACTAGACAGCCCAAGAGAGGGATCATGCTGCAATGGCAGCACGTGGTCTCTACAATTCAGCCCGGACTGTGTGCTATGGAGAGGAATAACTCCACCGCCGGTCTTAACCGGTCTCGGAATCAAAGCGAGAGGTAGCACTTACGGGTTATAAGTCCTTGTCTGCGTGATGGTGGAAATGACCATGTGTTCAAATGCATACATTGTGGACGAACATTTACAGCGCGAATTGGTCTCGTCAGCCACATTCGCTACCGCCATGGGCTGTAGTTATTATGCATCTTTGAAGCACAATATAAAAAGCTATCGTCTGTAAAGACGGAAAGTGCCAGTAAGTGTAAAACACACACACACGCACGCGCGCGCGCACACACACATACACACACACAAACAGACAGAGAGAAAGAGAGAGAACCTTTGCCTCTTCCCCTCACCCTCATCTTCTGCTTTCTCTTTTTCTCCAACTCCTCCTCCACAACAGCCATCTTCATTTGCTGCTACTCCTCCTCCACCACGAACACAACGACCCCCCGCTACTCCTTCCTGCCTCCTACTCCATACCATATTCTCATCAATATATACAAAGACCGTATGACAGTAGACAGTACTACCTGCTTTCTGTTAGCTCCGAATGTTGGGCGGCACTTACCAAACCCGACACCTCACATTGTGCCAACGGCTTCGGGCGGATGAGCGCAATTGGGAGGTTACAAGCCTTATCTTGGTGTGAGGAAATTCAACCTAAAGACTAAATGTCATGGCAGGGCAGGCCTTGGTTGGTAACTGGTCTAGGATCGAAGCTCCGACAGGCAGAAAGTTATAGAGTTACTTTGCTGATCCGGCAGCTTCTGCAGCTTGTCTTGTTCCAGACGTATTGGTGTCACCTTTCCTCTGTAGTAAACTAGACAGGCTGGGAGAGGGATCATGCTGCATTGGCAAGACATGGTCTCTAAATTCAGCCCAGGCTTTGTGTTATGGAGAGATGACCCCATTTTACAAGCTATCGTCTGTCAAGACGGCAGGATGTCAGTCATATACTAAGAAATGAGAAGCCGCTATTGTATACAACCTTCATTTGGAGAACGTCCCGAACTTCTAATAATTGATCTGCCTCCCGACATTCAGAACACAAAAACAATCTAGCGATTACTAACAGATATAGAAGTATGTCACATATATCAACCAGTATCTGACGGGGTATATTTATCTGTAGGTGACCCCCATCTGTTTCACCCCGGGTAACGTATCGTTGTTTATAATGCCTGTATCCCGGGTGGGACATCTGTTTAATGTTACTGATTTTTACAAGACACGTGTTGATAAATAATGTATGAGACTGATAATTGCCCTTGGAGGAACAAGGTTTTGTTCAATGGATCGGCCTGATAGTATGTATTTTAATGTTTATCAAGCAGTCTTTTTAAGTGATGCAAATTTTAAACAGGGGGAGATAGAACACAAGAAAGAATCAAGATATATAAAAAAGGAGAGAGGGGTGGGGGTGGAGGTGGGGTGGGGAGGGGTAGATCGAGAGAGAGAGAGAGAGAGAGAGAGCGAGAGATGTGGGGGATAGAACAAGAGAGAGAGAAAGATAGGGTGTGAGAGACAGTCAGACAGACAGACAGACAGACAGACAGACATTTAAAAAAAACATAATTAAATGGACCGAAGATAAATATTATTGCAGTATTTAAACGCAAACAGTCGATACATTGGATTACAGGCCGCGTGAACATTAAAGCGACTTTAGCACTGAATTAACTAACATATATGCGCTAAACAATAAGGTATACTGTTTCTTTCAGTTTTCTATTCTGTTTATCACCTTTTGCTCAATAAGGTTTGTGTGTAAATTGAACTCTTCACCAACAACCTATTTCGATTCCTGATTAAAGGAACCGTTCTCCTACCATGTTGTATTTGATTCATTAATATTCCTCTCAGTGTGGTACTTAAATAATTTGTTTCAATGTGTTAACATCTAAAGAGATAAACATTATGTATAAAGAGAGAATAGTTAACTGTCATATATGTGTGTGTGTGTGTGTGTGAGTGCGTGCGTGCGTGTGTGTGTGTGTGTGTGTGTGTGTGTGTGTGTGTGTGTGTGTGTGAGAGAGAGGTTACATTTGAAAATGAGAAAAGCTACCAAAATCAATATATGTGACGTGTAATTGGCATATACACATGTGGATTCTAGACTATTCTACGAATGTTTGTATACTGCGAATTTCGTGTACTTTGCTTAAATTCTCTTTGTGTGTATGTGAGTAGATTGAATCAATTATTGAGATGTCTTCATGCACTGGGATTGATCCTTAACAAAAGAGAGCGGCAAGATACCATTACGAGATACATGAACATCTATCTGTCAGATGATGCAATCAAGGCAAAAGACATGAATTATTGGAGAACAGTTACAATCAATGTTTTTTTTTGTGTGTGGAGGCAGCATTTGATTGATCGATTGATTGACTGATTGATTGATTGATTGATTGATTGATTGATTGATTGATTGATTACACAATATACATCTTATATGGGTTGACTACACACTACAAACCACACAGGTCCAATAAATGACATACATCTCACACGTTTTTAATACAACGGACACCTCACGACACTGACTGTTCTTATTTAAAATTCATATCAAAGTGTGGTTCTCGCTAGGAAGCACCCGATGGATACATTGCGTTTTGCTTGGTCTGAAATCATTAGCAGCGAAAACTGCCTGGATGATAAAGAGTTAAAACTGTTGGTTCTCGTCTGTCTGGCGTGATAGACATGCTGCAAAGATTTGCTGACCCAGCCAGAAATCATATTTCACCTGTTTTAAAACACGGTCATTGTTATTCCTAACCATCCTTAACTCGGCTATTTGGAGTCAACGATCGCTGTGGAGTACCGATCAAGCGTCAAGCCGGACATTCCAAACACATGCAAATATATGGAGGCTGTCTCGTTTGTGAGGGCTCTGCAAGCCGTAGACTGCATATTCTTGACACTTAACATGCGACTAGCTAGTGTAGTTGCAGGGTCGCCGGGAGATTCAGTTGGTAGTTTGATCTTCTGAAGCATTGCAAGGGGTGTTTATGTTCGGTTTCTGATCTCGGTAGGGGGACGTTTTAAAGTAGTTTATGCCGAAAGATGTCAAAATTAGCATGTAATATGGCTGGTTTCCTACGATTTGGAATGTAGGAAGGATATAGAGGGGTCTTGTTGGGGTTACGGTGATGTCTAGATTGGAGGTAACCACAGACAAGGGCCCTGGTGCTGTTTCGTCTTCGTCGTTTGCATTCAGACCTCCACATTAATGGCTCCAAAAGCAGAAGATAATTTCAGGTTCGTGGGATCCTAGTTCGCTTTTTGATGGAACAAATTTGCCATATTTGTTTATGTTCATTCTTCTAAGTTGGACAGGACTGTAGAACAAGCGGACTGAATTACGCGATGTATAAGGAATAACTGCATGAGCCATGTGGAATAGAACCAGGTGCAATGAAGTTGGCCCTCTGGCTTTTAACACCATTGATAAGCAGTGAGCGACGAAATGAAGACTCTGTGGACCGACACTGTGGGACGAAGCGCCACAGCATAATGATTCAGATCAACAACAATCACTCATGATATTTTAATGTCAGCATCTCTCTCTCTCTCTCTCTCTCTCTCTCTCTCTCTCTCTCTCTCTCTCTCTCTCTCTCTCTCTCTCTCTCTCTCTCTCTCTCTGTGGGACGATGCGCCACAGCATAATGATTCAGATCAACAACAATCACTCATGATATTTTAATGTCAGCATATCTCTCTCTCTCTCTCTCTCTCTCTCTCTCTCTCTCTCTCTCTCTCTCTCTCTCTCTCTCTCTCTCTCTCTCCCGACACTGGGACGATGCGCCACAACATGGTTCAGATCAACAATAATCACTCATGATATTTTAATTCTCTCGTGCACCTCTCTCTCTCCTCTCTCTTCTCTCCCTCTCTCTCTCTCTCTCTCTCTCTCTCTCTCTCTCTCTCTCTCTCTCTCTCTCTCTCTCTCTCTCTCATTTTTTTTTAAATATGTGAATGAAACATACGCAATAGATAATTGATGTGTAAAAGATGCGAAAGGGCTGAATGTAAACAGTGCCCAATTTGTGACATTTTGAGAATAAAGTTCGTTCGTTCGTTTTCTCTCTCTCTCTCTCTCTCTCTCTCTCTCTCTCTCTCTCTCTCTCTCTCTCTCTCTCTCTCTCTCTCTCTCTCTCTCTCTCTCTCTCTCTCTCTCTCTCTCTCTCTCTCTCTCTCTCTCTCTCTCTCTCTCTCTGTATCTCCAGTGATCAGACCTACGAGTAGTCTAGCTACTCACATAGTTTTTTTCTTCACAGCATACACCTCACACGTGTCTACTTCACAACATAAACCTCACTTGCGTTTACTTCACAAAATAAACCTTACATGTGTCTACTTCACAATATAAACCTCACATGTGTCTACTTCACAAAATAAACCTCACATGTGTCTACTTCACAACATAAATCTCACATGTGTCTATTTCACAGCATAAATCTCACATGTGTCTATTTCATACCATAGACTTCTTACGGGCTCACTTCAACATAAACCTCACGCAGGTTCACTTCACAACGTTGCTGCTTCACAGCATAAACCCCACACGGGTCCATTTGACAGTATAATCCTCAGACGGGTTCACTTCTCATCATTAACACGGATCTACTTCATCACAAAGAACTCACACAGTTCACTTCATAACATAAAAATCACTCATGTTATTTCACTGTATGCATCTCACACGAGTTCACTTAATAATTTAAACATCACACGGGTTTACTTCACAACATAAACCCGAGACAATGTTATTAGTCAGCATAAACTGAACACAGTATCCGTCACAATAGAAACCTCACACAGATCTACTACACAAATAAACCTCACTCAAGTTCACTACACATATATGTCACACAGACTCGCTATACAGTATAAACCTCACACAAATTCACTACACAGTAGAAACCTCACAAGGCACATTACAAGTATAAACCTCACATGGATTGACCACAAAACATAGACCTCACACGGGCCCACTAAATAACATACAGCTCACAGGTTCACCACACATGAGCATCACACGGGTTCGCTACACACTATAAACTTCACACATATTTTACACAACTGTACTCCTGTAACAGTAATGAACCCTTATCCACGACTGTAGGCATATTGGTATATTTCTTAGGGACTAATCGGACACTGAATAGGTGTTGTGTTCAGTACCAAACTGGTCGAGTTTTGTTCTCAGATCATTTCTTGGTACACATTTCATGCTCGCTGGACCTGAGAGCCCAGGTCAACTAAGATTGTACAAATTCCCCGTGGAGATTCGAACAGATGACCGCCAGTCGACAGGCAAGCAGGCTAGCCACTGCGCCACCGTGGCGCCCCAACTCTTAGCGTACGCGCCCTTTACTCGCTGTTGTTCACAATCTTTTTTATTTATTTTGTTATATTTAACTAGCTGACTCGGCCCGGCTTCGCCCAGGCCCTGGCGGGGATCTATCTATCTATCTATCTATCTATCTATCTATCTATCTATCTATCTATCTATCTATCTATCTATCTATCTATCTATCTATCTATCTATCTATCTATCTATCTATCTATCTATCTATCTATCTATCTATCTATCTATCTATCTATCTATCTATCTATCTATCTATCTATCTATCTGTCTGTCTGTCTGTCTGTCTGTCTGTCCCGGCCCGGCTTCGCCCAGCCCCTGATGGGAGCATCTAATTTAATTCATATAAGTAGTCATATGAGTTCCCGTTCTCGACTGTCTGTCTGTCTGACCCGGCCCGGCTTCGCCCAGCACCTGATGGGAGCATCTCATTTAATTCATATAAGTAGTCATATAAGTTCCCGTTCCCGACTGTCTGTCTGTCTGTCTGTCTGTCTGACCCGGCCCGGCTTCGCCCAGTCCCTGGCGGGATCTGTTTGTCTGTCTGTCTGATCCGGCCCGGCTTCGCCCAACTCCTGATGGGAGCATCTCATTTAATTCATATAAGTAGTCATATAAGTTCCCGTTCCCGACTGTCTGTCTGTCTGTCTGTCTGTCTGTCTGTCTGTCTGTCTGTCTGTCTGTCTGTCTGTCTGTCTGTCTGTGTCTGTCTGTCCCGACCCGACTTCGCCCAGTTCCTCGCGGGGATCTGTCTGTCTGTCTGTCTGTCTGTCTGTCTATGTATCTATCTATCTATCTATCTATCTATCTATCTATCTATCTATCTATCTATCTATCTATCTATCTATCTGTCTGTCTGTCTGTCTGTCTGTCTATGTATCTATCTATGTATCTATGTATCTATCTATCTATCTATCTATCTATCTATCTATCTATCTGTCTGTCTGTCTGTCTGTATGTCTATGTATCTATCTGTCTGTCTGTCTGTCTGTCTGTCTGTCTGTCTATCTATCTATCTATCTATCTATCTATGTATCTATCTATCTATCTATCTTTCTATCTGTCTGTCTGTCTGTCTGTCTGTCTGTCTGTCTATGTATCTATCTTTCTATCTGTCTGTCTGTCTGTCTGTCTGTCTGTCTGTCTGTCTATGTATCTATCTATCTATCTATCTATCTATCTATCTATCTATCTATCTATCTATCTATCTATCTATCTATCTATCTATCTATCTATCTATCTGTCTGTGTGTCTATCTATCTATCTATCTATCTATCTATCTATCTATCTATCTATCTATCTGTCTGTCTGTCTGTCTGTCTGTCTGTCCCGGCCCGGCTTCGCCCAGCCCCTGATGGGAGCATCTAATTTAATTCATATAAGTAGTCATATGAGTTCCCGTTCTCGACTGTCTGTCTGTCTGACCCGGCCCGGCTTCGCCCAGCACCTGATGGGAGCATCTCATTTAATTCATATAAGTAGTCATATAAGTTCCCGTTCCCGACTGTCTGTCTGTCTGTCTGTCTGTCTGACCTGGCCCGGCTTCGCCCAGTCCCTGGCGGGATCTGTTTGTCTGTCTGTCTGATCCGGCCCGGCTTCGCCCAACTCCTGATGGGAGCATCTCATTTAATTCATATAAGTAGTCATATAAGTTCCCGTTCCCGACTGTCTGTCTGTCTGTCTGTCTGTCTGTCTGTCTGTCTGTCTGTCTGTGTCTGTCTGTCCCGACCCGACTTCGCCCAGTTCCTCGCGGGGATCTGTCTGTCTGTCTGTCTGTCTGTCTATGTATCTATCTATCTATCTATCTATCTATCTATCTGTCTGTCTGTCTGTCTGTCTGTCTGTCTGTCTGTCTGTCTGTCTATGTATCTATCTATGTATCTATCTATCTATCTATCTATCTATCTATCTGTCTGTCTGTCTGTCTGTCTGTCTATGTATCTATCTGTCTGTCTGTCTGTCTGTCTGTCTATCTATCTATCTATCTATCTATCTATCTATCTATCTGTCTGTCTGTCTGTCTGTCTGTCTATGTATCTATCTATCTATCTATCTATCTGTCTGTCTGTCTGTCTGTCTGTCTGTCTATGTATCTATCTATCTATCTATCTATCTATCTATCTATCTATCTATCTATCTATCTGTCTGTCTGTCTGTCTGTCTATCTATCTATCTATCTATCTATCTATCTATCTATCTATCTATCTATCTATCTATCTATCTATCTATCTATCTATCTATCTATCTGTCTGTCTGTCTGTCTGTCTGTCTGTCTATGTATCTATCTGTCTGTCTGTCTGTCTGTCTGTCTGTCTGTCTATCTATCTATCTATCTATCTATCTATCTATCTATCTATCTATCTATCTGTCTGTCTGTCTGTCTGTCTGTCTGTCTATGTATCTATCTATCTATCTATCTGTCTGTCTGTCTGTCTGTCTGTCTATGTATCTATCTATCTATCTATCTATCTGTCTGTCTGTCTGTCTGTCTATCTATCTATCTATCTATCTATCTATCTATCTATCTATCTATCTATCTATCTATCTATCTGTCTGTCTGTCTGTCTGTCTGTCTGTCTGTCTATGTATCTATCTATCTATCTATCTATCTATCTATCTATCTATCTATATTAGATATATATTTTATTAGCCAGGGGAATTAACCTTTATGTCCCTTTATTTAATTTTTCTTATGTTAAGTCATGTAAATTTAAATATTAAATTTTAGTAAGTATCTTAGTATTGTACACTAAAAAAAACTATGACAGTTGGTTGCACTGGAATGAGAAGAAGACGTGTAGAAAATGTCATCTCAATCGGATGGACCGTTCGCGAACGCATAAAGAACGGACGGACATAAATACATACATACATTGCATTTGATGTATTAAGATATCGGGTCATGATTGGTTATAGTTATTTGAAGTTGAATTTAACAGATTCAGAGACAAAAAACAAAAAAATAGGTGTTTAAACCTAACAAAAATGGATGGCCGAAAATGGGAAGTAGGGGTGTCACAGTTATGACTTAAAAGTTGGTAATATAGTAGCAGATATGTTGAATTATATGTCAAATTAAAGGGGGTTTCATAAAGGAGCCGGCTTCCTGGCCTAGAGGTTAGCAACTTTTCTCCGTAATCTCGTATACTCTCATAAGTAACGTGACAACGGTGAGAATCAGCAGTGGTTCGAATCGCGTTAGTAACTTACGTGGTATGTGAGCCGGCTGCTCAGAAAGCAATGGCAAACTATTGAGCGTAATCTTGCCAAGAAATCAACAATCAGCTTAAAGATGCTGATGTTGACAGCGATGTCCTATAAAGGATATGCAAATATTTTATATTTTTTGATAAGGGAAACTACTGTATATAAGCATATGGCAAATACGGGAAAGCGCTAAAAACGTTTGATCATCCCATGGCACTTAATCAGTTATGAAAATACCGGAATAGAATCGGAAAGTAACAAGTAAGGGACCATGTTAACACGGCTTGAGGCCTTTTGGGTATATGGTGCCATACACTTATGGTCACTCGAATGTGTGAGCCAATGGGGGTGTGGTCACTCGAGTGTGTGAGCCAATGGGAATGTGGTCACTCGAGTGTGTGAGCCAATGGGGATGTGGTCACTCGAGTGTGTGAGGTCACTAGCGCACCGGTCGCCTGAACATCCCACGACAGTTCCTGGTGCGCATTCTAGGCTGGGTCACCTGGCAGCCCAGGTCTATTGTAAAACAATCCGCCTCGATAAGAATTCGAACCATTGACCACCTGGGCGGTAGGCGAGCGTCTAGCTTTATTACGTCAAAAGGGGTCCTATATCTAAAGCTGGCACTATTGGAAACAAAAAATTCAGCACAGCTCAGGCTACAACTTTGGGTCTGGTTGAAAACTGCTAATCGTTCCCACCATTAACGGTAAAAAAAAAAGGACTGAAAGATAGATCGATCGACAGACAGGCTGGCTAACAGTTGAGTAGACGCTCAGACGGACTGACAGGCAGACAGGCATACTTACGGACAGATGAACGGACAGCTCCGATTAGTGGGTAGGGAGAGAGTTGTGTAAGTTGCTAAGTGGGTGAGTGGGTTGGTTGATGGGAGAGAGAGAGAGAGAGAGAGAGAGAGAGAGAGAGAGAGAGAGAGAGAGAGAGAGAGGAGAGACAGACATGAGAGTGACTGGTAGATGAGAGAGAACGAGAGACAGTCAGACAGATGAAAGATACTGTCAGACATAAGAGAGAAAGAAGGAGAGAGTGAGGGAAAGTGAAAAAGAGAGACGATGTCGTTATTTCGATATGGCGTTTTGCACGTTATATCTATGTACTCATTGATGTCAACGTACATGTTGACTACTATATCCTCTTGTGTCAAACTGTGTCCTATTACCTTCAGTGAGTACCAGTCAGTACAATTCAATTTATTTTCCTGCTTTACCATATTCTCCCCATCTAGGGCCAGACAGCATAGTTTTCATGAAAGAGTTAAGGTCATTGTTTGCCCGGACTCTGTGAGGTCATGAGAGTGGCCACAGGCAAACTATGAACCAGGCGGAGTCAGCCCTTCTGTTTTCTGTTATCGTTCGGGCCTGGAGATTGGTCTAGACAGAAATGAAAACTGATGGTCGAGATATTGATACTTGGGGAAGATATGATTGGCACGAGCTTGTGACACACGCCAGTTTATAAGGGCGCGTATATAGTGCGAGTACTGTGTGTGTGTGTGTGTTTGTGTGTGTGTGTGATGTGTGTGTGTGTGTGTGTGAATGCCTGCGCGTGTGCAAGTTTGGGTGTGTATGTGTGTCAGCACGTGTGTGGGTGTGTCAGTGTCAGTGCGTCGTCTGTGAGTGCCAGCATATATGGGGATGTATCGGGGTGCCTGCATCTATGTGTTGCTCGAAACAATTTTGTTCTAAACACGCTTAAATATGGGGTGTTTTGATACGTGGATTTTACATGCCCTTTTACTGGACGTTGCAAACAATCCCAGGTGGATTTTAAAGGCGATTTTACATTCAGTAGTTTGCCATTGTTTCTGAACGAGAAGTCGACATTTAAATCCAACTGACCGGTGTAGAGAATTAACCCACTGCACGGCCATCAGCACACACGAAGTTCTAAACCTTTCGGCCGCGCTGATCGTATTCGTGGAGTTTGCATGTGATCAATGTGTTTGGCTATATTTGTATTATGTTTAGCTAACGCATTGTTTCCGTTAATATCAAACTTATATTTCACGCCCTCATTTCAACTGACCACCGTATTATGTGTGACCTGTTGGAAGATCTAGCAATTCTCACTCGTATATCATCTAGTCCAGTGGTTCTCAACCGGTGGGGATTTTCTCTCCCCCCCTCCCCCCCCCCCCCCCCCCCCCCCATTTAGGGATCTACAGGGGGGAATTAAGATTATTTATCAAAAAAGGTTGAGAAACCTATTATATATGACCAATGGCAGTATCTGCCGGCTCCGTGGCCAAAGGCTTGCGAACGCGGTTCGTGAGCCGGGTACCAGGCGTTCGAAGCTCAGCTGCGACCGATTTGTGCAGCAGACCGTGTCGTGTTGTGTTATAACGTACTGGTATGGAAGACGGTCGTTCAGAAAGCAATGGCAAACTACTGAACGTAACACTTGCCTAGTACATCAACAGCAGCTGAAAAATGCTAGTGTTGACTGCAATGTCCCGTAAGGGATACGCAACAATTTTTTTTATAATGGCAGTATCTAGCAAGTCACATTCGTATATCATCTGGTCAACCTATTATCTGTGAGTCATGTGGACCTATAACTGTCCAATCTTGTGTTAGCAGGTCGCCCTATTACGTGTGACCTGTGTGCAAGTCTATCGAGTCACATCCTTATTTCGATGGTCAAACGGGTGTGTGAGAGAGTCATGGGAAGATTCAGTAATCCACACTTCCATCTCCACGAATCCACAATGTCATCTCAGTATAGAGTCAGTCGACAAACTGAAAGTGGAATTGGTCAGATTTACAAGAACACAACCTTACAAGTGACAGCATAGATGCTCTACTAGAACGTCTTTTCCGATGCGCACGCACGCACGCGCACACACACACACACACACACACACACACACACACACACACACACAGAGATAGAGAGAGGGAGACTCTCCCTCTTCTTCTGTGATCCTATTCCGAGGGGACTGCGTCACACCTACTAGTGCATCTCAAAAGTCAGCGTATCTGATTTCGGCATGAATGCATGTAAAGTTTGTTTTCACTGTATAGATTTAATCCTAGAAACGGGCTGTATCTACCTGCGGGTAGGTTATCTTTGCAAACAATTTTGCCAGAGAAGCGACTTTACGGTCTACTGTATGCGTTTTCCAACTGCCATGGGATTTCGTCCATTCATTCGTTCTTTTCTTTTTTTTTTTTATTACCCCCTTTCAGCCTTCGAGTTTTCGACTTGGCTATAATTGGGACCTTTATGGTGTAGCTTGTAGTGTGTCTTTCGTAGATTGGGCTGCTTGTTTTCATCTTCCCGGCTTCTGATTGGTTGTTTGTGTTTGTTCCTTTCTTGTTAGGTTTTTCATTTCTGGACAGAGTCGCGCACTTGTTGAGGCCTGGAGTAATTATGCACCCACTACATTTCCCCGTCTTGGTCTATCTGCGTATCGTCTGGATCTTCTCCGATACCTTGTTTCGAGCACGCGTTGACCATTCGGTCCATGAGGTGACCAGCAGTAGCTAACAGAGGTACGTGCTATATCAGTACCTGGCGGATTATGTTTGACTTCTTATTTGTGTGCGTAACGCATGTGCGTATTTTCGTCAGTTTTGAACTGTTCACTTGTTACCTTTTATCATACACACGACAACGCCAGGCATAGCGAACAGCAGCAGTATTGAGCCAGTTTTCAAAGCGATTACCGAAGTGTTTCATTGAGGCTTTCAGGCGTGGATTTTTCCATGTGGTTCAACCCGACATCGAGCTTGCTTGCTGGAGTCAAGTTCTCCAGTCAATTAGTCTTTGCTTTTTCCATTTCTTCTATTAACCAGCAGACAGCATGGCTGTCTGCAGTTCGTACAGCAGAGTATGGATGCTTGTCCTGCAGTCCCATGAAAAAAACGCCGATGTCTATCACTGTATCTAATAATTTTACGTTCAACTACCCCTTGATAATTAATAAAAGTTTATGGCGTAGTCGTTCGTGTCTCTCCCCAGATCTCGGTGTTTTGTGTCCACCCAGCATCATTTCTATTGGCCTGCCGCTGCCCCCCTTCCCCGTGATCTGTCCAATTGTCACGATATTCTCCAATGCCTCTCTTCTCATCACTTGACCAAAGAAAGCTGTTTGTCTCATTCTTATTGTTGAATGCAATGTGCTAGTGGTTTTACCCTGGCTTCTAGATCGACAGAAGGTTAATATGACCACCAGGAAATGTGTGCCTGCGTGCGTGCGTGCTTGCGTGCGTGTGTGTGTGTGTGTGTGTATGTGTGTGTGTGTGTGTGTACACAGATGTATTTATCAATGCCAACATATATGTTTATCAATGGCAAAAAAATTACAGAAAGTGGGCAGTAATGAATATCTAGCGCCAGTTAATTTAACACAAAATGATTAGATCAAGATGACAGACACGCACACACGCACACACGCGCACACACACACACGCTCGCGCGCAATGGTTGGTAATGTCAGCCGTGTGTATAGATTTAGAACAATGTAATCCAGCAGTAATCTGAACCTGCACGCCCACTGTAAATGCAGATGGGAATTTTTCCCGGCTATGTCATGTTGTTCGCAACTTGCTGACAGGGAAATATCATAAAATATTGACGTTCCTAATTGTTAACTAGTGGCCTTTTTTTTATAGTTTGGCGCTGCCTTTTAATAAATCTGGCTTTGAATCATGGCATTCGTGGCGAAACAAAAATGATAATGGCAACACACAACGATAACGGTTGGCAATGACTATTATCCTGTAAATAATGACAGCGATACTGTTGGTTATAGTGTCAAACTAGGGGGAAAGCTTAATCGACGTGGTCGACAGGTTAAGGGCGCTTTAACTTTTAAACTTCCGGTGCGCTGTTGATGGGGTAAGGCGTTCATCCCCTTCTCCTGTCAGTTGGATATAAACGTTGAATCCTCGTTCAGAAAGCAAACTAAGAAATTTTAAATGTATACGTTGTGCCGAAACAGTTTCCTATGTCATCCCTAGTGATAGGGATGTAATGTGTAACAGCGCCATGACATTTTGTAGGTCTGAGAGCAAGGAGGAATGAGTGGCCAATCCTCCCCTCACTTTGTCAAGCGACGAAACCAGACGTCAAACTCTCGTCCGACAATGCTCACGACATTGCGATTGCAGTTCGTTAATAAAATGCCTGAAGAATCAACTTGGGATTGATTGCAACGTCCCTCATTTTACAGGGCACAGCTTGGGGCGAAGAAAGTGATGATGGTGATTACACTGATGATAAAGGCGGTGGTAACGATGGTGGTTACAGTAATGATACAAATGATGGTGATGATGGTGGTTACACTGATGATAAATACGATAGTGGTGGTTACACTGATGATAAAGGCGATGGTGATGATGGTGGTTACAGTGATGATAAAGGCGATAGTGGTGGTTACAGTGATGAAAAACGCGATGGTGATGATGGTGGTTACAGTGATGATAAAGGCGATGGTGATGATGGTGGTTACAGTGATGATAAAGGCGATGGTGATGATGGTGGTTACACTGATGATAAAGGCGATGGTGATGATGGTGGTTACAGTGATGATAAAGGCGAAGGTGATAATGGTGGTTACAGTGATGATAAAGGCGATGGTGATGATGGTGGTTACACTGATGATAAAGGCGATGGTGATGATGGTGGTTATTATTGGCACCTTTCCGTCTTGACAGACGATAGTTTGGTACATTGTGCTTTAAAAAGGCTTAATAACTACGATCCATGGCGGTGGCGAGTGTGGCTGGTAAGGCCAATTCTTGCTGCAAATGTTTGCCCACAGTAGGTGCATGTGAAAACATGGTCACTTCCACCATTTTGCATCATCTTACGTCTCTCACGCTCTGTGTGTGCTTTATCTGCAATCATTTTCTCCTTTGTCTTTATTCCGTTTCTGATAGTTGCCCTCCATGCAACACGTTCAGCGGCGACGTGCTCCCAATGTGCATTATCAATGCCTGTATCAATCATGTCCCGCTTACACACATCTTTGTATCGTAGTAGAGGCCGACCCTGAGATCTCCTACCCGTCTGTAATTCACCAAAAAAGATGTCCTTTGGTATTCTACCATCATCCATCCTCCTAACGTGTCCTATCCATCTAAGTCTACGAAGACTGAGCATGGAATACACCGTCACACAACCTGATCTTTCCAATACTTCAGTATTTGTGATTTTGTCTTGCCACTTAATACCAAGTATTCTTCGCAGACACCGCATATGAAAGCTGTTTAAACGTTTCTCTTGGCGTGAGTAAGTTGTCCAGGTTTCACTGCCATAAAGAAGAGTACTAAGGACACAGGCTTGGTAGACGAGGACTTTTGTTTTGGCAGTAAGCTTCCTGTTCTCCCAGACTCTTTTTGCTAACATGTTCATTGTTGTTGCTGCCTTGCCAATCCTGATGTTGATTTCCTGATCGAGGGATAATTTGCTATTTACCTCTGATCCTAGATATGTAAAATGGTCTACTATCTCCAGTTCGGCGTCGTCAATAAAGATTGATGGTACACCATGTGCACCTTGTGACATAATCTGTGTCTTCTTTTTGTTAATTGTTAAACCAAATTCAGAACAAGCATTGGAGAATGCAGATAGTAGATGTTGTAATTCTTCCTCAGAGTGGGTCGTAATCGCAGCATCATCCGCAAAAAGCAACTCTCTGATTAGTACCCTGCTAATTTTGGTCTTGGCCTTCAATCTCTGAGCATTATAGAGGCCACCATCTGAAGCGTGAGTGAATGTATATACCATCATCCTGATCAGGAAAGGCATATTTCAGTAGAAGTGAAAAGTATATCCCAAAGAGGGTGGGGGCTAGCACACAGCCTTGCTTAACTCCACTCTTGATTTCAAACTCTTCTGAAGTTGAGCCATCAAACTTGATTATACCCTTCATGCCTGTGTGGAACGATTCCACAATGGACAGAAGAGTTGGTGGGCAGCCAATCTTCTTTAGTGCTTTGAACAGACCCTCACGACTGACCAAATCGAATGCCTTTGTGAGGTCGATGAAGGCAATAAACAGTGGCTGATTTTGTTCCCGGCATTTTTCTTGCATCTGTCGCAATGAGAATATCATATCAATGGTAGACCGGTTCTGACGGAAGCCACACTGTGATTCGGGGTAGACTTGATCTCCCAGGACTTGAAGTCTGTGCAGGACAATTCTGGCAAATACTTTCCCAACAATACACAGAAGTGAGATACCCCTATAGTTGTTACAGTCGCTCCGATCTCCCTTGTTCTTGTACAGCGTTATGATGTTTGAATCTTTGAAATCCTGTGGGACTTGTCCTTCTCGCCAGCATAGCTCTATTAGCTGGTGGATCTGTAGAGCGAGTGTGTCTTGCCCACTCCTGATCACCTCTATTGGAATCCCATCCTTACCTGGAGCCTTGCCAGATGCAAGCTCATTTATAGCATACTTAACTTCTGTTATGGTGGGAAGTGTGTCCAGGTGGTCAAGAGTTGGCAGGGCCTCTATGGCGTTGAGGGCATCATCCGCTAGCTTGGTCTCACTTGAGTAAAGCTCTAAATAGTGCTCGACCCATCTATCCATCTGCTGTTTCTTATCAGTGATGATTTCTCCAGTCAAGGTTTTCAGCGGTGCACTTCTTTTGATCATTGGACCACAGGCTTTCTTTATCCCTTCATACATGCTTCTGATGTTTCCCTTATCACTTGCGATTTGAATGGACTCACATAACTTGATCCAATAGTCATTCGCACACTGCCTGGCAGCCTTTTGTACATCCTTCCTTGCTTGCTTCAGCTCACTCAGAGTGTTACGTGTTGGTCTTTCCTTGTTTCTTAAGAGAGCCATCTTCTTTTTATCAATCAAGGGCTGCAGTATCTGGCTGTTTGCCGCAAACCAGTCCTGCCTCTTATGATCCACAGTGCCGTAAACCCCTACCGCTGTTTTATAAATAGTTTCCTTAAGTTTACTCCATTTATCATTTACTATACAATTTTCTGATGTATCATTGAAAGCGTCTTCAAGTTGCTGTTGAAATTCAAAGCACTTTCCAGGATCGTGAGTGTTAGTAATATTAATCCTGGGGCTAGACTTGTGTTTAGCTGTGTAGATTCTCTTTGGTCTCAGTCTAACCCTTGCAACAACCAAAGAATGATCTGTATCACAGTCAGCACTGTGGTAACTTCGAGTTAATGATGTATGGTTCAGATGTTGTCTCCGTGTGATAATGAAGTCCAGCTGATGCCAATGGCCGGATCTTGGATGTTTCCATGTGACCTTATGCATCTCTTTTGTTTTAAAAAAGGAGTTTGTAATACATAGGTCATTTCTAGTGCAATGCTCCAGCAGCCTTTGCCCATTATCATTCATGCGACCGATGTTGTATTTTCCAAGGCACACTGGCCATGAACTCGAGTCCTTGCCCACACGAGCATTGAAATCACCGAGAATATAAATATAGTCGGATTTTGGAACTGCCTTGATCGCAGAGTCTAGCTGCTCATAGAACGTATCCTTCACATCATCAGAGGAAGCGAGTGTCGGTGCGTATGCAGTGAGAATGGTGGCAAATCCACAGGAGGTTGCCAAGCGCAGTGATAATAATCTTTCATTACCTCCAGCTGGGATATCAATCATTCCCAGTAGCGAATTCTTCACTGCAAAGCCCACACCATGTTGCCTTTTTTCTGCCTGCCCTCTTCCCTTCCAAAAAAGGTGTAATTGTTTTCCCTGAGTGACCCTTCCTCAGCGAGGCGAGTCTCCTGCAGGCCAGCAATATCAATGTTAAGACGATCGAGTTCAGCATCAATCACAACCGTTTTTCTCACATCGTCAATATTTGTCAAGTCTGTGGAAAATCCTGGACACATGGTTCTCACGTTCCAGGTTGCAAGCCGTAGCTTGAGGTTTCTATTCTTTTTATGAGTACCTGGTGCATTGGTTTTACAGACTGCGATTCAGATTTTGTCCTAGCCCCAAGCACCCATTGAAGCAGGCAGGGCTGTGGCGGATCAGCACCCAATTGGCTGGGGGCTGCCCAGCTTGAGGCGGGCGGTAGCTGATCAGTGACACCTGTAGGTGTCTCCCACCGTCAGAGGCAACGCGTGGCGCCCCATGTCTACGCCAACTGACAAGGACTTATAACCCGTAACAGTTGCCTCTCGCTTTGATTCCGAGACCGGTTAAGACCAGGGATGGAGTTATTGCCTCTCCATAGCACAAAGCCTGGGCTAAAATAAAGAAACCATGTGTTGCCCATGCAGCATGATCCCTCTCTCGGCCTGCCTAGTTCACTCCAGAGGAAAGTTGACACCTATAATCTGGAACAAGACAAGCTGCAGAAGCTGCCGGATCAGCAAAGCAATGCTCTAACTGTCCGCCTGTCGGAGCTTCGATCCTAGACCAGCTGCCAACCAAGGCTTAGGGCCTGGTCTGCCCTGCCATGACTTATTTTGTCTTTGGGTTGCATTTCCTCGCACCAGGATAAGGCTAGTACCCTCCCAATTGCGCTCTTCCGCCCGAAGCCGTTGGCACAATGTGGGATGTCGGGTTTGGTAAACGCCGCCCAACATTCGGCGATGACAGAAAGCAGGTGGTTACAGTGATGATAAAGGCGAAGGTGATGATGGTGGTTACAGTGATGATAAAGGCGATGGTGATGATGGTGGTTACACTGATGATAAAGGCGATGGTGATGATGGTGGTTACAGTGATGATAAAGGCGAAGGTGATGATGGTGGTTACAATGATGATAAAGGGATGGTGATGATGGTGGTTACACTGATGATAAAGGCGATGGTGATGATGGTGGTTACAGTGATGATAAAGGCGATGGTGATGATGATGGTTACACTGATGATAAAGGCGATGGTGATGATGGCGGTTGCATTGATGATAAAGGCGATGGTGATGATGATAAATATTATAATAATTACAAATTAAAATGTTGCTTAGCAGGAATCATCTGTAGGTTTGTGAGGTCCTTGAAAGGCGCGCGCGCGCTTGTGTGTATATGTGTGTGCATATGCACGTGCACGTGTTGTTTTAATGCATGGTAAACGTGAAGCCGGTCTCCCTGGCCAAGGAGTTTACGACATTGTTCGTAATCCAATATATCCACGTGGGGAAAACTGCAGCTGCGAGAATCGGCAGCGGTTCGCGCCGCGCTTGTAACTTACGGGGGTATGTTACCCGGTCGTTCAGAAAGCAATGGCAAACTAAAAAAAAATTGTTTGCATATCCTTTACAGGACATTGCTGTCAACATCAGCATCTTTCAGCTGCTTGTTGATTTCTTGGCAAGATTACGCTCAGTAGTTTGCCATTGCTTTCTGAGCGGCCGGCTCACATACCCCGTAAGTTACCAACGCGATTCGAACCACTGCTGATTCTCACCGTCGTCATGTTACTTACGAGAGTATACGAGATTACGGAGAAAAGTCGCTAACCTTTAGGCCAGGAAGCCGGCAATGGCAAACTACAGAACGTAAAACTTGTCGAGTACATCAACAGCAGCTGAAAAATGCTGGTGTTGGCTGCAACGTCCCGTAAGGGATGTGTAACATTAGAAAAAACGTGAAACTGACAATTCCAATATTTTGATGGGTCTGTGGATGGTAGTTTGATTGGTTAGTTAGTTTTTAGGTAGGCAAGTGGATGGATTTAGGTAGATAAGTAAGTAAGTAGGTAAGTAGACAGACAAACAGAGAGAGGGAGAGAGAGAGAGACAGAGAGAGAGAGAGAGAGAGATAGAGAGAGAGAGAGTGACCCACTAAGGACAATCACACGGGTGCCTGCCTATTCGCATGGCAGGAAAACTGTTAGACGAAGATCCCAGGGTAATCCGGGCCCATTTTGCTAAATTAGACCCTGATTTCATTTGGGGAAATCAGCGGATAAAATTAACAGTGAAAGTCTCATACTAAAGCTGTACTGGTGAACCCTCGATTGGCCAGTGTAACGAGCCCTGAATCCACCCCTGGACACGAGTAGCTGGAACTGTCTCTATTGATCTCCGTCGTGCCCTTACTTCCTGTTCCACTGATGATTCCGATGGCTATCTCTGATTGCTCCGGACAGCGGAAGGCGACGTTTCTCATATTTCCTATCCTGATTTTCTTAAAGACGCCGGCATTATTCTGCCCTATATTATTATTTTTTTTTTAGTTGTAGACGATTCTCCTCCGCGTAAATCTCTTTCCTGGTTCTGAATGGGGAAAAAAAAATCAAAAATCCTCGGATTTGTTTTATAGTGAATCTATATCGAATCTATCTCTTTTGCTGTACTGAAGTTTGTTATCCGTCTGCTACTTAACTGCAAGGAGCCGCTGTGGGGTACTGACTACTACACACTAATAATAGTCTGAGAGTCATAGGTTCCAGTCCTCCTCTGGAGTAGATTTCATTGTCTCGTGACATCATGGCGTCGGGGTCGATCCACAGCGTCATAAAATGGGCACAAGAAAGGCGGTCGGGTGAGACACCGATCACACCAGTCTTCAGATTGGGTTTGGTCAATAATGTACAGTCCTGGAACAGTATGCATAATGTGTCCAGAATGGCTTGGAAACATTTACACATTACACGGAAACATGCATCTATAGGCCAGCATGGCCGAATGGATAAGAACGCTCGTTCTTAAACATCAGGTGTGCTGATTCCTAGGTATCGGGTACAACCCATAGACAGGTCAATTTGACTAAAATGTTGACTTCTCGTTTTTGACTTGAGGGACGTAAATTTCAAGTACCTCTGATGTCGGAGTGGGTTCGCCAGATGGCAAACGACACTGGTAATAGGGAAATCTAATCCACACGCAAACATTAACCTAGAGCAACAGAAGTAGTGGCACGTGATTGGGTTATCTGAGTTCACAGCGCTCGAACAGCATGCATCGGGTCTTAATGTGACCATAATAAGGCACTGTTCTTAAGAACGATCTGGATTGCAGCAAGATAAAGCAACGAACAATGAACGCACAAAGAGCGTGTTGATGTCCTGAGAAGCAACAAATGCAATCTCATATTTTAGTTTTAGTGTATGGGCTTGTCGGGAGACGCGTGGCGTAGTGGCTAGACACTCACCTCCCGGCCCTGTCTCATGGGTTCCATTCGATTTCGACCCAGCATAAAATGAGTACCAGGAAATGTCATGGAAAGTAAAGCGGCCGGAGTGATACAAATCACATCACTCACCAAATGCCGATCGGCCTGTAAAAACATGGTCTAGTGCCAGAGGCTGAGTACACCATTAGGCGTGTGAACGGGGTTTTTACTTATCTGGGATTGTGCAAATTTGCTGAAAAGCTCAAAGTTTCATGCCCATATGTATCCAAGGGATATACGCATGCCTATAATACTAGGAATTTTGTAGTTTCAATCCATGAAGAATTTAATTACGTTTTTATTTTTGTGCAAAGCCATGTGTGTTCTTTCCATATCTGTCATCGCCATCTCACTGACGCTAGATATTTAATACTTCCTGTAATTTCACGCCATTGATAAACATAACTGTTGACGTATTTGTGTTAGCGGGTATCATTATGTCTATTCTTTTGCTTTCGGGTGTTATTATAATCAAATACGATAGTACAAAAGTACTGGAGAGTTTTGGTCATCATGGACCTTAACTTTAGGAAGGGAAAATATTAACTGCACCTCCCAGTGCTAGAGGATCAGAAACACACCACGGTGTGGCCAACGCAGCCCTAGGGAACGAGTATCCACCAGAATAAGTGGACAAATCTGCAGCTGAGCAGAGCAGGGCACTCACTTGTCCTGACAGTCGGAAATGGCTGTCAAAAGCAGAGGTAAAATACCACAGTGTGGATATGGAAGTCAAGGGGAAACCACCACATTATCTTCCCAAGACTTCATGGCAAAACACATTTCACAGGTAGTGAACGACGTTAATGACTGTCTTAGGACATCCTTGTCCGGTAGGAGTAGTCATGAGCCACATGTGACACCAGACCGTCATCCAGCTACTGGATATGTTGCCGGATGGATTGAGACGGTGGCATGCAGGAATGTCATCAGCAGAGTTGATCAGGGACACCAAAGACCGAGATCTGTGGAGAGCCATTAACGCCTACTCCAGCTGACAGGGCACTTGATGATGATGATGATGATGATGATGATGATGGTGATGATGGTGATGATGATGACTAAAGTACGAGGGGAAGTCAATAAGTAAGTCACACATGGCTGTAGAAAAATAACTAATATGATAACAACTTGAAACCAGTTTATTTGTATACATACATTGTCCCTTTATTTCTCAACATACTTTCCACCAACATCGCTGCACTTATCGCATCGTTTTATCAGTCCTCCCAAACCGGCTGCATAGAACTGCGTGCTCTGTTTTCTAAACCACGCTTTTACTTCACATTCAACTTCGGCGTCATTCGCGAAATGTCTCCCGCCAAGGTGGGTTTTCTGTAGACCAAAAAGGTGGAAATAGCTAGGGGCTAAGTTGTGGCTGTAAGGTGGATGTTCCAGAATTTCCCACCTTAGCTGGTTAATTTTCTCCTGAGTTAATCGAGCCGTATGTAGTCTGGCATTGTCATGAAGAAGCAACACTCCTCTAGTCAGCATTCCTGGAAATTTCAATATGTCATGCATTATGCTGTATGCTGAACCATGTGAGCAGATCTACAGAGTCTATCGTTACTCACCTGCCACCTCTAATTATTTCCTCCATCCGCTGCACGGATGCTTCTGTTGCAATCTCAACAGGACGACCAGATCGTATTTCATCAACAATTTTAGAGTGTTCTTGAGGAAACTTTTCTACCCAGCTATGCACCGCTTTACGGGACAAACATTTGTCAGCATAAACACGAAGCATCTCCTTATGAATGTCCTTTGCAGGCAGTCCTTTTGCCCACAAAAAAACGCACAACAGCTCTTTGGTTGTACACTTCGTAAGTATAGTCGCCAGTTTCTTTATGCGCTGCGCATGCGCATGAGAGACCTAGCACCACCTGACGAACGGGAATATACAGTTCAATGTTGCCGTCACCTAATGACACCTGTTGAAAACACTAACTACATTTACCGGTACCTGCCATTCCACGGAATTGTGTGACTTACTTATTGACTCGCCCTCGTTCAACCAAGTAATACGTCTGAATGTTACATTGTATTAGTTTAATAGAAATTGGAAATCACTGTTTGGAAGATGTTTGTTGATTGAATTTCGCAACTTTGTTGATTAACTTCAACATTGTTTACCTTCAGTGGTACTTAGATATAATACAATAGCTATCGACTGTTGTTTGTCTCAGTGTAGAACTTTAGTAGATTAATAGACTTTTCAAGTTTGAATGTGGTACAGTAGCTTTGGGTTTTCACTGTATATTGATCCTCATGACAATAGACAGACTTAAATAGCATCCATTTCACTAATCCTACTGTAAATGATAGACTCGTGCGATCATTTCTTAAGGTAGCCACATTAGTGATCATAACTTGATGGCTTTGAAAACTGGAAGAAAAGTGCTGCTGATCGTTCTGACTGTAATGACAAAATACTGAAACTTTTGGGGGGGAAAAAACACGCACGCACGCACGCACGCACGCACGCACGCACGCACGCACGCACGCACACACACACACACACACACACACACACGTGCGCGCACACGCACGCACGTACGGACAGGCGGGCGCAGGGGAAAGTTATTATAGAACAGGGATTTTATTATAAAGTGCATGGAAAATTCCATAGACCTACAAGCACTTGGAATCAACGACTGGCAAGAGAAGGTCCACCAGAGAGATGAATGGAGACGGATTGTATTTGCAGCAAAGAACCTCAATGGCTCGGAAAGCTGAGGAAGAAGAAGAAGTGCATGGAAAAGTATTGACAGCGGAACATCTTATTTCGGGACACAGACTGGCACTTAAGCATTACCCCATGTAGGAGTCGCGAGGATCGAACAGTTTGGACGTTTGCAATAGCGATCACAAAATGCCTACACCCCACTATCGATTTGCACCCTGGAAGGACAACGCGGCGTTATTGTGGAGAATGTGAAATTTACAGAAGAATGATGGTTCAGTATGGACACAGTTGTTTGAGTCAGGGGAGAGTGTACGCATGGGTAGATTTGATAATGAAAGACGCATAAATTTGCTGGAATGGTTACAATGACGATCTTTTGGGATATCAATAGCCCATATTTGTGCATTTCCAGCAGAGGGTTGAAATTGTGACTTGTACTTAATATAGTGGCATGCTAGTGTAAAAAAAAAAAAAATGTAACCCCCCGATAATATCGAAACGCCGAGTACTTCTGTCGAAATGGAGGATTGTTGCTGCACGTCAACGTCCGCCCTCATACGGCTTGCGCATAAAGTGGATGCACTGCGTGCTCCGAAATTTGAGGTTTCGAAATAGCCAGTATATAGTCCAGACTTGGCGCCATCGGACTTTTACGTGTTTGGTCCCTCGAAAGAAAATTTGTTGGATCAGACGTTTGCAGGTGCCAACGCGGTAATGGAGCGGTGCAAGATTGGTTTAAGGTCACATCAAAATGCCTACAAGACATCAACAAGCTAGTTATTGTTGCTAGGCAGGAGGATAATATTTTAAAAAATACGCACACAATGACATTTCTGTTGTTCTTAAAATTCCTGTTACTTAATGACTTCCCCGCGTATATGTTTATGCATGCGTTGTGTGTGTTTGTGACTCATTATCGTCATCATTTGCTCTGCCAACTGGCGTGGACGTCCATGTCTCTCCACATGTCTCGGTCCCTGGTGGTGTGGGTCAACTCTGCTGATAATATTTCTTAAAGCCACCGTTTCAGTCCATCCAGCATCATTTCTCTTTGTCTACCTCTGCCTCGTCTCCTATTGATCTTTCAGTTGTCACGATGTTCTCAATGTCTCTCTTCTCGTCTCATGAATAAAGAATGCTGTTTGTCTTTTTCGTATAGTTGTTTATGCTGATCTAGTATCATTAGCCTCATCTAAGCAATCGTTGTTAATTACTTTAGCAGTCCAGGGTATTCGAAACATTCGTCTCAGAAACCACTTCTCCGTTGCTTCTAAGCTCTTCCTAATTTGTTCATTCACGTTCCGTGATTCACCACCATAAATTAAAACAGTTTCTATATAACATTTCATTCCTCTCTTTCTTACATTCGAGGCTAGCGTCTTTTTGCATCAGATAGTTTTCATTTTCTGAAACGCAGCTTTTGATATTCAAGTAAAGTACTTAGTCAGTCAGTCAGTCAGTCAGTCAGTCAGTCAGTCAGTCAGTCAGTCAGTCGAGGTTCCAACTTCGCGGCAACGGGTCGT
Organism: Cepaea nemoralis; assembly: GCA_014155875.1. NCBI lineage: Eukaryota > Metazoa > Mollusca > Gastropoda > Stylommatophora > Helicidae > Cepaea > Cepaea nemoralis. Next base: position 339,288 of record JACEFZ010027221.1, on the reverse strand, counting down.
CCCCATTATGCTCCGTTCCTGTGACAGTGAATATCACACAAAATGCTCCTCACTGCCCAATGTGAAAAGTGGAACAGACAGGAGTCTTGGCAATCCAACAGCCCACACAGGTACACTGTGCATAATGCCGCCGCTAGAATGCCAACACAAAAGTCCTCCACGAAAACCACAGTTCATCGTCGATGGAATCGGCAGTCACCAGGAAAACTTCATTGACACGGGTTTTCTCACATGGCTCTGTCTCTATCAGCAGGGCGACCCGCCGAAAACGTCGCATTAAGCACGAACTCCGTAGCTCCAGCGCCGACTTCCAGGAGTCTCCTGAAAAAATGCACTCGTGAACCGAAAAGGGAAATAAGTCAATTCAGCAACAGCCGGTAGCCATTGTTCCGAACATGCAGGTCACTGTACAAACAAAAGCGGACATGTAGAAGCATTCCACGTGAATATCACATCTCACAGAGTCGCGCCACGCACTCACTCAGTAGCAGGGCGATGGAACCATATACTACCAGTCCAACATGAGGAAAATGCGAAATGCAAACCGCAGCCACAACGATAAATACTCCAGAGGCCGTAGCGGTTCAATGCCTAACCGCCATGCTGGGGACCGGAAGTCCTTAATGTCCAAAAGTTGTAGATCTTTTGCATTTTTCACCGTGAAAACTGTCTTCTGCATAGCTTATATTGTTTAAATCATAATCTTCAGCTCGTATTCCTGGCCTCTCTTTGATATGTGTAAGTATTACATCGCTATAGAGAAAAAGAAGAGATCCGGCGAATAAAAAGAAACACACGTGTCTTACACGTCGCTTTTTCTGTCCTTTTATCTTCTTTATTTCCAGTTTTAATGCTGCGACTATTATTTATTATTTCGAGATCTGTCCCACCAGTCTTTGTGTCTGTCTGTCTGTGTGTTTGCCTGCCTGGCACTAGAGGGATGGAGGGAGGCAGGGCGGTAAAAAAAAGTATAGGTCTTTCTAGCTTCTAGTTATCACGATATTCTCCAATGCTTCCCTTCTCATCACATGGCCAGAGAATAAGGTTTGTCTCCTTCATATATTTTTTCTCGGGAGCTTTTATATATATATATATATATATATATATATATATATATATATATATATATATATATATATATATATATATATATATATACACTAGCTGACCCGGCCCGGCTTCGCCCATGTCCTGGCGTGGATCTATCTATCTATCTATCTATCTATCTATCTATCTATCTATCTATCTATCTATCTATCTATCTATCTATCTATCTATCTATCTGTCTGTCTGTCTGTCTGTCTGCCTGCCTGTCTGTCTGTCTGTCTGACCCTGGTGGGGAGCATCTCATTTAATTCATAGAAGTAGTCATATAAGCTCCCGTTCCCGACTATCTATCTACCTATCTATCTATCTATCTATCTATCTATCTATCTATCTATCTATCTATCTATCTATCTATCTATCTATCTATCTGTCTGTCTGTCTGTCTGTCTGTCTGCCTGCCTGCCTGCCTGCCTGTCTGTCTGTCTGTCTGACCCGGCCCGTCTTCGCCCATCCTGGTGGGGAGCATCTAAGTTAATTCATATAAGTAGTCATATAAGCTCCCGTTCACGACTATCTATCTATCTATCTATCTATCTATCTATCTATCTATCTATCTATCTATCTATCTATCTATCTATCTATCTGTCTGTCTGTCTGTCTGTCTGTTTGTCTGTCCGTCCGTCCGTCCGTCCGTCCGTCTATCTATCTATCTATCTATCTATCTATCTATCTATCTATCTATCTATCTATCTATCTATCTATCTATCTTTTGCTTAGATGGGTGGTTGGGATGTGTGAGTGTGGGTGGGTAGATAGGAGATGTATGTGTTGATGAGTGGGTAAGGGACGTGTGGGTGTTAGTTGTTGAGGGATAAGTGCGTGTGTCTAGGGATGTGTGAGGAGATGAATGTATGGGTTGTGTGTGCGTGGATGGGAGGTGTGTGTTTGTGAATGGGGAATGTGTTGGTGGGTGGGGATGTGTGTGAGGGATGTTTGTATGGGTGGGGAGATTGTGCGTGGGTGGGGATGTGTGTGTATATGGGTAAGGGATGTGTGGTTAAGGGATGTGTGGCTGGGGGAATGGGTGGATGGAGGATGTGTGGTTGGGTGGAGGATGTGTGGTTGGGTAGAGGATGTGTGGGTGGGTGATTGTATATGAGTAAGAGTGTGTGGTTAAGGGATGTTTGGTTGGGGGATAGGTGGGTAGAGGATGTGTGGGTGGGTAGAGGATATGTGGGTGGGTGAGTGTGTGCAGGTTAGGAGATGGTGGGGGATGTTTGTAGGTGTGGGCTCGGGATAAGTGAGTGGGCTGGGGGAGATGGGAGATTATGTGGGTGAGTGCGGAATTTGTGTGTGGGTAGGTGAGGAATATGTGAGTTGACGGGGAGATGTGTGTGTGGCTGAGGAATGTGTGTTTGGTTGGGTGGTTGGAGGTGTGTGGGTGGAGGAGGATATTGGGTTAGTGATTGTTGGTGGGAAATGGGACGGGTAAAGGATATGTGAGTGGGTGGGGAGATGTGTGTAGGTGGGGATGTGTGGGTTATTGAATGTATGTGTGCTTGGGGTGTGGGTGGATGGGATGTGTGGTGGATGAGAGGTGTGTGTGGGTGGGGAGATGTGTAGGGATGTGTTGGATGGGTGGGGGAATGTATTGTATGTGTGTGTGGTTGGGTGGGGGAGTTGGAGTGAATGGGGGATGTGTGGGTGGGTGGTGGATGTGTCTTATAACATAGTAATATGCATTGTTTATGTTTACAAAATTCATGTGACAATGTTTTTTTCCTATGCACTGTTCATGAAAGAAAGATTCGTTCTATCTATCTATCTATCTATCTATCTATCTATCTATCTATCTATCTATCTATCTATCTATCTATCTATCTATCTATCTATCTATCTATCTATCTATCTATCTATCTATCTATCTATCTATCTATCTATCTATCTATCTATCTATCTATCTATCTATCTATCTATCTATCTATCTATCTATCTATCTATCTATCTATCTATCTATCTATCTATCTATCTATCTATCTATCTATCTATCTATCTATCTATCTATCTATCTATCTATCTATCTATCTATCTATCTATCTATCTATCTATCTATCTATCTATCTATCTATCTATCTATCTATCTATCTATCTATCTATCTATCTATCTATCTATCTATCTATCTATCTATCTATCTATCTATCTATCTATCTATCTATCTATCTATCTATCTATCTATCTATCTATCTATCTATCTATCTATCTATCTATCTATCTATCTATCTATCTATCTATCTATCTATCTATCTATCTATCTATCTATCTATCTATCTATCTATCTATCTATCTATCTATCTATCTATCTATCTATCTATCTATCTATCTATCTATCTATCTATCTATCTATATCCAAGGGACTTAACTTAAGATATAGCAATGCTACTAAAAGTTATGTCCCTTGATATAATTTTTCTTATGTTAAGTCATGTAATTACAATATTAAATTTTAGTAAGTAAATAGCTGATTGTTCACTAAAAAACTATGACAGTTGGTTGCACGGGAATGAAAAGAAAACATGTAGAAAATTTCATCTCAATCGGATGGACCGTTCGCGAACGCATAAAGAACGGACATACATACATACATACATACATACATACATACATACATACATACATACATACATACATACATACATACATACATACATACATACATACATACATACATACATACATACATACATACATACATACATACATACATACATACATACATACATACATACATACATACGTACGTACGTACGTACGTACGTACGTACGTACGTACGTACGTCCGTCCGTCCGTCCGTCCGTCCGTCCGTCCGTCCGTCCGTCCGTCCGTCCGTCCGTCCGTCCGTCCGTCCGTCCTGTTTAATATCAGTGTTTCAGTCCTGCCCGGCTTATCTTGAAGCTCGTCAGTGGGCGTCCAGTGGTTAGTGTGACAAGTTGGTAATAGAAAATATAAAAGGGTTAAGTAGGTAAGGAACCCAGGTCAGGTCTAGCAAACCGGTAGGGAATTTACTTGATCCTAGAAAACTAGTGCTCATGAATCATGGAGGATATTGGATGTAAGGCACTAGTCACGGGCGCTGAAACTTCAATAACTCCTCCCCAACAACGCCTAACAGCTTTAGTGGAAGACAACAACAACAACATATAATAAACTAATTTCGGTATCTCTTATACAGTAAAACATTTTCTATATAACCGTAGCGATGGGGTTGCAAATAATGCCGCTTACCCGCTTTCGAAACACAGCGGTGACCGATGTGGCAGCAGACCTGTCGCGCTGGTTTTAACATGCTGGTATTGGAGCCGGTCGTTCACAAAGCAATGACAAACTACTTGAACGTAAGAAATTTGCCACGACATCAACAACGGCAGTAAAATGCTGGTGTTGACTGCAACGTCCTGTAAGGGATACGCAACTTTAAAATAAAAAAAGTAATTCTTTGAATGCTTCTTTTATAAATTGTATTTTCATGAACCCCGCATAAAAACGAAATAAAACTCCTTTGCTCTGAGAAACAGAGATGTGGTTCCTGAGACGACTGTTGCGATTTAATTGGACTGTCAGAGTAATTAACAACGAATGCCTGAAACAGGCTAATGAAACTATAACATTGTATACAACAATAAGACAGAGACAAACATCTTTCTTTGGTCATGTAATGAGAAGAGAAGCATTGGAGAACAAGGTGACAACTGGAAAGATCGAGGGGAAGAGAGGGAGAGGCAGACCAAGAGAAATGAAGCTGGATGGATTGAGACGGTGACATGGAGGAATATCATCAGCAGAGTTTATCCATAACATTAAAGACCGAGATCTGTGGAGAGCCATGATCGCCTACGCCCGCTGGCAGGACACTTGATGATGATGATGGTGATGATGGTGATGATGATGATGATGATGATGATGATGATGATGATGATGATGATGATGATCTGAGTAGTGCTGTAACGGTTGGAAGCAACCGTTAAAATAGAAAGCCTTATTTTATGTACTAAGCACTGTACCTGTAATTGTTTTTTTTTTTTTGGTAGGGGTGGGGTGGGGTGGGTGAATGGTGGGATCAGAAATGCCATCTCATAGATTCTCCACCTCGCTTGAAATCAGAAACATCCAGCTCCGTGATAGCCAGACACCTGACAACTTCTTACATCAACGGGGCGGTATCTCCCCTCCAGCTACTGTTTCGGCCTTTTAGTTTCCTGACACTAATGGAAACGCCCCCTCCCTTTTACTCGTCTGTTCGGGTCACAAGTAATGATCAATCTGGGCTTGTTTAACTGTTATGTAGGTCTGTGTGAGAGTGTTTGTGTGTATGTATGTCAGTGGAAAGATGTCTGTCTGTGTGTGTGTTTGTGTTTGTGTGTGTGTGTGTGCGCGCGCTGTTCCCTGTTTTTCTTCGCTTCTGTGATTTTTCCAGTGGAAAGTCTTTCAGCTTCCTTTTTAAATTATCGTAAAGTTTACCTTCTAGACCAGTGGTTCTCAACCGGTGGGGAATTCTCTTCCCCCCCCCCCCCTCATCCCACCAGGGGGTAATATATGGTTTCCGGGGTGGAATTAAGATGTTTTCAAGATTGCGTTAATGCAAGAACCGATTTCTTGATATTGTTTTTTCCCTCCATACTTTACAATTCTGTACTTCTCGCCCTTCTGAAATTCGTTTTATACGTAAGTAGACCCGCAAATCACGTTTTATGTAGACGTCTAGACTTGTTCTAGTATGTGTTATTAAACTTAGCTTCCATTTTTACACATACTGTGTAAAAGGAGGGGGAGGGGTAATTTATAGGGAGAAAATTCGAAAGGGGGTGGGGGGAGGGACATTCTGAACATATGGGAAGTGTGCATGGGCCAAAAAAGATTGTGAATCACTGTTTTAGAGCCTTTTCTGCCTCGTCTTGTATCGTAACTGCTATTAGCAGCCTTATTTCTGCTAGTTCTGACTGAGTTCCCGCTCGTGCTTTATATGCTTATTTTAGTGGTTTTTCTACCTGGTCTAGCATCGTATTTTCTCTTGGCAGCCTTGTTTCTGCTCGTTCAGACTGAGTGCTGATCCAGTGCAAGAATGTTCTGTTGGTTTCTGATATGCTTTTGTTTTAGAGCCTTTTCTGAATGATCCAGCATCGGAACTCCTATGGCAGCCTTGTTTCTACTAGTTCTGACTGAGTTCCAACGCGTGCCGATCAGTACAAGCCTGATCTGATTTATTTATTGATTTTACTACCTGATACAGCATCGTATCTTCTCTTGGCAGCCTTTTTTCTGCTAGTTCTGACTGAGTTCCAGTGCAAGCATGTTCTTCTTTTAGAGTCTTTTCTGCCTGATTCAGCATCTTACTGCTCTTGGCAGCCCTGTTTCTGCTAGTTCTGACAGAGTTCCAGCTCATGCTGCTCAAGTGCAAGCCTGTTCAGTTGGTTCCTGATCTGCTCCGTTTAGTGCCTTATATGCCTGATCCACTGTAACTGCTCTTAGCAGCATTGTTTATTCTAGGTCTGATATCGTTCTAGCGTCGTAACTGCTCTTGGCAGCCTCGTTTTTACTAGTTTTGATTGAGTTCCAGCTTCGTGCTGATCCAGTGCATGTATGTTCTGTTTGAGCCTGATTTGCTTCTTTTAGAACCTTTTCTGCCCTTTCAGCATCGTAGCTGCTATTGTCAACTTTGTCTCTGCAAGTTCTGAGTTCCAGCTCGTACTTATCTAGTGAAAGCATGTTGTTGCGTGATCTGCTTCTTTTGGAGCAGTGATTCTCAACCGGTGGGGAATTCCCCCCAAGGGAGAAATTTTAGGGTTTGTGAGGGGGGGGGGGCAGTTACGAAGTTTTCATGATCGCGTTAATACAAGAACCGATTACTTGATAATATTGGTTGTTTTAACGGTTACTTTACGGTTCTGTACTTCTCGCCCTTCTGAAAATCGTTTTATAACGTAAGTAGACCCGCATATCACGTTTTATGTATACGTCTAGACTTGTTCTAGTATGTGTTATTAAGCTTAGCTTCCATTTTTACATATACTGTGTAAATAAAAAAGGGGAAGGGGTGGGGTAATTTATAGGGAGGAAAAAAAAAAGGGGGGGGGGGGAATGCCATTCTGAACATATTGTGAAGGGGCGCATTGGCCAATAAAGGTTGAGAACCACATTTCTTGATTTATTGCTCTGCTGCTATTTATTACATTCTCGTAGATATTAACGCTGTTAACTCTATTTTATTTGTGTATCTAACCCCACGCTTTTCTCTGCAATTGATACTCATTTTATGGTCTTATTGTATGGTTCACTATATTATCTTTTAGCTTTATTTTTTTCCGTTTTCTTCAATTTCTACTTTTGGTTTTGTTTTCTTGCGTATACCAATGAAGACGTGTCATGTAACATCCTACTCCATTTTCTGTCTATGATCATCTTTGTTTTATAAACGTACCCGTTCCCATGGGCATATGGTTGAATTGAATTGACAATGAAATACCTAAAATAATCAATGGCAACATTGCCAGCTTGGGCTCAACCCAGACAGATGCAGTGCCGCATCAAGGCCTGATTACATTCAGCTTTGCCTCTCCGCAGATGTGAAGTTCCCGTATATTCAGCTTTGCCTCTCCGCAGATGTGAAGTTCCCGTATATTCAGCTTTGCCTCTCCGCAGATGTGAAGTTCCCGTATATTCAGCTTTGTCTCTCCGCAGATGTGAAGTTCCCGTATATTCAGCTTTGCCTCTCCGCAGATGTGAAGTTTCCGTATATTCAGCTTTGCCTCTCCATAGATGTGAAGTTCCCGTATATTCAGCTTTGCCTCTCCGCAGATGTGAAGTTCCCGTATATTCAGCTTTGCCTCTCCGCAGATGTGAAGTTCCCGTATATTCAGCTTTGCCTCTCCGCAGATGTGAAGTTCCCGTATATTCAGCTTTGCCTCTCCGCAGATGTGAAGTTCCCGTATATTCAGCTTTGCCTCTCCGCAGATGTGAAGTTCCCGTATATTCAGCTTTGTCTCTCCGCAGATGTGAAGTTCCCGTATATTCAGCTTTGCCTCTCCACAGATGTGAAGTTCCCGTATATTTAGCTTTGCCTCTCCATAGATGTGAAGTTCCCGTATTGATGATGTTGCGCTTATCGCTGGTTTCTGAGTTGGGGGAAAGGAAGGACGACTCCACCATAAAATCCCCATAAAGATGATGCTTTGGTACCTGGTTGGGAAACTGGTTTGTATTCCAGCCTATCTCCGTTAGGTTCCAGCCATTTCCAGGGCACTGACGACCTGATGTTGAAGACGCGACTTAAAAGTTGTCACGTCTTCCAGAGGATTCACAACCAGCCAACCAGCGAACCAACCAACCAGCCAACACCTTTTGTTTTTCCTATTTTGAAGTGACAGCTTTATTGTGTGTGTGTGTGTGTGGGGGGGGGGGTGTGTTTACACACACACACACACACACACACACACACACACACACACACACTTTCAAAATCGCTGTTTTGAAAGTTCTGTCTTTTAATGTCACATTCGAGTCATAATTGGTAATATTAAGTTGAGGCCGATTGCTTCATATTCAACACCAGAATTCTACTGCTGTTGTTGATGTCTTGGTAAGTTTACGTTCAGTAGTTTGCCATTGCTTCCTGAACGACCGGCTCCCATACCAACTCGTTAAAATTCAGCACAACGCGGTCTGCTGCCAAATCAGTCGCAGATGTGTTTCGGACGCGGTTAAGTGGGCTTACGAATCGCGACTGTAAGCCCTTACCGTGGAGCTGGCTCATATAGAGTAATTTACCCAATATTTATCAAGATTATTCGAATAGACTTGTAAGGGTTTGCTAGGAGGTGACGATATCCGCCTCTGTATTAAAAGGTACCAGATCGAATCTCTGCACAGGGATAGGAATTTTTCTAACAACACACGTTGGTGGTGTCCAGTGATATCACAAATCCCCTGATCTCTGTCAGAGTCTTGATTTGCAATCATAAAGGCTCGTGGTTACTAACAGATGTGATAACAATCTGATTCTGATTGGGGAAGATTCTGACAATCTCTTCGGTAGTGATGTTGGGTACGTAGTCTTCTCGGTTAAGGATGAAAAACAGGAGATCCTGTGTGTAAGTTGTGTAGTTTTAAAATCCAGGGCAGTTGGAAATCGCAAAGAGTAGGCCCTTAATCCAATGCCTAAGCAAAATTGTTAGGGAAGAAAAACATATCCATCCATCCATCATGTGCCTTGCCGATAACCGTAGGCGGTCATGTTTTGCCATCTCATTTGATCACCAATGTCGTGGATCAGCTCCGTGTTCCCTTCTCGACCATGCCACGTGGCCAAGCCATCCAGGTATTTACTTCTCGGTGTTCCCCTTGGTCTCTTCATGTCGATCTTTACAGTTGTCGCCAAGTTCTCCAAGTCATGTCTTCTCATAACATGCCCAAACAAGTGTGACTGTCTACGTCTAATGTCTCTAATCAGTTTACTATCTTCATTTGTTTCTTGAAGGACTTGTTCATTGGTTTTTCTGTCTGCTCGTGGTATTCTTTGCATTTTCCTCAGAAACCACATTTCCACAGCCGTCAGATGTTTTTCAGTTTGACTGCTCATTGTCCACGCTTCACATCCATACAAAAGTACAGGTTCTATGTAGCACTTCAACACTCTTTTTCTCGTTTCAGTTGATATATTTTTATTGGTCAGTATGTTTTTCATCTTGCAAAAGGCTACCTTCGCCATGGCAATTCTTGTTCTAATCTCTTCAAAGTATCTCCCGTCAGATAACTGTACCGATTAACTTGCTTAAGAATATGCCCATTTACTCGTATATCACATTGTGGTATTTCCATCTTCCCTGTGACGACCATAATCTGTGTCTTCTTACTATTCAATTCTAACCCTAGTTGCTCACCGTGTGCAACAACCGCATCTTCTAAATGTCGCAGGTCCTGTTCATTGTCTGCAATCAAGACTGTATCATCTGCATCTCATCTCATCTCATCTCATCATGTTCCTCTTATACCTTGCGGTGTCGAGGTGAAGTATAAACTTCGTGAGAGTGCCCGGTTATGGGCTTCGTATATCGACATTCCCATGGATTCTACTATTCCCTCCGTCCAACGTTTACGTGGTCGGCCTCTTTCTCTGTTCCCATCTGGTCTGTACATCATTGCTTGTTGTGGCATGCTGTTGACTGGTAACCTACTTGCATGGCCAAACCATTTGACTTGCTGCTTTCTAATAAAATCTAGTGCTGCTTTAACCCCCACTTTAGTCCTGATTTCTTCATTTCTGATCTTATCTCTTCTTGATACGTTGAGTATTCTTCTCAGGAACCTCATTTCTGTTGTTGTGATTTTTCTTTTCTCTTTTTCTGTCATTGTCCAGGTTTGGCATTGGTAGCACAGAGTTGGTAGGAAGATTGTGTTGTAAAGTGCTTTCTTAGTAGTTATTTATACATGTTTGTTCTTTAGTATTGGTGCCATTTGTCCAATGAGTTGATTTGCCTTATTGCACCTATTTTCGATCTCGTCTTCTGATCTGCCATTTGATGATATTATACTTCCTAGGTACTTGAAACTCTTTACTTGTTTCAAGGGATGTTCGTTTAGGTGAATTGTTGCTGTTTGTTCTTCTTTAGTTATAGTCATTACCTCTGTTTTGCTTGTGCTAATTTTCATGTTATGTTCCCTACACATTTCGTTTAGACTATTCACGTGGTCTTGTAATTCAGCTTCTGATTTTGCTATTAGTGCTTGGTCGTCCGCAAACAGGAGTTCTCTAATGGTTAGATTTGCAGATAGTTCTTCTTCTGTGTTCTCGTCATGCGGTATTCTTGCTGTCTCTGCTTGGCTGGTTTCTTTACATATGTTGTCTATATATGTTATGAACAAGAGAGGGGACAGGACACAACCTTGTCGTACTCCAGATCTTATGGTGAAGGGTTCTGAGTGTCCTCCAGTTGCTCTCACTATGCATTCACTGTTGTTGTATAAACTTCTACATAGGTTTGTTAGATGTGTACTCACTCCATATTGTTTAAGGATTTCCCACAGCTTGTTTCTATCTACCCTATCAAATGCCTTTTCTTGGTCGACAAAGGCTAAGTAGAGTGTTTCATTGAATTCGATTGATTTTTCTATAAGTTGTCTAAGAGCAAAAATGGCGTCTGTGCATCCTTTGTTTTTCCTAAATCCAAGTTGCGTTTCGCTTAGCTGGGGTTCTAAAGTAGTTCGTAATATTTTTTCAAGAATTTTGCAAAATATTTTCCCAGTATGACTCAACAGTGAAATGCCTCTGTATTGTGTGCAGTCTCTTTTGCTGCCTTTGTTTTTCCAAATTGGGATAATTATGGCATTTCCCCAGTCTCGTGGTGTCTGTTGTTCTACCCAAACATGGTTGAATAGTCTATGTAGCCAAGCTATTCCTACTTCTCTTGCTGCTTTAATTAGTTCATTTGGTATTTCATCCTGTCCCGGTGATTTGTTCAATGGGGCTAATCTGATGGCTTCTATAATTTCTTCTTTTAGTATGTCTGGTTCTAGTTCTTCGGTGACATCTGTGTAGGTCTCTTGAATTCCTGTGACATCTGATGGGATGTTGAGAAGTTGTTCGAAATACTGCTTCCATCTTATTAGGATCTGTTTTTGTTCACTTATTGGTTCTCCATTTTCGCTGTTAATTATTTCAGTTGGGTCAAAGGGTTCTCCTCTGGTTCGCATTGCACTTATCTTTTTGTAGAAGTTTCTAGTTGCCTCCTTGTAGTTTTTATTGAGGGTTTCTCCATACTCTTCCCAGTCTTTTTGTTTTTCCCTCTTTACTATTCTACTCACATGTCTTCTCGCTATTCTATATTCTCTGCGATCATATTCCTGTTTGCTCTTCAACCACTTTTTGTATTTTTCCTTTTTTTCTTTTACCGCTTTCTTTACTTCTGCATTCCACCAACTTGTTATTTTCTTTATCCGTGTTTTGCGTTTTTTCGTGGTTCCGCATGTTATTTTTGCAGTATTTAAAATGCTTGATTTGAACATCTCCCATTCTTCTTCCACTGTTTTTCTTTCTGTAGGTAATTTTACGAATAGTTCAGTTAGTTCTTTCTCATAATTTTCCCTTACTGCCTCGTCTTTAAGGTTTTTTAAGTTTACTGATTCGCATGGCATGTATTTTCCTGCTCTTTGTTTTCTTCTTCTGATGGTTCTTATTGTGACAACAACTGCTTTATGATCTGTGTTTATACTGAAATTGGGCACTGCCCTTGCATCTAATATATTTCTCTTTCTGTTATTTCTTGTTAATATAAAATCAATTTGGCTTTTAGTATCTAAATCGTTCCATTTATACCAGGTGTATACTTGTGAATCTTTATGTTTATAGAATGTGTTTGTTATATAGAGGTCGTGTTGGCTGCAAAGCTCTATCAGTCTACTTCCGTTATCATTCCTTTCATTTTGCTGGTCTCCAAATGCTCCCAGATGTTTTTCTATGCCCACTCTGTTATGTCCTAGTCTTGCATTGAAGTCTCCCATAACTATGATGTTGTCCTGCTTATCTATTTTATTTAGCACGTCATGTATGTCTTCGTAGAAGTCCTCGCATTCTTGCTCATTATTGTTTGCATTACATGGTGCGTATATCTGTACATATGTTGTAATTGTTTGTTCTTTTATTCTCACTGTTATGATTCTTTCTGATATATAATTTATTTCTAGTATTCCTCTTGCTAGCCGTTGTTCGATGACTATTCCCACACCGTGTCTTGCCCTTTCTTGCTGTTCTACTCCAGAGTAAACAAACGTGTAACTGCGGTGGAGCTCCTTGCATCCTTTCCCCTTTGTTCTGGTGTCCGCTATTCCCATCAGTCCAATTTTCCTCTCCTCCATTGTTTCTATAAGCTCTACTTCTTTACTATTGAAACCACAGACGTTCATTGTGCCTATTTTTCGAATCGCTGATTTATCTCGTAGTCCATTAACATTGCCGGGTCGACAGCCGTTTGGGTCAGTCCGTTTATACTTCTTAGTTTTTCTACGAGCAGTATGAAGATCCCCTGCCGGCTTGCTAGGCCAGTCGCAGGTTTAGGACACTAATCTGACCACAGAGAGTCCATCCATCTGCATATCTAATGTTACTGATGTATCGTCCCCCAATGTTGGTTCCTTCCATATCTTATATATTAAAATATATCCACGGGTTAATAAAATCCGTTGCCATAGATGGGATCTATCTAGAGGACGCAAACCTTACAGAAATGCACGCCGAAGGCCAAAGGCGATAACAGTGACCTTTGACACAAGTGCACAACTAGGTGTGACGCACCTCCCTCGTAGAAGGAAGGGGGAGGTGTGGAGAAGGTGGTGGTGTGTAGAAATTTATCTTACACTTAAACAGGACTTACAGAATCCAAATTTTTGAAGCTGCTCTTCGTGAACTGGTAAATTTTGAGTCACTTCACTGCAAATTAAATGTTACGGCAGAAATATGTAATTTGAGTCAGTCGGACGCTGAGCTAAGTAAATTTCTTTTGTGCATTTTTCTTGATATATTCTCTTTTTGCACTTTTCGATTTCTGTCTACATTTATGTAATGAAATCAGGTGGTTTTTATCGCCATAGATTGTGTTTACATACAATTATTATGTCTTGGTGTAGCTATTTTCGTGTCATGTCTGTTTTTATCTGCTGGGGTTCATGTTTTGATTGTTGACAAAGATTTATCGCCGCAACGCTCCCCGACTGTCTGATTGAATTTCTTGTAAAATGTTGATTTCTTCAATTTTCTACTCAATAGCGTTTAGACTTCCCTAGTTCATCCCAGTAATTCTACTTATGTTTACGCGAAAAAGTCAGTTTTAAGAAAACTGTTGAGAAAAACGTAAACGCTAACTAAAATCTACGTTGGCTTTCTCTTTTTCGTTATTTCTTTCATATCCCTAAAACACCAGAGGAGAAAGTATTTTTATTTGTGTGATGGAGGTTGGTGTAATTGCTAGGGTGATCGTATTTGCTTTGCAATTGATCAATTTCGTTTCACATCAAACCAGCCACAAGTGCTGCTGTCTCCTCCTACTTGTCACACATGGAAAGATCAACAGAGTGCACGAACTCCGCAGTAGAGGCGAGGTTCTCTATGTGAGTACTCGTGTAGCACACACAACCTAACGATGTTGTTAGTTAGTTCAGGTTTCTCAGTGCAAGTTGTAGCCTGGCAGCAGCCTCATTGCTAGCAACATCGTATACACCAGTGTTTCCCAACGTGGGGCCCACGCCCCACAGGGGGGCAATTCAATTGTTAAGGGGGGCAATTCGAAAATGGAAGAAATCGGCTGGATATAACAAAACGTGGAGACTTGAGACTGAAGTTAATTAACTAAATTGGAACCTGACATAAGACCTCTTTGTAGCAAGCATCAAGCGCAAGGGTCTCACTAAATTTAAATAATTACTAATAATTAAAATAATATAGAAAAATCTTTCATTAAAATTATGTTTTACTTAAATTTCAGTTCTCCATTATATGTTTTGAAAATTTACTTATTGTGTTTGCTCAATAATTTCCTAGTGATTTCTTCCTAAAACCTATCGGTCCTTTGGCTAGGATCGGGTACATTTGCTGCTCTCCCCCCAGTAGTGCGCCTGGTCTGGTTGGGGAACGGGATGATCAAATAAAAACCCATCACACATCTTCACCTTAGATGTGGGCCTGGTGGACCACTGTGGGCAATAGCTCACAGTGAGACCAAGGGTCCACACAAACAAAGGGGGAGGCGGGGGAACCAGCTTGTCTGGGGTAACCGCGAAACCAAAAAAAAAAAAAAAATTCACCCAACACAACCGACACACAGGGATGCGGGACCTGAGGGGGGGGGGGGGGGGGGGGGGTGCGGCTCTGGCCCCTCTGGGAACCGTGAGCCCTTCTAAATAAAAAAATTCAAGTTTCTTTAGTGAACATTGAACATTTCAATTTTTGAATATTAAAAATGACGCATATGTTTGGGGGTGGGGGGCCTTAAGAATTTTAGAAAGGCTTAGGTGGGGCATAGCACAAAAAAGGTTGGGAAACACTGGTATACACGGTGTGGCGGCACAGCGAGGTAAAGGTGGCCCTTTCATGTCATCACAGTGATGCGGGGGCTGAGTGGCCTTGGGGCATGGTGTCCGCCTCGAGTGCAAGGGTCCCGGGTTCAAGCCCCGGGTTCAAGCCCCGGTGAGAGCCGGGATTTTTTCAAGTGGACTTCTAGTAACAAAATTCCTCCTGGTCTCTGGGTAGTGAGATCGGACACCCGTGTCTATTGCTGCGCACGTAAATATCCCCTGGCAGTTGAAAATAGAAAAAGAGTAGCCTAACGGCGCTGCCCGGGCAAAATTTCGAGTTAAAAACCTACCCAAAGTATTTCAGGATCCTCGCCGGTGATACGGAGTTCGTGCACTGAGCTGAGATTCTCCGGACTCAGACTTGAGTTAGGAGTAGAACGGAGCACTTATGGGTTACACCCGTGTACCGTGATGTTGATCCGCCGACTAAACTAAAATAACCTAAAACACAGTGATATAAGCCCCCCCCCCCCCCCCCCCCCTCCGATCATTTGATCTGTCCCTGTCAAGGCAACCGCAGGCGGGACTGGAGAATCAATAAATATTGGAGCATTTTTCATAGTAATATAACGTTACATTAAGTGAAACACAATAATAACGTGAATGTTGAGGGACAAACGGGGAAAGTCTATGATGGGATAGGCAGGACACTCGCGAGTACATATCAAGACAGACACATGTATGCTTCTTGTCGGCTACCGGCGGCCTCTCTGCTTGTATTATCGTGATTCAAAGGACAGTCACTGTTAGGAAGGCTGAGAGTGTACCCGTTGCATAAATATTATCACACTTAGAACTGCTATCAAAGCAAAATACTGACCAAATATAGCGGGCTAATTATGTTTACGTTGATAATTTTGCGTGGCCCGCGAATGTTATAATATCCACATCGCTTGGTAGAACAGAAGAGTCGCCCACCCGTGATTTAGTAGAAGAGCTTTTCAAATGAGATTGTCTTTCCTTCATTTCTAAAGCTAAATGTCTATACGATAAAGAGGCCGGAATATTTATGGAAGGGGGCGTGCTTCCAGTGATCAGAGTCTTGTTATGCTTTCTCCACTGTGGTGTTTAAACTACCAACTCCAGGCATTGAAACAGTGTGTCCATCTGTTCTCAAACAAATAGACCACAACCACGAAAGTCATTATCTGTAGACGTTTGAGATTCTAAACAGTAGGGAGAGGCGAGGTATTTCACATCTTTCGCCCAGCGCCTAGTCCCTCATTAGCAGTACTCGAACTATGAAAGCCACGGGCTTAGAAAGCACTCCGAGAGCGGAAACTCACGGATGTATGTCACTTTCGCGAGTCGGTTGATACGTAACTGCTCTGTTGTTTCGCATTGAGACTAGGGCGAGGGATTAAGACACTCGAGACGGTAGTAATAGAAAACAGCAACCATAAAGATGTTGTTCCTGGCAAGATTTCAGTAAAGCTATAACCATTAAGAGTTCTTGAAAGTAATGTCCATATTGAGACCAACTATCTCGGTCGTTTATATGTGCGTGTGCGCCTGTGTGTGTGGGTGTGATGTACAGTGTACAAATGGATCAATAAATAATACATGAAGACATAAAATATACATCTAATCAGAAGCCATAAACAATATGTTGCACGATTTATTGTCTGGCATATTTCGCTATATCTCGTCGGGTGCATTCTGCAGAGTTGTATATCATATGAAGTGAATAATGTAACAATATTACAGCTGAATTACGCTAACGTCACAGCTATTTTTCGAATGTGGAGCATCCCCACGGTAATTACACATTTATCACGAACTCTTTATGTTTGCATAAAACCGGCTAGAAACCGCTTGCCGTGTAAGTAGACTGGGGACAGTCAAAGGCTAGAGAAAGCAAACGCGAAAACATACTTGCCGAAGTCAAGTCGGATGTGCCGAGCTAGCGGCTTGACGAAACAACGCAACGCATTTCATTTACCAGATGATGTCACCAGAAATAGACTGCAAGAAGCCGGTATGGGTGCAACCTGAAGACGTCGGCAGGAGGTTTTAGGCACTCATTACAGCCTGGCAGTACAGGCAGAACAGTTGCAGAAATTACATAGAAAGAACAGAAAAGGAAATTTGGGGAAGGAGAGAGAGATCCACATTCAAAATTCGGTACTTTTGCTTTCTTTCACCCCAAACAACAGGGAATCCCAGGGTATGACGTCACATCCAGGGGTTCTCTGTGTTGCGCCGAACATTCAGGGGGTTTCCGTGTGTTGCGCCGTAGCTCGGTGCGCAATTCTATGCGGCGGCGGTGGTGCGCTATTCTTTCACTTTCCGGTTAGGGTTAGGGTTAGGGGGTAGGGTTAGGATTAGGGTTAGGGTTAGTGTGTGTACCCTACCCCTAACCCTAATCCTAACCCTACCCCCTAACCCTAACCCTAACCGGAAAGTGATTGCAGGACCGATGCAAATGAGGATCGAAGGGAGACAGAAACGGTTGCCACAGCCCAAAGAAACAACACTGTGGTGTGGGGCAATTGAAACGCACTGACACGCACTCCACCCGAACACAGAGGAGATCACCGTCGGCGCTAAATGTAGCTGGTGACTCTAAATATAGCTGGCAAAGTTTGTTTGGGGTGAAAGAAAGCAAAAGTACCCAAACGTTCAATCCAGCACTACTAGAAGTAGTGTGTGTGGACTACGCTTGGGTTCAAAGCGAGCTAGCGAGCGCAAAATAATTAAAATAAACTTATCAAAGGCGTTACTGCATCCTAGCCAAACTAAGGGTATATGGTAGTTAACAAATAAATGTAACAGAAAATATTAACAAATAATATAAAAAGCGCGAAAAACAAAACCAAATAAAATACAGAGAGTAAAAAAAGAAAAGAAATGAATACAGACAGACAGACAGACAGACAGACAGACAGACAGACAGACAGACAGACAGACAGACAGACAGACAGACAGACAGAATACATGGCACACGAAAAGAAAAATACTATTGTCGATGAAGACGTCCAGCCAGAACGAGGCTCAAGTGTCACGGCGAACTATCCCAAGAGATGGCGAGTGAGAGCATCGAACATTAATATGCAACATCTAAATTAACGATCCGACACAGTGATTAAAGACCCCACGCGTTGAATTATTATTGATGATTTCGAAGCCGACATTTGACCGATGGAATTTCTGACGGGATCCCTTCACTTCTCGTGTATACTGCAACAGTTTGCCGGTGTCCCCAGGCGCCGATTGCTTCTGAGGAAGAATGTGGTGACTTAAAAATGTAAGCGTGGAGTGGAAATATTGAAATCGATGGTGCAGTGAAATGGGTATGCGAATGATGGATTCAGGAAGTAAATAGAAATGAGGTAGATGTAGTGCGACGTTTATTCATATGTTGAAGAGATTTTAGAAAATGGTACTTGGTGGGGGATTTCGTGGTGGAAGAATTAGAAAGCAAGTCTGCATGGGGAAGACAGCTTCAAGAGATGTCCCCCATCTGAGGTTTCTTCTTTTTGTAGGGGTAGAGAGGCTTATGTTCTAATGACCCCAATAGATATGCCGATGGGGGGGGGGGGGGGGGGGGGGGGGGGGGGGGGAAGAGGCTTCCCGTGTAGGACAAGTCAAAGGATAGGAACCAGAGGAAGAGAAACACAAACCTGCTTACCTTGTTGCATTGTTGGGGACAGACTGGGACAGACATTGAGTAAGAAAGCAAGTCCGCAAAAATGCATGTCAATGTCGAATCTGCTGAACCAGCGGCTTGACGAAATAACACAACGCAATTCACCAAATGTTGTCACCAGAAATGGTCTGCAAGAAGCCAGGATGGATGCAACATGAAGACGTTCGATGTGGGGTTTTAGGAACTCAATACAGCCTGACTTATTGCGGAGATGGCGCATAAATGATTTTGATCAAGTGTTTAATCGAGATATTCACACGTAGTAACCGAGTCTCCATAGACGAGATGGGAACAGAAATCGATACGATACGCTGACAATATAACTGATTGACTGACTGTCGGGGTGGTGTGATGATGATGGTGATAGCCCGCTTTTCAATTTCTTCACATGCCTTCATATCTTCTGTCTGTTGGTACATCGTTACGTTTTCAGAAGCACTGCACTTCAGATTAGTATTATCAATGATTCACCTACAAATTACTGTTGCCAATCATGGACCTTTGCTTAGCTATTCCCAATCATGAATCTTCAGATTATTACTTATATAACCAATCATGGATTTTCATATGAATATTACCAATGTCGGACCTTCACATTACTATTACCTATCATGGACCTTCATATTACTATTACCAACCATGGACTTTTACATTACTGTTACTAATCACATACCTTCAGATTATTATTACTAGTCATGGACCTCCAACATTACTATTACAAATCATGGATCTCCAAAGTACTATTACCAAATCATGGATCTTCAGATTACTATTACCAGTCATGGACCTTTAAAATACCATTACCATATCATGGACCTTCAGCTTACTATCACCAACCATTGACCTTTAGCTTGCTATGACCAGTCATTGATCTTCAGCTGCCGGTCTTCGTGGTGAAGAGTTTGCGGACGCGGTTCGTAATTCCGTATACTCGCGTTCGAAATGCAGCTGAGCGGGATTTGAAAGTAGACCGCGTTGCGTTGGTTCTCGCGTTGGTATCGGTTCAGAAAGCAATGGCAAACTACTGAACGTAAACTTGCTAAGAGATCACAGTGGCAGAAATACTGGTCTTGACTGCGACCTTCAGCTTATTATTACCGATCATACCTTCACATTACTATTACTAATCACGGATTTTCAATTTTCTATTACCGGTCTCCGTTGCCAAAGGCTTGCGAACACGGTTCGTAAGCCGGGTACCAGGCGTTCGAAGCTCAGCTGCGACCGATTTGTGCAACAGACCGTGTCGCGTTGTGTTTTAACGTGCTGGTATGGGAGCCGGTCGTTCAGAAAGCTATGGCAAACTACTGAACGTATCACTTGCCTAGTACATCAACTTCAGATGAAAAATGCTGGTGTTTACTGCAACGTCCCGTAAGGGATAGGAAACAATTTGTTTTTGTATTACCAGTCATGGATCTTCAAGTTACTCATACCCGTCATGAATCTTCAAATTACTATTACAAATCATTAATTTTTAAATTACTATTACCAGCCATGCAAGTCTCCCTGGTCTAGGAGTTACACGACTATCTCCGTATTCCCGTATACTCTCGTAAGTAACATGATGTGTGCGAGAATTGGTAGCGGTTCTCTCCGCGTCGGTAACTTACGAGGTATGTGAGCCGGTCGGACAGAAAGCAATGGCAAACTACTTGCCAAAAAATCAACAATCAGCTGAAAGATGCTGATGTTGACAGCGATGTCCTGTAAAAGGATATGCGAACACACACAAAACATTTACCAGCCATGGATATTCATATTATAATTACCAATACTAATCTGAAATGACATCCCGGCAGTGAGCTTGTAAATAAACGGTTTTTGATCGCGCCTCCAAGAGTTACGGTAATGAACTCCATTCCGGTGTCTATTGCCTTCAGTTGTTCTGTTGTCTAGTAGTCTCAGGTACCTATGCACTTCTTTTCCAAGAGAGAAGAGAAATTATCTCCCCACGTAACGCGGACGACCTCAAGGGTTTCTCTCCGAAGGTTCTACTTTTCTTTGGGGAATAATAATACCCACAAACACTTACGCAACTTCCTGCTCCGCCAGTCGGCATGCAAATTAGCCTGAAGGGGAAAGCACTCATAAGAATCAGAGTTGATGACCTTTACAGTGGTAGCTTATCTCCAAAATTGTAGCCGACACCGCCATGATGTCTAGCCAGCCGGCCCTTCAGGCTTGAGCTGCGCCCTCTTCATTTTTGATTTTTCAAGTTGTGTGACTGAAAACAAATAACGGAAATGTATATTGTTTACAGCAAAGATTTTGATTAGCGAGATAAATTCCTAATTTTAAACATTCTACGCCGTGTATGTTTTCTTCCGCAAATATTTGCGTCTAGATTTGTTAAGGATGGTAAGGTGCCCGCTGTTTCCACTAATGCAAGCACTTCACCGTAATATTTGTTTTTGCCATTTTCTTTTCAAAGAAGCGTGGCTCATCCTGTTGATTAAAGTTAGTTGTAATTCCTTTACAGGACGTTGCAACCAACCCCAGTATTTATTAGTTGTTTATGATTTACATTTCAATACCATTTCAGTAGTTTACCTTTGCGGTCTGAGCGGCCGATGCCTCATAAGTCGAAATCAGCGCAGTGCGATCTGCTTCTTGACAGGACGTTGCAATCAACCGTAACATTTATTGACTATTTGTGATTTTCTAGGCAATGTTAGATCAGTAGTTTACCAATGCTCTCTGAAGGGCCGACGCCTCATACCAGCGAAATCAACACAAAGCCGTCTGCTTCCAAATCGCCCACAGCGGATTTCGAACCCTCGGTGCAGTACAACGGGGAATGATGAAACTGCGCGTCTCATTATCGCATAAGTCACAGCGCCAGTTATCATGGTGGTACACAAAGCATTTCAGAAGAATTGCTAATTGTAAGGTCAACTGCTATGCGCTGGCTCCAACAGTACTTCCTTTGTGATCATCATCATCGTGCGCAGTGGCGGATGATGTATGTGTAGGCGATCACGTTCCTTCAAAGTCCTCGGTTTTCGGTGTTTGTGTTACATTCGATCGTTGAGCCTTGTCCTTGTTATTATGACCACGCATTCAACCTCGCTCCGCCAGGCTCCGTATCTAATACTGCAGTCTTCCCGGTTGTCACACTGTTCTGCCCAGTATAATTTCATCTCGGTCTTCCAAGCTGTCAAACTGTTCAACCCACTATACTTTGATCTGGATATTCCAAGTTGTCGCATTGCTCTTCCCACTATACTTTGATCTGGACATTTCATGTTGTTACGCTGCTCTTTCCATTATACTCTAGAACAGTGGTTCTCAACCTTTTTTGGTCCGTTCCCCAATTCACAATATTTTCAGAACGTCATTCACCCCCCCCCCCCCTTTCATATTTCCTATCTAAAATCCCCCCCCCCCCCCACCCCTACAAAAATGTAAGGTAAATTTAATAGTACATACTAAAACAAGTCTAGACATCCACATAAAACATGATTTGTGTGTCTACTGACTTTATAAAATGAATTTTGGAAGGATGAAGGGAATAACAATATCAAGTAATCGGTTCTTGTATTAACGCGATCTTGAAATGGTCTTCACCCCCCCCCCCCCCCCCGAAACCCTAAAATTCCCCCCCCCCGGATGGGGGGGGGGGAATTCCTCACCGGTTGAGAACCACTGCTCTAGAATCTAGACATACCATGTTGTCACGCTGTTCTTCCCACTATACTTTGATCTCGATCTTTCATGTTGTTACACGGTTCTTCCCACTATACTTTCTTTGATCTCGATCTTTCATGTTGTTACACTGTTCTTCCTACTATTCTTTGGTCTCAGTCTTCCAAGTTGTCACACTGTTATTCCCACTATACTTTGATCTCGATCTTTCATGTTGTTACACGGTTCTTCCTACTATTCTTTGGCCTCGATCTTCCAAGTTGTCGCACTGTTATTCCCACTATACTTTGATCTCAGTCTTCCAAGTTGACATAGTTCTTTCTACTATACTTTGACCTCGTTAATCCCGGATGTTACTATGTTTTCCTGACTAACAGTTCATCTCAATCTTCTAAGTTGACACAGTTCTCCCGACCATCTTTTCTTCTCAATCTTCCCGGTTGTTGGAGTTGTTTTTTCCCCCCCGACTATCGCTTCATCTCAATCTTCCTGGCTGTCAGTGCCTTTCCGACTATTGTCTCGTCCTAGTTATCCCGGTTGTCACAAAGTTTCCTGACTATTTGTTCCCCTCAAACTTCCCATACCAACAAGAAATGAAATTCAAATCAATCAGAAAACCATCAACATCAGCACATGACAGAAACCATATTATGAAGATACCGAGAAAAATAATTAGTCTGCACCTCAGAAAGGAACAGTCTGCTCCGCTGCCACATGTATACAACATTTAAGATTGACAAATCAACCATGCATACATGTGGATTGGCACCAGACAGCAGATCACAAACTCTAAAACTGCTCCAAGTACATCTGAAGCAAACCTTCTAGCCTATAGAACCAACAATGACAGCGAAACTTTACCGACCACTGAGTGAACTGAAAAGTACAATGATGACTGTTTGTGTTTGTTAAGAGAACATTGAAGATATATATATATATATATATATATATATATATATATATATATATATATATATATATATATATATATATATATATATAATTTTGTTCAAGCTAATGGAAAATAAGGAAACCTGTCAAGAAAAAAGAAGTGGAACTGTTAAGGATAACTAGATGGGAATAGTCAAATTTTAAAAAATAAAAAAAAACATAAATAAATAAACTGATAGGAATTGCCAGGAAACAAAAATAGTCGGGAGCGGGGAAAAAAGGAAAAGTCAAGAAAGCTGAGGAGAAAGGCGAAGCAAAATATAGATAGCAACCACCAAGAACAATGAAGGATTGGCGCCGGGAAAGAGACACTTTATTCCATTGAATTTAGTATTCTCCCTGTCTAGGAGTTCATGCAAAGTATTCTTTATTCTTGTGTGCTGTTTCCTCCACTTTATGTGGTTACTTCTGACATCCAATGCCCTGCCGACTCGATAGCTAATGGTGGGATTGCCCAAGCTCGTGTGCTCTTTCAAAAGCAGATCATGGTAGCCCTTTGTTGTCAAGAACTGAAAGGGAAAACAAATAAATAGGGGCATTGTTTGAGTCTGAAATTGTAAATGTAAAGATGGCGAGAGATGGAAGTGGTCAGTTC
The DNA here is from genome assembly GCA_014155875.1 of Cepaea nemoralis. Lineage (NCBI taxonomy): Eukaryota > Metazoa > Mollusca > Gastropoda > Stylommatophora > Helicidae > Cepaea > Cepaea nemoralis. Next base: position 315,284 of record JACEFZ010027221.1, on the reverse strand, counting down.
ACGTTGTAATGTGGTGTTTAGTAAAAGGTAAAAGTTAGTCTCATAGCAGATACTACCGTTGTGGTGTGAACTTTGACCTCTTGACGTATTCTAGGTCACGGCATATGAGGTGTGATGGTCATTTCCCTTGTAGGTCTCCTTTCCTTCCTTGGCAAATTCTCGAAAATTCTCACAATTGTCTGGTACCAGTGTTGTTGAGACTGGGTCTACTCGAGTATCGAACTAAAGACCAGTGAGTTGGTAGGCGAGCACACTAATCGCTGTCACTAACCATTGTATAGGTAGGCCTTTGTGCGCAGAGGAGTGCACTAGTCACTGTGGGTAAGCCACTGCATTAATCACAGTATGGGTAAGTCACAGAATTAATCACTGTGTGGGTAAGGCACAGCATTAATCACTGTATGGGTAAGTCACAGTATTAATCACTGTGTGGGTAAGGCACAGCATTAATCACTGTATGGGTAAGTCACAGCATTAATCTCTGTGTGGGTAAACCACTGCGTTACTCACTGCATGAGTAAACCAGAGCATTAATCACTGTGTGAGTAAGCCACAGCATTAATCACTGTGTGGGTAAGCCACAGCATTAATCTCTGTGTGGGTAAGCCACTGCGTTACTCACTGTATGTGTAAGGCACAGCATTAATCACTGTGTGGGTAAGCCACTGCGTTACTCACTGTATTGGTAATCCACAGCATTAACCACTGTGTGGGTAAGGCACAGCATTAATTACTGTGTGGGTAAGTCACTGTGTTAATTAAACACTGGATAAGCAAGGGAACTAATCAATGTGTGTAGGCCATTGTATTAACGACTGTGAGGGTAGATGAGTGCATTCGTCACCGTGTGGGTAAGCGAATCACTAATAATTGTGTGGGTAAGCGAGCGCACTAATAACTGTGGGTGGGCGAGCGCACTAATAACTGTTGGTAGGCGAGTGCACTAATCATTGTGAGGTAGGTAAGTGCACTGAGTACTGTGTGAGTTAGCCACAGAATTAATTAATGGCTGTGTGGAGAAGCGAGTTCTCTAACCACTGGGTGTGTAAGCGAATTCTCTAACCATTGTGTGAGTAGACCATTGCACTTAACCACGCTATGAGTAATGGAGTGAACCAATCACTGCTTTGGTAGGCGAGTAAACTAATTACTATATGATTAGTGCCAATGCAATGTGCATTATGTGCATAAGCATGTACAATAATCACTATACCACCACGATTCCTACTGTTGAGATTTGCATTCGAGACATCATTAGCACACTAGACTACACAAGCCCTATTATATTCGTGCCTTTACACTTCTATCTCTAATAACGCTGCGTATCTTTTAGACCAAATGATACAGTCTAGCCGTTCAGGTCCAGTATTTCTTATCAACGCCGAAGCAGATCGATGGCTGAAGCCTACGAATCGCTTGATAGACGGCTATGTATTCTTTAGTAAAAGACTTACACATGAAGATTTACTTATCCCGAAGACTAAATGTATACTCTCGGTTAGTAATGGCCCTCAACCAGTCATCGGGGCGTGATGAGACAGCAATCCAGCTCGTGGTCAGCAACTAATTATTCGAAGATCAGAGGCTACACTACCGCTGGGAGGGAATGCAAATGAAGAGGATCACAACAAATCCCGCTCTTTCTTTCTGGAGGCTTACTTCTGATACCACAAATGTAGTTTTAACACCGGGGGTATAGGGTGTTTTTTTTTTTTTGGGGGGGGGGGGGGGTGTAACAAGAGTCGTCCATTTTATGAGGGAGACTGGCCATTTTGTGTCTGACTCTGCTGGAGTCGTGGCTGGTGCGCATCATTTCTTCTTGTAGGTAGCTCGAGAATGAACGGCCTACTCCGGTCATGTCGGGTGTGAAGTGTGGTGATGGATGGACAGTTCCATGGATGAATGGGTATGGCATGAAGGTATGGTTGCATGTAGTCAGGCATGCATGGGCGGATAGATGCCGTCCACGCATGAGTGGGTTAGTGGGTTAGTGCATGGGTATGTACTATGTTTAGCTAAATAGCCCCTATTGTTTTGGTCCCATAGAATTTTTATGTACGTATGCACGTACGTGTGCGTATGTGTGAGCGAGTACGCTCGCACGCGCGCGCGCGTGTGTGTGTGTGTTTTTTTTTTTTTGGTTCTTTTATTTGTGTATGTAATGAGATTTTTCTGTCATCTACTTACGTGAAGCATTCAAGCAGGTTGTATTTTATATAAGCATTTCCCACATCACCTGCACTCTTGCTGCTGCTGATGCTGCTGCTGCTGATTCTGTCTTTCTTTCTTTCTTTCTTTCTTTCTTTCTTTCTTTCTTTCTTTCTTTCTTTCTTTCTTTCTTTCTTCCTTCTTTCTTTCTTTCTTTCTTTCTTTCTTTCTTTCTTTCTTTCTCCTCCTCCTCCTCCTCCTCCTCCTCCTCCTTCTTCTTCTTCTTCTTCTTCTTCTTCTTCTTCTTCTTCTTCTTCTTCTTCTTCTTCTTCTTCTTCTTCTTCTTCTTCTTTTCGCTTAAGCCTCTCCCTCGTCATCTGCACTAGTTAACAATGATACCGTGTTGCTTGACTGGTGTTGTCATTTGCAAACCAAGTTTGCACTTTTTATGTCTACTGAAGAGCTTTTACCACCATTAATCATTCACAAAAGTTTGTGTCAAGCAATAATTAAAATATCCATATCACGTGACTTGTCAAACTGCGTCATATATGTCTTTCCAACATCTCGTTCCTTAACGTTCTGTATCACTTCGCTTAATGGCGCATCTGTGTCACCATCCAGCATCACTTCTATTGATGGCGTATCTGTGTCACCATCCATCATCACTTCTATTGATGGTCTATCTGTGCCACCATGAATCATCATGTCTCTCGGTATGTCTCATATACCGCTGAGCTTTACTTGTGGTCTCCAGTGTCTTTTTTCTCATTTTACTACCAAAGAATACTGTTTGTATTTTTCTTATTATTGCCTATATTGTTTTGTTTTAAATAGACATTCCAGATAGTCGTTGTTAGTTACTCTGGCAGGCCAGGGTATTAGCAACATTCGATTCGGTAGCCACATCTCTGCTGTCTCCAAACTCTTTCTAGTTTGTTCGTTCAGATTCAAAGATTTACTGCCATACAGCAGAGCATGTTCAGTGTACTATTTCGGTACTCTCTTTCTTATATGCAATGGAAGTGACTTATTACCCCCCTCCCCCCCAAAAAAAAAATTATCTTCTGAAATGCAGCTTTTGTTTGGCCTTATCTTTATCTCTGTCACTTATCTTCTATCTGATGCTATGATTGCCTTTAAGTACTTTAGTTTTTTTTTTTTTTTTTGTTAACTTAGTTAGGCATTTTCTTGTTTTACAATATCACATGTTGGTGTTATCTTTTATTTTTTTTTTTTTTTTCTTGGTTTTAATATAGCCATGCTTTCTGTTTTCTTGATATTCAAGGAAATTTCCGTTTTTCGCACTCTTTGATACCATTAAGTCTAACACTTATTGCAGATCTTTCGCGATTCCAGCCGTCAGCAGTCATTACTGTGTTATCTGCACAGCGTTGATTGTTTATCATAACCTCTGTCTCGTATTTCTGGTCTGTCTGTGATCTCTCTCATTGTTATTTGGCTGTAGAGAAAGAGGAAACGCGTTGACGGAATATTTCCTTGTAGCTTAACCCTACACACAAGATATCCTCTAAACGACGTGTAAAAAAACATTTAGAAAGTTGACGGTCAGCATGGCGATATGAATAAGAGCGCAAGTTATTAAACTTCCGGTGTTCTGATGCGGAGGTACGGGTTTAAACCCCTACACCCGTCAGTTGGACTAAAATATTGACTTCTCGTGCTTGACTTGAGGATGTTAAATTACACGTACCTCAGAGGTGGGTTCGCTTGATGGCGAGGGACACTGGTAATAAGGAAGGCACCCCACCCACAAGTCAGCCCAGTGCACGAGAAGTAGTAGCGTATGTGTTGACTACGCTTGAGATCTTCTTCTGCTGCGTTCATCCGGAGTCTTTTTCCGGATGTGATTATATTGTACCTGTTTACAGCGGAGCTGCGATACTGCGCCTTTAGGCCGACACATCCGACTTCTGCGGGCGTTTGTTGACCGGGTTAACCTCCCCGGGGACGCTTGAGTTGAAAAGCGAGCAAACGCATACCCCAAAAATAAAATACCTCTGTTTCCATGGTGCTAACGCGATTGTGTATAAACCAATCTACACTCGATGGATTATGTGGCGATTGTCACACTGGCCGCCTTTATTTCTCCGAACATCATCGTATACCTATTTTAGGCAGTGCTGTCTGTAAATCAAATCAAACAAATCACTATCAAATCAAATAAATCACCTGGATATTGGTAGTATTCCACATAAAGCATACCGTTGTTGCTTACTAAGCAAACTCGTCCCACACAGTTTCACAAAAGGACATTTTCGGAACGAATTTGTGGCGTGCAATTCTCGGGAGACCACAATAGCTTTAGTTGGAGATATTTTAGAAAATGGACAGTCTGACAGTCGACATTGAGCGGTGACAAATATATTTCCCAGTGCTATCTGCGAAGAAATCTTCTGGTTGATCATGTGTTTACAATGCAAAGAAATCTTCCAGTTGATGATGTTTACAATACCAAAAAATATTCCAGTTTAATCATGTTTACAGTGCAAAGAAATCTTCTGGTTGATAGTGTGTACAATGCAAAGAAATCTGCTGGTCTGTCATAGGGCGATAGGAGGGTCTCTTGTGCTGTTTCAAGACTCTTTATTGAAGACGTGTTATTGTTGTTGCTCGCTCGCGCCTTGCCTCTTTACTCTTTCCATAAGAATACAAAATTGATGTAAGTCACAAATCACACAGAACACTGGCGATTGTTTAAATTAATGTTAATGTTTAATTTATTTCACGTACTTTGCACAATCGATTCATTTCAAATACCTTATTCACGGTACATAAAACTATCATACCAAACTTAATTCCTATCATATAAAGAATAACTCAACACAAGTCGATCCACAACTCTTGTGAGGCGGCTACTATTTTTTTTTTCCTCGCGCGCTTTGAACTCAAGCGTAGTCCATGCACGTGCCGCTACTTCTAGTGCACAGGACTAATTTTTTATTGTCAATTATCTTTCCCTATTACCAGTGTCCTTCGCCATCAGGCGAACCCACTCTGACTTCAGAGGTACTTGTAATTTACGTCCCCAAGTTAAGGGCGAGAAGTCAATATTTTAGTCCAACTGTCCCGTGTAGGATTTGAACCCGCCACCTCGGCATCAGCACATCGGATGTTTAAGAACGAGCGATCATATCCATACGGCCATGCTGACCCCTCAAGCCGCTACATCATAGTCGGCTGGACGATGTGTCCACTTCGACGTCCAGACTTCAACTGTCCGTCACTCAAGTACCCTTCATACATCATGAGTGCTTGCACTTGATTCACAACTTGCAAGCAATCCATGCTTTTCACACTTCTTTACATTTCTCACTCAGTCAACTCACTTTCATTCATTCATCTTCGCGCCAGATACTCACTGGCATATACAACTCTATGACAGGTCTAACACATGTAAATATACCTTCTGGTTGATAGACTTTACAATGCAAATATACCTTCTGGTTGATAGAGTTTACAATGCAAATATACCTTTTGGTTGATAGAGTTTACAATGCAAAATTTTATCTTCTGGTTGATAGAGTTTACAATGCAAAGTTTTATCTTCTGGTTGATAGACTTTACAATGCAAAGATATCCTATGGTTGATAGTGTTTACAATGCAAAGATATCTTCTGGTTGATATAGTTTACAACGCAAAGATATCCTCTGGTTGATAGAGTTTACAACGCAAAGATATCTTCTGGTTGATAGAGTTTACACTGCAACTATATCTTCTGGCTGATTGAGTTTACAACGCAAAGTTTTATCTTCTGGTTGATAGAGTTTACAATGCAAAGTTTTATCTTCTGGTTGATAGAGTTTACAATGCAAAGGTATCTTCTGGTTGATAGAGTTTACAACGCAAAGCTATCTTCTGGTTGATAGAGTTTACAACGCAAAGTTATCTTCTGGTTGATAGAGTTTACACTGCAACTATATCGTCAGGTTGATTGAGTTTACAATGCAAAGTTTTATCTTCTGGTTGATAGAGTTTACAATGCAAAGGTATCTTCTGGTTGATAGAGTTTACAACGCAAAGCTATCTTCTGGTTGATAGAGTTTACAATGCAAAGGTATCTTCTGGTTGATAGAGTTTACAACGCAAAGCTATCTTCTGGTTGATAGAGTTTACAACGCAAAGTTATCTTCTGGTTGATAGAGTTTACACTGCAACTATATCGTCAGGTTGATTGAGTTTACAATGCAAAGTTTCATCTTCTGGTTGATAGTGTTTACAATGCAAAGATATCTTCTGGTTGATAGAGTTTACAATACAAAGATATTTTCTAGATGATATAGTTTACAATGCAAATATATCTTCTGGTTGATAGAATTTACAATGCAAAGACATCTTCTGGTTTGTTAGAATTTACAGTGCAAAGATATATGCTGGTTTGATAGAATTTACAATGCAAAGATATCTTCTGGTTGATAGAGTTTACAATGCAAAGATATCTTCTGGTTGATTGAGTTTACAGTGCAAAGTTGTATCTTCTGGTTGATAGAGTTTACAATGCAAAGATATCTGGTTGATAGTGTTTACAATATAACGATATCTGGTTGATAATTTTTACAATAAAAGGAAATCTGTTTTGCGATTGTGTTTACAGGGTATCTTGTTACATGGCGGGCATTGAGATCGATCGAATTATTCAGGTCCACAAATGGAAACGACTGGGTTTTTTTTTTTTTATTTCAAATAAAAAAAAAAAAATGAGTAGTAAAACATGCATTTAACAGCATGAAGAAAATATTAGCATCTAAATAGGCTAATCTACATTATCATGTGTTATGCTGATAAGCTTGGGAGGTCATGGTTCGTCATCCCGCATAACTACTTGAGTCTGAGGTCAGGTCTGAGTATTCCATGCCGCCAAGCTATCCAGGTATTTATGTTTTTAAACAACGAAGGCACAAACAATAAATTGCACGGTTTATTGCCTGGAATATTTCGCTGCATCTCGTCAGGTACATACTGCAGAAATCACACAATATAAACTAAAGCAATAAGATTACACCTTCAAACTGAAATGTACAACACACATATTCATATAGTAATTTGAATTGTCTACCACTGTAATTTTAAAATGACTATCATTCTGCACAACTCTTTGCACAAAGTTGGTTTTTGTAAGTGAATGGCAATTGCCTCTGCCAGCTTTAACATGCGACCATTTTGTGTGTTAAAAGTCACACGAAACTCATTGTCCATGTAAATCACGTGGCCGCCCAATAGATGACGTAGTTATGCGGTGTGTAAACATTGCCAGGTTACCAGAGACTTTAAGTATTATTCTGTCAGTTCAGTAGGGTATGTGTTCTACCACCCGCTATCCAACTGCCTCTCTGTTCTGCCGATGCAGGTAGACTAGCACTTGCATGTAAATTGATAAATGCAATTGGAACTCACTACAGGGAAGCATTGTTTTGAATGTTTGTCTGTCTGTTGCCCTTGCTCTGTGGCCATAAAGTTTTCCTAGTTATCATTAAATGTTTAAGTGTATGTCTTCCTATTTTAAAACTTGGAACACAAGAATGCACCCGGGGTAAATATTTACTGATACAATCGACATGGCAGTCTGTGTTTAATTGTTATCTCAAGTGCTGTTGACGAGGACATATATCCTTTCTAGGACATTTGTGTTTCTCTATTTGTTTATCAAGCCCGTGTCCCCTTATGTAGCTGAGGTCAGTCAGTGTTGTCGATGAAAACATTGTAAGCGGTCGACGTTCTCATGTAGCATGTTCTTTGTGTATGTCCACAAGGGAATGGGGTTTTTTCTGGAATCTAGAGCGAAGTTGTTCCTTGTGGTTTACCGGTGAGAACGGAAGCACTACAAGTTAGCGAGTGTGGCAATTTTCGGGAAACATCAGATATATTTGTATTGGCTCTGCTTGACTGGGTTACCAGGTGGCTCAGATAAGGCTAGACTTCTGTGAGGCTGGAGCAGATGATGAAAGTATAGCCCAGTGCAGGCGTTCGGAAAACTTACTGACTTTAGATGGAAAACGCTTGAAGTCATCCCATCTCGCTAGTATATTCAATATTGTCAGTGTATGTCCACATCTCTGCACAGCCTTGCAAATATGCCTTATGTATGTGACGACACTTTCAAGATAATTTAAATTAACTTGAGAGCACTTAACATTAAGCTACGAAAACATGCCATGTGTAGTGTGAGGTGCATAATTACAAGATAGTTGAGTTGAGTCAAGAACCGACATCACAGCGCTAGGGACATTCCTATACGTGCTCCGTCTTCACCTGCAACAGCCAGCGAAGAGTCCCAATGTGCTAATGTTACCAGTAGCTATCTGATTATGTGTCCACCTGGTCTTTCCTCGGAGTTTAAAGTGTCGGTCAGATCCTCTTGTATTTTATTACAAGGTAAAGAAAAATAACACGGTAAACCTATGATATGACTCCAACAAAAGGCCTGTCGTGTCGGAACTAATTGTGCAGTAGAACACCCTGTTCTAATCTGTCAACATTGCGGGTTCTGAGTAATATAATATTATGTTGGAAATAATTGTTCAGTAGGACACCCTGTTCTAATCTGTCAACATTGCGGGTTCTGAGTAATATAATATTATGTTGGAAATAATTGTGCAGTAGGACACCCTGTTCTAATCTATAAACATTGCGGGTTCTGAGTAATATAATATTATGTTGGAAATAATTGTGCAGTAGAACACCCTGTTCTAATCTGTAAACATTGCAGGTTCTGGGTAATATATTATGTTGGAAATAATTGTGCAGTAGAACACACTGTTCTAATCTATAAACATTGCAGGTTCTGGGTAATATATTATGTTGGAAATAATTGTGCAGTAGGACACCCTGTTCTAATCTATAAACATTGCGGGTTCTGAGTAATATATTATGTTGGAAATAATTGTGCAGTAGAACACCCTGTTCTAATCTGTAAACATTGCAGGTTCTGGGTAATATAATATTATGTTGGAAATAATTGTGCAGTAGAACACCCTGTTCTAATCTGTAATCATTGCAGGTTCTGGGTAATATAATATTACTTTCTCGTGTGCTGTTGCACTTAATACATTTGTTGTACGCTGCTCGCTTTGAACTCGGGCGTAGTTTGCGCACGTGCTACTTTTTTGCATATCCTTTACAGGACATCGCTGTCATTTTACTGCTGTTGTTGATGTCTTGGCAAGTTTACGCTCAGTAGTTTGCCATTGCTTTCTGAACGACCTGCTCCCATAAAATTCGTTAAAACCCAGCGAAATGCGGTTTTCTGCCAAATCGAGCGCAGGTATGTTTCGAACGCGGGTAAGCGGGATTACGAATCGCGTCCTTAAGCCATTCGTCACGGAGACCGGCGCGCGTGCTTACTACTTATGATTGCTATTACTAGTGAGTGTACCAGATTTATTTTGCTTGGGGGTTAGTTTTTTTTCTGTTACAGAAGCCTCTCGCCATCAGATGAGATAGTTATAATTCACGTCGCTAAGACAAGGACGAGAATTTAACATTTCAGTTCAACTCACCGGCATGGGGACGAACCCACTGCGCCAGAGTTAGAAGAGACGGTGTAAGCGTGTTACACCTCTCTGTCAAGTCGGCCTCCACTTAATAGATGAGATCCCGTTCCAGCCAACCTGCCGTCTAAGTTTGTGTTACAAGTAATATTGCCCAGAAACAAGCTCTGATGGTAGCTGGTTTACTCTGATGGAAAAGAACATTTCTAGGCTGTTAATAGTACGAACGAACGAAAAAACAAAAACAAAAAACGGTTATTGTTAAGGCTTAAGAATTGAGCACGCAGGCCAGCCTGACATTTTGCCCTTCTCATATCTCTGCTCTCGTGTATTATTTCATCCATACATCACTTATTAAGCTAACATTGACGATAACTACAGAAACAATATATGCATTATAAACGTATGAAGTATTGCACAGTAACCAATAATACATGACTCAATCAAACTAATGTTGACAGAGCAGTTGTAATTAGCTGAGGTAGACGTATCGCATCGGAGTTAGGAGAACGTTTATTATACTAGTTGTCTTTATTGATTATTACTCGTATTATTATTATCATTATTAAAGAAGCATATAGATATTCAAATAAGTTCAGATTTTATGTATGGGATTGGTGATGTCTTTGGTTTGCTGTGAAATAGTTACCTGAGCTATTTATTTGCGTTACACAGTGTTAGTAATCTCCAGGAACCTCCGCGGGAGTTTTAGACATGCAACAATTCCCAGACAATGCATCAATTCCCAGTCAGTGCAACAGTTCTGAGAAAATGCAACAAATCCCAGACAGTGCAACAATTCCAAGTCAGTGCAACGGTTCCGAGATAATGCAACAATTCCCAGATCTTTCCAGTTGTCACGTTTTTTTCCAATGTCTTTCTTCTCATCACATGACAAAGAAAAAAAAAAAGAAAAGAAAAGCTGTTTGTCTCTTTCTTATTGTTGTAATGTTCTAGTTTCATTTAAAAAAAAAAAAAAAACAGCCATACAGCAAAACAGGTTCTGTATAGCACTTTAGCACTCTCTTTCTTACATTCAATGATAGCGACTTATTGCATATTCTCCAATTTCCAAAATGCAGCCTTTGTTTGCCGTATTCTGCTCTTAATCTCTGTTGTGCATCTTCCATTATGTTATAAATAACCCTAGATATTTAAAACTAATCACTTGGTGAAGAATTTTCCCTTCTATCTCTATTTCACATTTAGGTGTCACCTTTTTCTTTTGTATCACCATTGTTACTGTTTTCTTGATATTCAAAGAGAGTCCTTTCTTTGCACTTTCTGTTACTACATTGTCCAACAATTGTTGTAGATCTGTTGCAGATCAACTGTATAAATCCGTATCTGTCTTGAAGCGGGTCGAACCCTTAACCACCGGACACGTAGGTGAATGCCTAGACACGATACTACCGCCAGTGTGTCTTGATTGAATAAATATCACATCTAAGATATTGTACACATACAGAATCGTATGCCGGTCAAGATAATGTACACATACAGTATCGTATGCCGGTCAAGATAATGTACACAAACAGTAACGTACGTCGGTCAAGATAATGTACACATATAGTATCGTATGTCGGTCAAGATAATGTACACATACAGCATCGTGTGTCAGTCACCCAAGATAATGTACACGTACAGTGTATCGTGTCAACCAAGTTTATGTACACATACAGTGTCGTATGTCAGCCAAGATAATGTACACAAACAGTAACGTACGTCGATCAAGATAATGTACACATACAGTATCTATGTCATCCAAGATAATGTACACATACAGTGTCGTATGTCAGCCAAGATAATGTCCACATACAGTATTATATAGCAGCCAAGATAATGTCCACATACAGTATTATATAGCAGCCAAGATAATGTCCACATACAGTATTATATAGCAGCCAAGATAATGTCCACATACAGTATTATATAGCAGCCAAGATAATGTACACATAAAGTATCTTTATCAGCCAAGATAATGTATACATAAAGTATCTATGTCAGCCAAGTTAATGTCACATACAGTGTCGTATGTCAGCCAAGAAAACAAATGTAATCATGTAAGCTTGTGTAAGTTATTATGTTTTCAAACCCTTAAAGTTTAACATTGACTGGGCCTCCTTATGTACGAAGGTATTTTCAGACATTCGCTTCCAGAATGAGATTGCATTTATATTTTAAACATGGCCAAGGCAAATAACCTCCCGCTACAATTAGTTTATCCTGGGATTCGACAAAAACTTCTGCTAGATTACTTTCAGCACTCACGGAACCATCGCTCACTTTCACGTTATGCAGCGAAACACGTTTTTGAAGTGATTGAACCGCCCAAAACTAACATTCAACGCGATATTCTAGTCTGGGTCTGCTTTCTCTTTCAGCATTTCAAACAAGCTCTGTGCTTTAAGCAATGATCGCGAGCTTGCTGGGCGGAATTCGCTTTTGTTGATTCCTCGATGCGGGTTATTAGCGAAGTTTTCCATTGCTGATGCAGGCTCCTCTCGCATTTCCTGAAGTCCTGTAGCTTTCACAGGAGGCGTTCTTTTAACAACTTGGAGAATTGTGAGTTTGTTCTGGAAGATTGTCATGAGTATCGACCAAATCACAATCTGTAGCATTCACTGTTTTCCGCGGTGTCATTACAGGTTGTTGTCACTTCCAACATCTAAACGCAGCCTTGAGTCTAATGTTGAGTCGCTACCACTTTTGTAGGCCTCTCTGATTTAAGAGTAGTGCATGCAGATTCACAATACTTCACAATACCATATTACTACTACTGCTATTATTATTCCCCTCTTCCTCCACCTCCTCATCCTCCACCTCCTCATCCTCCACCTCCTCATCCTCCATCTCCTAATTCACCACCTCCTCATCCTCCACATCCTCATTCACCACCTCCTCATCCTCCACCTCCTCACCCTCCACCTCCTCAGCCTCCACCTCCTCAGCCTCCACCTCCTCATCCTCCACCTCCTCAGCCTCCACCTCCTCATCCTCCACCTCCTCAGCCTCCACCTCCTCATCCTCCACCTCCTCATCCTCCTCTTCTTCATCCTCCTCTTGTTTTTGTTCCTGGCTTTGAACTCAAGCGTAGTCCATACACCTGCTACTACTGGTAGTTGACAGGACTGCTTTCTGCTGTCCATATTACCAGTGACCCTAGCCAACAGGGGACACCTCTTGGACTACTGGGGTACTGGTCATTTACGTCGCAAAGTCATCGACGAGTCTTCTTCTTCTCCTTCTTCTTCTTCTTCTTCTTCTTCTTCTTCTTCTTCTTCTTCTTCTTCTTCTTCTTCTTCTTCTTCTTCTTCTTCTTCTTCTTCTTCTTCTTCTCCTCCTCCTCCTCCTCCTCCTCCTCCTCTTGTCTCTTCTTTTATTCTCTCCCTCCTCCTTTTTCTCCATCGTCTCCTTTCTCTCCTCCTCCTTCTTCCCTTCATCCCCCTTTCGGGTAGAGGCCCTCAACCCAACCACGCCAAGCCAGCCTGTCTCATGCTAACTCCTGCAGGCCCCCCCCCCCATGTTCTCCCATTATTATCCACCTCTGTCTATCATTCTCTTCTCCGCGTGATTGTAGTCTCCCGCTATTTCACCTGTTTCTCAGGGGCTAGTGAACGCAGCTTCACAGTATCCCGACATATTAGTTTCAAAGTCAGCCACAGGTGAATTGAGAATGGATTGCTTTGTGTTGATATTCGCAATGAAATGAGCGCCCGCCGCTCAGAAAGCAGTGGAAAACTGCTGAACGTAAAATTACTTAGAAAATCACAAAATAGCCAATACATGTTGTGGTTTATTGCCACTTCCTGTACAGGAATGCAACTAACTGTCCATTTCCAGATCGATAGTGTTGTCTATGTTCGCTGTCTAGCCCCTGGGTCTACTGGGTTTGCTGGCGATGATGAACTTCACATAAAATGCCTCATATCTATTGCAGGACGTTGCGATCAACCTCACGTTGATTTTATCTTTACGTTCAGTAGTTTGCCATTGCTTTCTGAACGAGAAGTCAAAGTCTAAGTCCAACTGACCGGTGTACACACTAACCCCGCCATCCATCGGCACGCAGTCAGTTTAAGAGAGAGAGAGAGAAGAGAGAGAGAAAGCGAGAGATAGAGAAAGACTCAGGCAGATGGAATAAAACCGGGTGCAATGAACTCGCTTGTCTCACCTTCAACCCTGTTAGAACCTGACTGACAAAAACACGCATTGGCTACACAAGGGAAGGGATAAGTGGTTGGGCGGAATCAGTCAACATCCAAGGAGACGACCTGTTATATATGCTTCCCCTCTGCTGTGTGTCCACCGTGACGAGGTAGAGGGGCTTGTGCGTCCCAATGACCCCAAGAGCTATGCCGACGGTAGCACAGCTACTGGTAGGGCCACCCATGTCGGACAGGTCAAGGGAGAGGGACCAGACGAAGAGACACACAAACCTGCTGCCTTGTAGGTAGACTGGGGACAGTCAAAGGCTAGGGAAAGCACCCCGAATACATGCTTGTCAAAATCGGATGTACTGAGCCACAGGCTTGACAAAGCAGTGCAACGTAAAACCTGCTGCCTTGTAGGTAGACTGGGGACAGTCAAAGGCTAGGGAAAGCATCCTGAATAAATGCTTGTCGAAATCGGATGTACTGAGCCACAGGCTTGACAAAGCAGTGCAACGTAACTTAATTCATGATGTCACAAATCAAAATTAATCGTTATGGTGCTAATCCCGTGAAGTCCCATCAGGCGGCGATAGTGCCGGGCCCCCTGCCTCGAGGGGGTCCACCCATGACTACTGGTGGTCACCTTCCCCTGTGCTGTGGAGTCAAGGCACAGAGGAGTAGGTTAAGAGCTATTGACCAAATACCCCGGACACTCAACATACTACAGTGGAATGCCGAAGGAGTTTACAAGAAGAAAGACTCCCTAACACAGCGTCTTCATAAAGATAGAATAGATGTGGCATGCATTCAAGAGACACACCTCAACGCCAATCACAAATTCTCAGTCAGAGGATATCAGGCCACACGTTTCGACCGTGAAGGACACAAAGGAGGAGTTCTAATACTTACACGAAATACAATACCTTGCAGTGAAGTATCTGTGATCTCTGGCAACCAAACGGAAATTATAGGTGTTGATATAATGATAAAGGACGTGAAAATAAGAATCTACAATCTGTATAGCCCAGTAGATAAGGACCTTACACTCTCAAACATGAAAATAACTGACACAAACTGCATTATTGTCGGAGACTTTAATAGCCGTTCAGAAAGATGGGGATACCCAGATACTGACAAAAGAGGAGATGAATTGGAGGACTGGGAAATAGACTCAAATCTCCATCTACTCAACAAAGCGGATGACACACCGAGCTTCTACTCCAGAAGATGGCTTACCACTTCTACTCCAGACTTAGCTTTCTGCACAGGAGACATCCTCCACAAAATTGATCGCCATGTGCTGGACCAATTAGCAGGTAGTGACCACAGACCAATCAAGCTTGTAATGAATATGGAGTATGTTCCACAGGAGCAAAAGTCCTTGCCCCGCTGGAATTACAAACGAGCAGATTGGGACAGATTTGCCATACTAACAGACAAATATTGTGAAAACATAAATACACGATATGGCAACATAAAGCAAATGGTGGAAAGTCTAAACAGAGCGATAATACAGGCAGCCACTGAGTCCATTCCTAGAGGAGCGAGGAAAAATTACAAACCATACTGGACTGAAGAACTACAAAGTTTGGAGGACAAAGTTGAAGATGCCAGGAAGACAGCAGAGAGAGAACAAACAATTGAAGCGAATATCTCTCTCAAAGCCATCTCAGCAAAATATAAAAGAACAGTAAATCAAACAACAAGAGATTGTTGGAGGGGAAAAACAGAAAACCTGAATTTTGACAGGGATGGAAACAAACTATGGAAACTAGTGAAAGCCATGAACAATGAAGGACCTAGAAACAAACAAATAACAATTAAACAAGGAAATGCCTTGCTTACAGGAAAAAAGGCTGCAAATGCACTAATGGAACACTATGCAAATGCAAACCACATTGATATTACAACCGAACAGAAGAAAGCAATCAAAGACAAACAGATACATCATAGAAATACAGAGACAGCAGCAGAATATATGATGGCAAATCTAACAATGGAAGAAATGGAACAGGCAATGAATACCCTAAAAAAGAAGAAATCACCAGGAAAGGATGGAATCACAAATGAAATGCTAATAGGACTAGGCACCAAGGCAAAGAAGAAACTACTAGCAGTCCTAAATAACAGCTGGAAGAGAGGAATAGTCCCACAGGCATGGAAGGAAGCTATACTAATACCAGTCCCAAAGAAAGGAAAAGACCTGGAAGAACCAAATGGCTATCGACCTATCAGTCTACTTAGCTGTGTAGGAAAATTAATGGAACGCATTATCAATGGCAGGCTAACATGGCATCTGGAAGAAAACAAACTCTTAACACCACACCAAGCAGGATTCAGAAAGTACAGATCCACTGAAGATCAAATAACCTATATAGCTCAGGAAATAGAGGATGCCTTCCAAGAGAAAAAGCACACACTAGCAGTCTGGATAGATTTAGAAAAAGCATTTGATAAAGTATGGAAGGAAGGACTGAAAGTAAAACTGCAAAACATGCATGTTTGTGGAAAAATGTATGAATGGATCAGCCACTACCTTGAGAACAGAACTGCCAGGACAAAAGTACAAGGACAAACAAGCAAAATGATGCTGCTGGAGCAAGGTGTCCCCCAAGGAGGAGTTCTTTCACCAACATTATTCCTAGCATATATAAATGACATCACAGAAAATTTTCCAGCCAGAGTACACACATCCTCCTTTGCAGATGACCTAGCCATATGGACATCTGAAGAATATATTAGTACAGCTAACAGCAGAATACAGCAAGCCTTATTAGCGCTAGAGGACTGGTCAAAATCATGGCTAGTGAAGATAAGTGAGGAGAAAACAACATGCACAGTGTTCTCCCTCTCAAATAAAACTCAGCAACCTAAGCTGGTATTGAATGGAAAAATATTGCGCCATGAAGAAAATCCAAACTATCTAGGAGTCACCTTTGATCGTCGCCTGACATGGAAGACACAGGTTGAGAAAAATCGAACAAGAGCAAGGCAGAGAATGGCAATCATGAAAAAGCTTGCTGGTACAACGTGGGGAGCAGATGAGAAAGTTCTCAAGAAGTTATATACTGGACGGGTGAGGCCAGTACTGGAATATGGCATTGCAGCTTGGGCAACAGCAGCTAAGTCAAACTTTAACAAAATAAGTAGAGTCCAAAACCAAGGAATGCGAATCATAACTGGAAGCCTGAAGACAACGCCTATTAATGAACTAGAAAAGATCACTTGTTTACAACCAATGCAGGATAGAAGAGATAGCAGAGCCCAGCAACAAGCAGAAAAATTTAGAAGATTGACAGACCACCCTATGTACAACAGATTTAATGGTTTTGGAAAGGGAAGACTGAAGCGTAGCAACTTTGTAGAAACTGCAAAACGAAGGATTAGGGCAGATCCTATACTTAACATATCAACAGTCAAGCCCATATACAATGCACACAAGTTCCCAGCTTGGAGACAGCAGCAACTGCCTGAGATGATAGAAAACATTCCTGGTATTGAGAAAAAGAACACTCAGCATGAAACCGAAAGAAGAGAAATAACCCTAAACTACATAAAAGAACATTACCCAAGCAGGAATTGGACCCATGCATATACAGATGGATCAGCCAAAAATTCAATAGAGAATGGAGGAGGAGGAATTCTCCTAAATTTAAAAAATGGAGTGAAAAAAACACATTCAATGGCAACTGGAAAATTTTCAAGTAACTTCAGAGCGGAGGTAGAGGCTCTGAAAACTGCAGCAGAAATGCTCCTGATGGAGGAAAATAAAGAGAAGCAAATAGCTATCTTCACAGATGCAAAGTCAGCTGTCTCAATACTGAAGAGCAATAACAGCACAGAACTAACTGACCTAAGAGCAGCACTCCATGGTCTATGCCAGAAATCCAAAAAAGTTGTAATACAGTGGATCCCATCACATTGCAGTATACCTGGAAACGAAGAGGCTGACAGACTGGCAAAAGAGGGCGGACGACTACCACAGCCTGACATAGACATAACCTATAATGAGGCAAAGAGGCTGATAAAAAGCACCTATAGAACCAAATGGGAATCAGAGCATCCAGGCCATCAGATGGATGATGCATATTACAAACTCGACCGAAGAGAACAAGTAGCAATCTTCAGACTCCGCACAGGACATAACAGGCTGAAATACCACTTGTTCAATAAACTAAAGATAGGAGATACCGATGAATGTAATTGTAGAACTGGAAAAATGACAGCAAAACATTTGCTGCAGGATTGCCCAACGTATGCAGAACAGAGAAAGATATTTTGGCCCACACCTGCTTCATTTGAGGACAAGCTCTATGGAGATATCAACAAGCTAAAGTTGACCGCAGCTTACTTTAACTACATACAGGTTGACATCTAAAGCTGCATGAAGACCCAGAGGCATGAAATGGAATATTGCTTGGATAGCAAATCCATTATGTGGAAAGTCCAAATCGAAAGCTCGCTGTGTGGGCTTCATAAAAGGTGGAAAAGTGTCCTAGTGGCACGAAATGGAATATTGCTTGGATAGTAAATCCATTACATGGAAAGTCCGAGTCAAAAGCCCATTGTGTGGGCTTCATAAAAGGTGGAAAAGTGTCCTAGTGGCATGAAATGGAATATTGCTTGGATAGCAAATCCATTACGTGGAAAGTCCGAATCAAAAGCCCACTCTGTGGGCTTTATAAAAGGTGGAAAAGTGTCCTAGTGGCACGAAATGGAATATTGCTTGGATAGCAAATCCATTATGTGGAAAGTCCGAATCAAAAGCCCACTGTGTGGGCTTCATAAAAGGTGGAAAAGTGTCCTAGTGGCACGAAATGGAATATTGCTTGGATAGCAAATCCATTACATGAAAAGTCCGAATCAAAAGCTCACTGTGTGGATGTCATCTGCAGACTGCATACTTCTGGTTTCCGGAAGAACAGCCTATGGTGAAAGGAAGGCCCAATATACGGAAGTGAGGCTAAGCAGCCATGTGCAGGACGTGACGATTCCTTGGGTGAGCCCAGTACCAGAGCGCTATGTATCGGCTCTGCAAGTATGGAAGCCTCCTTGGATGGCGGGGAATGCCCATGGTCTGCCCCTGCCTTCCCTTGAGGGCTGACCAGGATCTTTGGCTGTTCTATATGGACCAGCTGGGATGGGGGATAACACCACAACAGTGAGAGAACGTCCTAAGAAACCCCAGGGAAGGTTAACCCGGTCAACAAGTGCCCGCAGAAGTCGGGTGTGTCGGCCTAACGGCGCAAAAACGCAGCTCTGCTGTAAACAGACACAACGCAATCACATCCGAAAGAAAAAAAAACTCCGGATGAACGAAGAAGAAGAAGATATATGCTTGTAGACACCGGATCCACCTAGCCATACATTTAACGACTGATGACAAACAACATCGTCAATCAGTTTATGATGGAGTGTTTAAATATGATCACCAAGATGCATCAGGTTCCCGCAAAAATAATTTTTAAAAATGTGTGTTTATGTACACTCCCGTATTTATCTAACATATAATCGGAACTAAGCCCGGGTCCACATTCCGCCCAGGGCTGCTGACCACACAAATGTGATTATTCTTGCTGACCATGGTCCTAGTAAGCTGCCGTCATTATCTCCATCAGCAGGAGCTGATTCTATTTGCCCTGATAGTATCAACACCGTGTTCTTGTCAATCCGTGTTATGGCCACAGAGTGTCGCCTACCAACACAATTTACTGCTTGACTTAATTTTACTCAAAGTCTGCCATTGACAGGGAGAGTGACTATGAGTACTACGAGAGATAGAATTAGGAATGAGGGAATTAGAAGTAGATTAGGTCGAAACCAGTCGTGCAGTTCGTTATAGAACAACAGATTACATGGTTTGGCCATCGCACAAGAATGTCCTGGTACCATCTTCCACAAAGAATTACATTGAAGAAATATAATTTATACAGATACTGGCGTCTGTGGCGAAGGAGTAGCGAATGCAATTCGCAATCCCGCATACCGCGTTCAAAATCACATGCAGACAGGTACGCAGAGGTGTTTCCAAGGGCACCAGGGCCAGGTTTTATACTGGCCAATGACCTACTAACACGTCCTAGTCGTGCGTCCTGGGCAACAGGTTCCTTCGGGGTCCTGGCTAATGTAGTAGGATTGCCGATACTTCAGAAGTCGGAGAGTATCTGCCTGCATGGCGAGGAACCACCAGTCTGAACACCAATAAGCCAGACATGGGGTAACGGATACTCACGCAAACCTCAGTCCTGTATGACATCACACTGATCTTGGACAACAGGAAGTCTTCATCCGACATACAGGACTTCACGCTAGAGTTCACAGCCAGCGAACGTAAGCAAGCTGCAGACAATTTGGAAGCAGACCGCGTTGTGTTGATTGTTAACAACTGTATGAGTGTTGGTCGTTCAGAAACCAAGGGCAAACTACTGAACTTCAACGTGTCTTGTAAACTGCAATCAGTCCAGAAATGCTGTGGTTGGTTGCGACGCCCTGCAGGAGTCATGCAACTAACTTAAAAGTGCATGGGGAAGACCACTTTACAGATAGAGTGATGATACCAAGAACAACCAAAGACAAACTTACAACGAGCATTAGAAAGACGGTACAAAGGATCCTTACATCTCCCTCTCTCTCTCTCTCTCTCTCTCTCTCTCTCTCTCTCTCTCTCTCTCTCTCTCTCTCTCTCTCTCTCTCTCTCTCTCTCTCTCTCCACCTCTCTCTCTCTCTCCCTCTCTCTCCATCTAGCCCCCCCCCTCTCTTTTTTCCTGCTCCAAACGCTACAGTGGAGTAAATGGGAAAAGAAGAGCAGGAGGATGAGAGTAAGAAGACTGCGAAGGCTCACCAAAGTGTAATTTACGTTTCCAAACGTCTGTGGTATATTCTGTCTTGTGTTATGGATAATTTGATTTCAAGTAGTCCCATCGGACGATAAGATATATTTGGGGTGTCGATGGAGGGGAAGATAACCAAAGCCTAATCAATGAGATGTGGGCTCATAAATCTCCGCTCATTCGATTTCCCTTCTCTAGTTTGTTATAAAGGTTTGATGTGGTCGCACTCTTTGCGGCAAAAAAAAAAAAAAGGATTATTGAAAAATCCAGTTTTCCCCTGACCATTTGCTCCTGTATTCTAGAAATACTCGAGCGAATTTTAAATTTGATTTGGTTAACGTGATTACCCGGATGTTCTTTGACCCTAGAGAACTGTGACCTTGACAGAACGAGGCAAGTAATGGATTGCCTTTCTTGGTAACTGTAGTTGCTGACGTCTGCACGAAGCCGGAAGGCTGCTGTTTGGTATTACCCATGTGGGCATTCATGTATAATTTTGCTTAAATAACATAGAATGTCAAATTATAGACAACCACAACGTGGCACGTAAGTTGAGGTGCAGTTCTACATAAACGTGACACATTGTGTTAAAGTATAACTACATAAACGTGCTAGTTAAAGTGTAAAACAAACAAGCAGGTTTTCTAGTGACTGCCGCTTCCATCGACGAGGAACTGTAATGTTCGTGACGGACTATTGTGTTGGCATTCTGGCAGCGGCCTTATGCATAGAATGCCACTTGTCACCTTGGGCCGTGGGGAGCATTTTGTGTGATATTCAATGGCACAGGAACGGAGCATTATGGGGACGACCCTTTGCCGTGAAGTTGGAACCGCGTCTAACTAAGTAACTAACTAACTAAGCAACTAACTAACTAACAAAACAGCCATTTTGTGCGCCTTGGGCCGTTTTGGTAATATGGTACATGGTGTATTTTTAATGACTGTGCAGTGTTTGAAAATATTGCCGGTTCAAGTTTTGTATTTACCTGCTATGTTGCATGAACTTTACAGAGGGTGAATACAAAACTTGGACCGGCAATATTTTCAAACACTGTACAGTCATTAAAAATACACCCTATACTTTTTACTAGTCTTGATGAATGATGCAGTCAGTATCACACCCACCGCCTTTGCTTCCCCGAACGTTTTTGATACCCATTTTAGGTTGGATCCTCCAGCGAGCCTGGGTAAGTTTACTCAAAAAGAAATCCCCGCTTCGATGGGATCCAAACACATAGCGACCACGCAAGCAAGCGTGTTAGCGTTTGTGCTACTGCTAGCTCAACATAAAGGTAGCCTGCATGGGGATCAGCACACTTCTAAACGCACGCCTGTATCGATAAGTTAGTTGCATGTACTTTACAGGACGTGGCAGTTAACCCGTGCAGTATTTGGCTGTTTGTAATTTACTGGGCAATTTCTACATTCAATAGTTTGCTATTGCTCTCCGAACAAACGACGCCCATACCAACGAAATCAACGCAAGGCACTCTGCTTCCAAATCGTCTGCGGCTGGTTTTGAACATTTGGCTCGGTGTGTCGAGGAATTGTGAAATGCGCTCACCGCCACTATACCTCGGCGCCAGCGACAAAGCGTGCAGTTAAGACAGTAGTGTCGTGAAATGCTGAATGTTAGTGATTCCCAGATCGACGACTGTATACAGCGAACACCCAGGGAGCAGAAGGGTTAATGAAACAGAAGGATATAAACAACGGATTGACCAGCGCATGTGTATGTAGGTCAAGGCGGGAGAGTCGACTACAACACAGGTGACCTGTAGAGTGGAAAAATGGGGTTGCTACAAAGACAGACAGTATCATGGACCAGCCTATTGCGTTCTGGAGGTAGGTTTGCGACTAAGACTGGACAGCAGAATGCGGTTTGGTTGTATTAAACAACGGAAAAGTTCGAGATCAGAAATTTTCCACTGACAAGGGATAATGAAGTCTGAATTTGCTTTGTCCAGCAATGTCAAGGATTATGCGACATAGACTGACCTATAAAGAGTAGCCACTTTCTTTGTCAGTTTAGTGTGTGTATTCCCAACTGGACGAGAAGATAGAATTATGTGTCCTGTAATGAAAAGAAATATCCTCCCTTATAATGGGATAAAGTGCTTGGATGCGGATAATTTCGATTCGTGGATTTACATTAATTCTATAAAGGAACATAGATGCCTAAATAAGGTATATTAGAGTATAGTTTTAGAATAGGAATATAGATATTAGTGAAGTGCATTTAACATTGTTTCTATTAGTAGGAATAGTATAGATGTTGGGTGAATCTTCTATCCTATGTCAGAGTGGGTTTTTTCGGAAGCCTTTTCATTTCGGCTGGAGGAAAAGACACTCACATAGGGGAGAAGAGGAAGCAGACACAGATCTCACTAATAAAATGTATCTCAACCAGGTTTCCATACCAGTGCGAGACGTATCAAATAAGAGAATACAGATGGCTGTGGTCCAGATCACTCAGTGTTGATAACCCACAAGAAAGCCCTTTAAAGTAATAAAGCACGACACTTGGGCAGGAGAAAAGAAAGAATAAAAGTCTCACCGGAAGAATTAAGGACGACTGAGAAAGAATAATAAAGATCAGATGAGCTAATGGAAAAGCTCAAATGACTCAATCTCATAGAGTAGCAAAGTGCGTACCAAGGGCATATATCAATTACAAAATATCAAGTGTAGAACTTTTACAGAACACTAATAGAACATTCTAGAATCTCGATGTGTTTTTCCAGAAGGGATTAAAGAACGCTATACGAAACAACGAACATTCATTTTAATCGGACAGCAAATAGTGAGCGGGTTAAGTACATTGATACAGTGGTGGACATTTTCATTACAAAGAACGGATTTATCTACAGACTCAAGCAGACGGAGCCGTCAGGGTGAGATCGTTCTGTGGTGTCTATATATCGTCCTGTACTTTAGCCGAGAGAAGAGACGAGAGAAAGACATGAAGACTATCTAACAACATCTTATCTAGCAGCCACACCAGAAGAACACTAGCAACGACACAGACAATACCCATCCATACACAAGACATAGTTTTATAAATAAATCTTTTATTTAATGTTAAAAAGAACTGTTGTCGGAGTATGTGTTGAGGGAAAAATAGAGAGAGTGAAAGAAAGGGATATATGGATGATAAGACGGAAGAGAGGAGTGTAGAAAAAAGTCAGTAACTAATCCCAACAGATAATCAGGTTAAAGATGTGCATGTTGATTCCAATCTCCTCTCGAGGAAATAACAGCACATAAAATGGTGGGAGCAGCGGGATACGTACATACATAATACTCATATGACCTAAAAGCATAAAGAGGCATATGCATAGAGAGAGGTACCTGCATATTGGCACAGGCATAGCGGAGTACCTACATGTTGGGACATACTGATTGGAAGGAATATAAGTATATATTGATGACTTTTAATGGAAGGACGTCCATTGGATATATGGTGCCATTACATTTATGGTAGAAACATTTCATTAATGCTGGTGACTTTACAGTGAGAAAGTTCCAGACAGAGTGAATGTGGATAGGTGGTAAGACATTACATACCTAGTCACACGGTCACACGTCTACATAAGTCTTTATCCTATATCTCCTCTTGTGGATGAGAGAGTGGTTGTGATGTACTGTGTGGGGTTGTAGATTAATAATATTTAAATGACATAGATAAATGATATAGGTTCTGGGTAGATTATCGGTTTATAGTGAGTACTTTTTACTGCCTTGAGGTGTCTTGACTCAACGTGCTGACTTACCTGCTTTAACTATGGCCACTCCCAAACTAACTACAGCAGAACTTAGGGCAAACGGAGAGGAAATTGGGTTGGCTGGTTCAGACTTAACTGATTACATCCAAGAAAGAGAGCGAGAGATTCGTCAGGCCGGAACGAGAAGAGCGAAAGACTGAGTTGGAAGTGAGAAGAAATAGAGGTGGAGACCAAGCGACTGGAAATGGAACAAGAGGCCAAGAAAATGGACCAGGAGACCAAGCGACTGGAAATAGAACAAGAGGCCAAGAAAATGGACCAGGAGACCAAGAAACTGGAAATGGAACAGAATGCCAGGAGACAAGAAATGGAACATGAATACCGCTTGAAAGAGTTAGAACTCAAGACGCAAACTAAGGGTGAAATAGATGCAGCAGAAGGAAGTTCATCTTCACCTGGGGCAACCTACATGAGTGGACAGGGTTACCATGCCATGAAGTTTCCCTTGGCGGTCTATGATGAAAGCAAAGAGAAGATATATCAGTTTTTGGATCGGTTCGAGGCTATGGCAGTCGCTATGGGACTAGATAGAACCAGATGGGCTCTTAAAGTATCCCAGTCTTTACGTGGTTCGGGCTACGAGGTCTACACACGCCTACCACCAGGACAGGAAAATCAGTACGAGGAATTGAAAGCAGCTTTGATGAAACATTATGAAGTCACAGCACAAACATATCGGAAAAAGTTTAGATCGTCTAGACGAGAGCCGGAGAGCTATTCGCCGCATACAGTCTAAGGCTGAAATCCTATCTCCAGAAATGGATGGACTTGGCAGAATTCCAGAGGGATTATGAGAGTCTCGAAGAGATGATGGTGGTAGACCAAATGCGAAAGCAAATGTCGAAACCTCTCAGAACCTTCTTGGGAGAACAAGGGGCGGAACGGATTGATGTGGTGAATAAGCTGGCGGAACGATTCGGGAAGTACAGGTGAACCCTGATCTGACTCTTCAAGAGAGGAAAAAAATTGGCCAGGTTCTCAAATCCCATAAGCAGATCCTGACGGATAAACCAGGACAGACGGAGCTGGTTGAGTTCGAGATGACCTTAACTACGCAGGATCCGGTTCGCCAAAAAATCTACCCAGTACCATTTGCTAAAGAGAAGGCTTTGGAGGAGGAGATACAGAAACTGTTGGAGGATGAGGTGATTGCACCATCCACATCCCCCTATAATGCTGGAGTGGTGTTGTTACGAAAACCGAGTGGAGAACACCGGCTGTGCATTGACTATAGACTTTTAAATAGTCATACCCAGTTCCAAGTGGAACCGTTGCCGAATCCAACCCAGTTGTTCGCCAGGCTCCATAAGGCCAAGTATTTCTCTAAAGTAGATCTGAGTAGGGGTTATTATCAGATCCCGGTCAAACCAGAAGTTCGACATCTACTAGCTTTCAGCACACCTACGGGACACTATGAGTTCAATGTCATGCCTTTTGGACTCAGTAATGCGCCTAGTGTGTTTACTCGCATGATGAGAGCGTTGTTGGATCCTCTACGTGACCCAGCCATTATCTCATTCATGGATGATATACTGATTGCCAGTGACCGATTAGATGACCATTTGGGATCCTTAGAGAGAGTTTTCGATCGGCTCCGGGAAGCCGGGCTGACGGCGCGACCACCAAAGTGCATGATTGGTTACCAAACTCTGGAATTTCTAGGTCATACCATCACTCCCGGGAAAATTGTCCCGGAGGCGAAGAACCTGGAAAAAGTCAGACGAGCTTCGAGGCCTAAAACCAAGAAAGATATAAGATCCTTCCTATCATTGTGTGATTTTATCAAAAGTTTAATTCCTCATTTTACCGAACTGGGAAATCCATTAACAGAGACCTTAAAAAAAGGACTTCCCGATGCAGTTATATGGACGCCAGAATGTGAGGAGGCCTACAGTCAATTAAAGGAAGCGTTGGTGAACAAGCCAGTTCTACAACTTCCAGACCTCACAAAGCCATTTGTGCTAAGAACAGATGCGAGTGGGATCGGTATTGGAGCAGCCTTATTACAAGAAGAATAGACGATGCTTCAATTTTGAAACCGGTAGCGTATGCCAGTAAGAAACTTCTACCGGCAGAGAAAAATTATTCAACGGTTGAAAGAGAGTGCTTGTCACTCGTATGGGCTGTACAAAAATTTCAACCATACTTGTACGGAGTACAGTTTACGGTCCAGTCGGATCATCAACCCTTGATGTTCCTAGCTACATCACAGAAGTTAAACGCCAGACTGATGAGATGGTCATTGTTGCTGCAACCATACCACTTCACAGTGGAATACATCCCGGGAAAGGAGAATGTAGGAGCAGATTTCTTATCCAGACATCCAGATCCAGAGGAAGAAGCCTAGGGTTGTGGATCATGGGAATCAAACCTACAGTGAGAAAGATTCGACGCGGTCTAATCTCTTAAGAGGGGGCCTATGTCGTGAAATGCTGAATGTTAGTGATTCCCAGATCGACGACTGTATACAGCGAACACCCAGGGAGCAGAAGGGTTAATGAAACAGAAGGATATAAACAACGGATTGACCAGCGCATGTGTATGTAGGTCAAGGCGGGAGAGTCGACTACAACACAGGTGACCTGTAGAGTGGAAAAATTGGGTTGCTACAAAGACAGACAGTATCATGGACCAGCCTATTGCGTTCTGGGAGGTAGGTTTGCGACTAAGACTGGACAGCAGAATGCGGTTTGGTTGTATTAAAACAACGGAAAAGTTCGAGATCAGAAATTTTCCACTGACAAGGGATAATGAAGTCTGAATTTGCTTTGTCCAGCAATGTCAAGGATTATGCGACATAGACTGACCTATAAAGAGTAGCCACTTTCTTTGTCAGTTTAGTGTGTGTATTCCCAACTGGACGAGAAGATAGAATTATGTGTCCTGTAATGAAAAGAAATATCCTCCCTTATAATGGGATAAAGTGCTTGGATGCGGATAAATTTCGATTCGTGGATTACATTAATTCTATAAAGGAACATAGATGCCTAAATAAGGTATATTAGAGTATAGTTTTAGAATAGGAATATAGATATTAGTGAAGTGCATTTAACATTGTTTCTATTAGTAGGAATAGTATAGATGTTGGGTGAATCTTCTATCCTATGTCAGAGGGGGTTTTTCGGAAGCCTTTTCATTTCGACTGGAGGAAAAGACACTCACATAGGGGAGAAGAGGAAGGCAGACACAGATCTCACTAATAAAATGTATCTCAACCAGGTTTCCATACCAGTGCGAGACGTATCAAATAAGAGAATACAGATGGCTGTGGTCCAGATCACTCAGTGTTGATAACCCACAAGAAAGCCCTTTAAAGTAATAAAGCACGACACTTGGGCAGGGAGAAAAAGAAAGAATAAAAGTCTCACCGGAAGAATTAAGGACGACTGAGAAAGAATAATAAAGATCAGATGAGCTAATGGAAAAGCTCAAATGACTCAATCTCATAGAGTAGCAAAGTGCGTACCAAGGGCATATATCAATTACAAAATATCAAGTGTAGAACTTTTACAGAACACTAATAGAACATTCTAGAATCTCGATGTGTTTTTTCCAGAAGGGATTAAAGAACGCTATACGAAAACAACGAACATTCATTTTAATCGGACAGCAAATAGTGAGCGGGTTAAGTACATTGATACAGTGGTGAACATTTTCATTACAAAGAACGGATTTATCTACAGACTCAAGCAGACGGAGCCGTCAGGGTGAGATCGTTCTGTGGTGTCTATATATCGTCCTGTACTTTAGCCGAGAGAAGAGACGAGAGAAAGACATGAAGACTATCTAACAACATCTTATCTAGCAGCCACACCAGAAGAACACTAGCAACGATACAGACAATACCCATCCATACACAAGACATAGTTTTATAAATAAATCTTTTATTTAATGTTAAAAAGAACTGTTGTCGGAGTATGTGTTGAGGGAAAAATAGAGAGAGTGAAAGAAAGGGATATATGGATGATAAGACGGAAGAGAGGAGTGTAGAAAAAAGTCAGTAACTAATCCCAACAGATAATCAGGTTAAAGATGTGCATGTTGATTCCAATCTCCTCTCGAGGAAATAACAGCACAAGTAGTCATGTCATAGTTACATGCACAGTGAAAGGAAAGTAATACCAGCGGTCATGGTATCCGGCCATGTTGGAAATCTGGTAACATACTCGTTATCGTGACATCACGGCATGTTTGAAATATGGTAACATACCTGTTATCGTGACATAACGGCATGTTTGAAATATGGTAACATACCTGTTATCGTGACATCACGGCATGTTTGAAATATGGTAACATACCTGTTATCGTGACATCACGGCATGTTTGAAATATGGTAACATACCTGTTATCGTGACATCACGGTATGTTTAAAATATGCTAACATACCTGGTGTCGTGACATCACGGCATGTTTGAAATATGGTAACATCCGTTATCGTGACATCACGGCATGTTTGAAATCTGGTAACATACCCGTTATCGTGACATCACGGCATGTTTTAAATATGGTAACATACCCTTATCGTGACATCTCGGCATGTTTTAAATATCGTAGCATACCCGTTTTCGTAACATCACGGATTGTGTGAAATATGGGAACATGCCCGTTATCGTGACATCACGGCATGTTTTAAATATGGTAACATTCCCTTTATCGTGACATCACGGCATATTTGAAATATCGGAGCATACCCGTTATCGTGACATCACGGCATGTTTTAAATATGGTAACACACCCGTTATCGTGACATCACGGCATATTTGAAATATGGTAACACACCCGTTATCGTGACATTACTGCATCTTTGAAATATGGTAACTTACCCGTTATCGTGACATCGGGGCGTATTTGAAATATGGTAACATATCCGTTATCGTGACATCGGGGCGTATTTGAAATATGGAAACATTCCCGTTATCGTGACATTACTGCATGTTTGATATATGGTAATCAAGCGGACTAACCACACCGGTACGATATGTTTAACTGATTCAGTGCAAAACAAAAAGTCGGTTGGACCAGACATGGCACACTAGCATATGAGCAAGTTTTTTTTGGGTTTTGTTTTTTTGCGCTCCCCCGCCTTTTAACTCAAGCGTAGACCATACACACTACTTCTAGTAGAGCTGGACTGAATTATGCGTGTGGATTAGCTTTCCTTATTATCAGTGTCCCTAGCCATAAGGCGAACCAACTCCGACTTCAGAGGTACTTGTAATTTACGTCCCCAAGTCAAGAACGATAGGCCAACATTTTAGTCCAACTGTCCGGTGTAGAGGTTGAATCCCTTTCCTCGGCATCAGCACACCGGATGTTTAAGAACACGCATTCTTATCCATTCG
Source organism: Cepaea nemoralis (assembly GCA_014155875.1). NCBI lineage: Eukaryota > Metazoa > Mollusca > Gastropoda > Stylommatophora > Helicidae > Cepaea > Cepaea nemoralis. The sequence goes on along the minus strand of JACEFZ010027221.1, from coordinate 285,514 downwards.
GCCATGCTGACCTATTAAACAAGTATTACAATGTAAATGTCCGTTCACTAAGCACTGAAATTACGGAAGGTACCACGAAACGAAACAAATAACATAATGATCCTATTATAGTGATATATCGTCCTTCTGTCCAAACGGGAAGTCACTTTTTCCGATATATTATCTGTCCGCACTGTTAATATGAACCTAATAAGGGGTGGGATAATGTGATGATATTGATGTATGAATGGTAAGAGAATTGAAAGACAACATGTATGCCCAAGTCGTGACTCGTTGAGAAGAGCACGAGAAATATATTTAGTAGTACTGATTTGCACTTATAGAAGTAGTGGAAAGAAGTAGAGATTAAAGGACATACCAGTCATGTAAAGCTATAGTAATCACACTCGGATTCTAATCAGCTGCCTACAAATGGCGACAGCTGCTTGTTGAAGTACGAAGTGTTCGTCGACGGAGTGCCAGTTAAATGTCTCTTCGTTAGACAGGTTAATAGAAATGTAATCTCTACTTCTTCGCTCTACTTCTGCCAGAGCCAGGCAATATCTGCGAAATTATTTATCACACTAAGTCAATAGCATAAACGGTTTCCCAGCAAAGAGTGTTTGTTTGAAAACGACATTCGATTGTTCGTTTTGATTGGGTAAGTAGGAAAGGATTGAGTCGTTTTATGTCGTCTTTCTGTCTAGATAGGAATTGATCTTTGTGTTACTTAGTCAAAGGCTCCCAATTCTAACCCGGACAACCTCATTTAATTTTGTGTGAAATGGGAGGCTTCAGCATAAATCTAGGCAAAGTGACTTGGGTGATGAAATATGTTTTTAGAATGAAGATGTGGGCGGGGTAAGGGGAGGGGGGAAAGGAGACGGGGAGAGAAGGTTGCTGGAGAAAGGTGGACTAGGAGGAGAAGGAGTAGTAGGTAGAAGGAGAAGAAAGACGAGGAAGACAGAATAACATTAATAACAGCAGTACCATGATAATATTAGATTAATAGAAATAAGAATAGCAATAACAATAAGCATGTTTGCTTTTGAGAGCGGAGAAGATCAGATTGGCAATGAATTATTGCCCATTCAGAAATTTTTACGTTGATGGAAAGTTGACCATTTATTGATTTCGTCATTAGTTCTGTCACAACTTTCCCAGTTGAAAAGAAGAAGAATAAAAACATACCTGCAGTCAGGCGTGAATTGAATAGACTAATTTAAACGTTATTTAAACAAGTTCCGCCGGCTTTCCGTATAGTACAATTTACTTAGTGTAGTCGGGACGACCTCGTGTGAATGCCGTGGTAGGATTTACTTTTAATCATGCTGGATATTTTTCCCCTATCCATTGTTGGCCAGCTGGAAAGGAAATTACACGGAGGTTCTAACTGGTCTGAAGTTTGTCTGTTTTCGAATGGGATTATCACTCTGGGAGATTTACACAAGCAACTCGCTACCCGGGCAGAATAATCCTCGTTTTTCCTCCTTCTCCTCTTCTAGCTGCTGCCGCTTTTTCTTCTTCTTCTTCTTCTCCTTCTTCTTCTTCTTCTTCTTCTTCTTCTTCTTCTTCTTCTTCTTCTTCTTCTTCTTCTTCTTCTTCTTTCTTCTTCTCTTCTTCTTCTTCTTCTTCTTCTTCTGCTTCTGCTGCTGCTGCTGCTGCTGCTGCACTACCGCTGCTGCTTCTTCCCCACCTCTTCGCCATCCTCCTTCGTCTTCTTCCTCTTCTTCTTCTGTTACTTCTGCTTTTCCTTACTCTCCTTCCGCTCCTTCTTTATTTGGGTGTGGGTGTCGATGTTTTAGAGTTGACCAAGACTCCCCATTACCTGTGTTTGAATGTGTGTCTGTGTGGACCGACGTTGAGACAACAACCGACAAAGCACAATCGTCATATTTGTAGAATATGCTTGGCTGCCTGTTCTGTTTGTTCATATTGAGATTATAGCAATCATTTGCTCAACTGACGTCTGTGAGGGTAGGATAACTGTACTTGTTGTGCCAATGTCAACTATTGAAGAGTTCTGTCTCTCTCTCTCTCTCTCTCTCTCTCTCTCTCTCTCTCTCTCTCTCTCTCTCTCTCTCTCTCTCTCTCTCTCTCTCTCTCTCTGTCTCTCTCTCTCTCTCTTTCTCTCTCTGTGTCTCTCTGTGTCTCTCTGTCTCTCTCCTCTCTCTCTGTCTCTCTCTCCTCTCTCTCTCTCTGTCTCTCTCTCTCTCTGTCTCTCTCTGTCTCTCTCTGTCTCTCTCTCTCTGTCTCTCTGTCTCTGTCTCTCTCTCTGTCTCTCTCTCTGTCTCTCTCTCTGTCTCTCTCTGTCTCTCTCTGTCTCTCTGTCTCTCTTTCTCTCTCTCTCTCTCTCTCTCTCTCTCTCTCTCTCTCTCTCTCTCTCAATTCTTAACCCTTTGAAAACAAAATGTGTTCTTTCTTTCGTCATTGGGCTTTTCTTCTATATAAAATCCTTATGAACGGAGTTTTCACTCGTATAAAAAACAACACACACACACCCACCCACCCACCCACCTCCACCCCCACCCCACCCCACCCCTACACCTCTGTATTGTCATCGCTTCAGGATGCCCACTGTCTACATCACACATGCTCCCTAGTGGTTTATTAACAAGGTGAAAGTATCTTCTTCTTCTTCTTCTTCTTCTTCTTCTTCTTCTTCTTCTTCTTCTTCTTCTTCTTCTTCTTCTTCTTCTTCTTCGTCTGCGATACTTGCGCCTTTCGGCCGAAACATGCGACTTTTGCGGTGTGAAAGTATCTGCTTTACAACAAGACCAGAAAATGCGCACGACTAACACAATATAGCAGTCATTTGTAAACGTATGCAAACATGGTAAACGTATCTGATTTCACACACAGAAAATACACATGACCAACACCAAATAATATAGAAGCCGCGATAGCATAGAGGTGTGTCCGTTTTCGTGCTAGGACAGTGGTCAGTCCCCAGCAGTGACGGGATTATTTTGTCCTCACCAGCACGGCTCCGGGGCCGACACAGGCTCACAAAATGGGCACCAGATGATTTTCTAGAACGTCTGGATAATTGTCTAGGAATTTCTACATCATTATATCTGTCAACTATCACTGTCATTTACTGCCTATATAGTATCTTGCGGTGTATGGCGGGGGGGGGGGGGGGGGGGGGGGAGGAGAGGGTTGGTCTTGAGCCTGAGGAATTAGGACTGCCTGTCTAGTACAGACGTCGCGAACTGTGCAGGATATAGTTTTCTGTTTGCCCCCGACAGAAAAAAAAAATTCACACCTTACCGAGGGTTTGAACCCGGGTCTCCCGATGGAGAATTCGGCACTCGAGCCACTCTGGCCAGCCGCTCCGCCTACACAAAATCGTTATATCAGTGGCTTAGAATATACCAGCCGGCGCTTGCACCGATGATGATAAAAACGATATTGCTAGTAATTATCAGCGCAGTTTGATGCTCGAACCATCAGCTCTCTTTACTTGTCATTTGATGATTGGATTGTCTCAGGGGCAGTAACCTGGAAAAGTATGTTAGTATAAATTTAGTAAGTTATTGTTCTTTACTTAGAGATTTCTCGAACAATCTTGTTATCCAAATACAGTACTAGCGGGTGTGATAGGGAACTGCGCCGATAATGTAATGAGCACGGTCGGACAAGGGTTCGACGCTAGGGCCCGTCGCCTGCTAAATGAAGGAAAGACTGACAACCTATTCCTCAGTGCATTCAGGCTTACAGTATGTTATGGCCCAACTAAATATTTAATTGCATATTCGTACACGACGTTGCTGTCAACCCCAGCATTTATGGGCTGTTTGTGATATTCAAGTCAGTTTTTCATTCAGTAGTTTGCCAAGGATTTCTGAACGGCCTGTAATGAGAAGAGAGGCACTGGAGAACATGACGAAAAATCAGCGGTAAAAGAGGCAAAGGAAAGCCCTAAAGAGATAATCTGTGTTGGTCTAAGACCGTGACAGGAAGTGAATGTCATCAGAAGAATTGAACCAGAATGCCGAAGTCGGAGATCTATGGAGAGACATGAACGTCTACACCAGTTGACAAGGCACATGATGATTATGAATATATATTCTGATCCCTGCTGGATTCATTTGCTCTACGTGTGCCAATCCACGCCTGTGAATTGATGTCTCTTGTTACTTAACGTGGTCTCAAAAGTTGCCATTGATTGATGTTTCTGTGAATATGGCGCATCAAACTGGCAAATAATACGCAATTCCACTTGATTGCCGTGATATAGTGGTTGTTTTTGACGATCTCTATAATCATGTGTCTTGTTATTTTATTTCTATTTAGATCTGTCAACACTCCCACGCAGAGATGAGATCCTGGGGCGCCGAAGCGGTGACCTCGCTCGTCAAAGCTGCCCTCGCTTACAAGTTCGATCCGCCTCTACACGAGAACTTGGTGAGTTTCTTATATTCAGTTGGCTGTAATATCCATGTTGAATGTGATGTAATCCTCATGCTGAGTGGGATGTAATCTTACTTTGAGTGGAATATAATCCCCACGTTGAATGGAATATAATCCCCATGTTGAATGATTTGTAATCTCACATAGAGTGGAATATAATCCTCATGTTGAGTGTGTTGTAATCCCCATGTTGAGTTGGTTGTAATCCTACATAGAGTGGAATATAAGTCCCATTTTGAGTTGTATGTAATTCCATGTTAAGTGGAATATAATCCCCATGTTGATTTGTATGTAATTCCATGTTAAGTGGAATATAATCCCCATGTTGAGTGGAATATAATCCCCATGTTGAGTTGTATGTAATTCCATGTTAAGTGGAATATAATCCCCATGTTGAGTGGAATATAATCCCCATGTTAAGTGGAATATAATCCCCATGTTGAGTTGTATGTAATTCCATGTTAAGTGGAATATAATCCCCATGTTGAGTGGAATATAATCCCCATGTTGAGTTGTATGTAATTCCATGTTGAGTGAAATATAATCCCCATGTTAAGTGGAATATAATCCCCATGTTGAGTTGTATGTAATTCCATGTTAAGTGGAATACAATCCCCATGTTAAGTGGAATATAATTCCCATGTTTGGGATGTAGTACCACATGCAGTGGAATATCATCTCCATCTTGAGTTGGATGCAGTCCCTTATTAAGTGGAATATAATCCCCATGTTAAGTGGAATATAATCCCCATGTTAAGTGGAATATAATCCCCATGTTAAGTGGAATATAATCCCCATGTTAAGTGGAATATAATCCCCATGTTAAGTGGAATATAATCCCCATGTTAAGTGGAATATAATCCCCATGTTGAGTGGAATATAATCCCCATGTTGAGTGGAATATAATCCCCATGTTAAGTGGAATATAATCCCCATGTTGAGTTGTATGTAATTCCATGTTAAGTGGAATATAATCCCCATGTTAAGTGGAATATAATCCCCATGTTAAGTGGAATATAATCCCCATGTTGAGTTGTATGTAATTCCATGTTAAGTGGAATATAATCCCCATGTTGAGTTGTATGTAATTCCATGTTAAGTGGAATACAATCCCCATGTTAAGTGGAATATAATTCCCATGTTTGGGGTGTAGTACCACATGCAGTGGAATATCATCTCCATCTTGAGTTGGATGCAGTCCCTTATTGAGTGGAATATAATCCCCATGTTGAGTGGAATATAATCCCCATGTTGAGTGGAATATAATCCCTATTAGAGTGGGATGTAATCCCATGTAGAGTGGAATATAATCCCCATTAGAGTGGGATGTAATCCCATGTTGAGTGGAATATAATCCCCATTAGAGTTGGATGTAATCCCATGTTGAGTGTGATGTAATGTCACATTGCGTGGAATATAATCCCCATATTGAGTGGGATATAATCTCACATTGAGTGGAATATAATCCCCATGTTGAGTGGTGTTAATCCCATGTTGAGTGGAATATAATCCCCATGTTAAGTGGAATATAATCCCCATGTTAAGTGGAATATAATCCCCATGTTAAGTGGAATATAATCCCCATGTTAAGTGGAATATAATCCCCATGTTAAGTGGAATATAATCCCCATGTTGAGTGGAATATAATCCCCATGTTGAGTGGAATATAATCCCCATGTTGAGTGGAATATAATCCCCATGTTAAGTGGAATATAATCCCCATGTTGAGTTGTATGTAATTCCATGTTAAGTGGAATATAATCCCCATGTTAAGTGGAATATAATCCCCATGTTAAGTGGAATATAATCCCCATGTTGAGTTGTATGTAATTCCATGTTAAGTGGAATATAATCCCCATGTTGAGTTGTATGTAATTCCATGTTAAGTGGAATACAATCCCCATGTTAAGTGGAATATAATTCCCATGTTTGGGGTGTAGTACCACATGCAGTGGAATATCATCTCCATCTTGAGTTGGATGCAGTCCCTTATTGAGTGGAATATAATCCCCATGTTGAGTGGAATATAATCCCCATGTTGAGTGGAATATAATCCCTATTAGAGTGGGATGTAATCCCATGTAGAGTGGAATATAATCCCCATTAGAGTGGGATGTAATCCCATGTTGAGTGGAATATAATCCCCATTAGAGTGGGATGTAATCCCATGTTGAGTGTGATGTAATGTCACATTGCGTGGAATATAATCCCCATATTGAGTGGGATATAATCTCACATTGAGTGGAATATAATCCCCATGTTGAGTGGTGTTAATCCCATGTTGAGTGGAATATAATCCCCATTAGAGTGGGATGTAATCCCATGTTGAGTGGAATATAACCCTCATGGTGAGTGGGATATAATCCTGTGTTGAATGGAATATAATCCTCATGTTGAGTTGTATGTAATCCCATGTTAAGTGGAGTATAATCCCAATTTTGAGTGGGATGTTATCCCATGTTGAGTGGAATATAATCCCCATGTTAAGTGGGATTTAATCCCTTGTTGAGTGAGATGTAATGTCATACTGAGTGGAATATAATCCCCATATTGAGTGGGATGTAATCCCATGTTGAGTAGGACATAATCCCATGTTGAGTGGGATGTAATCCCCATGTTGAGTGGATTATAATCCCTATGTTGAGTGGGATGTAATGTCACATTGAGTGGAATATAATCCCCATTTTGAGTGGGGCAGCATCCTGCCATGGAACTAGATTTACTCGTTGACCTTTTAATGTATTATATATTTTGTATTTTACAAATAATCTTTTAGACATTGTTAGATAATCAAATACTGTCTTTGAAAAGATCTCTTATGGTTTGTTTTTCCACAGAGACTGCAGTCGTCAGTTCTGTCTCCACTGCAAGAGCTGTCCTCTATTTCATACAATGACATCCGACAGAAGCAGCTGGAGAGTGTCTCTTACATACTTCAGAACAATGGCAACAGTCTTCTTCATGGGTGGCCCACGGTGCTTGGAGTCATTGGAGCTGTGGCCAAAGAGCATGGGTAGGCTTTTCTGAATGAAACACTTAGCTCTTAGTATGCAGTCTGGCATCACACAAATTCTTAGTAGACGGTCTAAAACCACACAAGCTTTTAATAGATATTCTGGCACCATGCAAATTCTTAGTAAACTGTCTAAAACCACACTTAGTAGACTGTCTAAAACCACACAAGCTTTTAATAGATATTCTGGCACCACACAAATTCTTAGTAGACTGTCTAAAACCACACAAGCTTTTAATAGATATTCTGGCACCACACAAATTCTTAGTTGACTGTCTAAAACCACACAAGCTTTTAATAGATATTCTGGCACCACAAAAATTCTTAGTAGACTGTCTAAAACCACACAAGCTTTTAATAGATATTCTGGCACCACACAAATTCTTAGTAGACTGTCTAAAACCACACAAGCTTTTAATAGATATTCTGGCACCACACAAATTCTTAGTCATCTGTCATTTACTGCCAATATAATACCTTGCTGCGTATGGCAGGGAGGGTCTTGATTCTGAGAAATTAAGACTGCCTGGCTAGTGCAGTCATCGTGAACTGTGCAGGCTAGAGTTTTCTTTTTGCCCCTGACAGAAAAAAAGTCCACACCTTACCGAGGATTCGAACCCGAGTCTCCTGAAGGAGAATCCGGCATTCTAGCCACTCAGAAAATTCTTAGTAGACTGTCTAAAACCACACTAGCTTTTAATAGATATTCTGGCACCACACTAATTCTTATTAGATGGTATAGCATCACACCTACTCACATTAGATGGTCAGGCATCAAAGCCATACTGGTCAGAAAATATAATTTTACATGTGTTGAGGACTTATCTTGGAACAGTCATAACATCTGATGGGAGATGCCTTGAAAAGATTAGAACAAGAATTGTCATGGCGAAGGTAGCCTTTTGCAAGATGAAAAACGTGCTGACCAATGAAAAGATGTCAGTTGAAACGAGAAAAAGAGTGTTGAGGGGATACATGGAGCCTGTACTTTTGTATGGATGTGAAGCATGGACAATGAGCAAACAAGCTGAAAAACATCTGATGGCTGTGAAAATGTGGTTTCTGAGGAGAATGCAAAGAATACCATGGAAAGACAGAAAAACCAATGACCAAGTCCTACAAGAAACAAATGTAAACCATAAACTGATTAGAGAAATTAGACGCAGAGTCACAATTTGTTGGTCATGTTATAAGAAGAAACAAATTGGAGAACTTGGTGACAACTGGCAAGATCAAGGGGAAGAGAACAAGGGGATGGCAGGGTAGTAAATACCTGGATGACTTGGCCATGTTGTATAGTCGAGACAAGAACACTGAGCTGATCCACGATTCTGGTGATCGAGTGAGATGGCAAAACATGACCACCGACACTTGTCAACATGGCACATGATGAGTATGAGGACTTGAACCCAGACCCTTGTCTTGGCAGACACATGCACTAACCACTGTGCTAACACTTTGCACACTGCCATGATAATACTACCAGCAAACCTCCAGCGCTGGCAGTAGACTTAATTCTCCAGTGTAATGCTTGTGCCAGTGAATGTCTTAATTGCTTTTACTTCCAGGGAGAAGCTCATCCAGCAAGCCTTCCAGTGTCTGCAGTTGGTGGTCACTGACTTCCTGCCCATCATCAGGCCTGCTTACCTCCAGGTTGTGGTCCAGGTGGCAGCCAAGTTTGGCCTCCAGCAGCAAGAGCTCAATGTCAGTCTCACAGCCATTGGATTGCTGGTAGGGTTTGAACTGAGCATCTCCTGGGGTTTGCTGGATTGACAGTGGTGGGGCTGCATGTATATGGTGTGCCTGGAGTGGCTGTGAGAGACTACATTATGTGATAAATGTGGGTTGGCAGTGAGAGACTACATTATGTGATAAATGTGGAGTGGCAGTGAGAGACTACATTATGTGATAAATGTGGGGTGGCTGTGAGAGACTACATTATGTGATAAATGTGGGGTGGCAGTGAGAGATGGCACATGTATGGTGTACTTGGTATTCATGTGGGAGACAGTATGTGATATGCATTAATTACTTGGGTTACCATGGGTGATTGCATATGTATGGTGCACATGTAGAACCTGGATGATTACACAAGTATCATGTGCTTGGTGTGGTTGTAAGAGTTTGTACACGTTTGGTGTACTTGGAGTTGTTGTGAGAGTTTGTACATGTATGGTGTACTTGGAGTGGTTGTGGGATGTTGTATATGTATGGTGTACTTGGAGTGGTTGTGGGAGTTTGTACATGTATGGTGTACTTGGAGTGGTTGTGAGATATGGTATACTTGGAGTAGTTGTGGGAGATTGTATATGTATGGTGTACTTGGAGTGGTTGTGGGAGTTTGTACATGTTTGCTGTACTTGGAGTGGTTATGGGAGATCACATGTATGGCGTACTTGGAGTGGTTGTGGGAGCTCATGCATATATGGTGTGCTTGGAATGTCTGTGGGAGATCATTAAATCACTCATGTATGATGTACTTGGAGTAACAGTGGGAAGCTACATATTTATGGAGTACTGTTCTAAAAATATTCCACTATTTGCATATGCAGATTTCATATCATATACATTGTTTCTTGTTTGTCATCACAAAGTATATTATCTCACTGAAACCACACGTTTTTCCACAGTGGAACATTTCTGACTTCTTCTTCCAAAATCGTCAACGTATAAAACAAGACCTGGATGCCACTGCTGAATCTGAAAGTGTCCAGTCGGAAAGCCCAGGCAGCGGTGATAAAATGAAAAACCCACCTCCTTTTGATGCGCTCTGGATGTGCTTGTTCTCCCAGCTGGGGGAGTTGTGTGTGGACTCTCGCCCAGCAGTGAGGAAGAGTGCCGGCCAGACCCTCTTCTCCACCATCTCAGCACATGGCAGCCTGCTGCAGCACCAGACTTGGCATAATGTCCTGTGGCAGGTTAGTTAGTTCGTCACATATCTTTTACAGGATGTTGTAGTCAACCCCAGCATTTTTTGGCTGTTTGTGATTTATTGGCAAGTTTACGTTTAAGTAGTTTGCCTTTGCTTTCTGAATGACAGGCACTCATACCATTTTATAAAATAAAAAACAACACAAGGCAGTCTGCTGCCAAGTTGCCCATAGCTGTGTTTCAAACAAGGTACACAAGATTACAAACTGAGACTGTAACCCCTTCGCCACAGAGCCTGTGGCAGGTGTAAACAAGAAACTCAAACATCAGACTTGATTTTGCTGTCAGTGCTGACAGGACACCTATTGTTTCAGGTACATTGCTGCTCGAGTGGTTAATTCTTCTTCTTCTTTCATTTATCTCATATTTGAGCATGGGTCCTTGACCAACTCATGCTAAGCCATCCTATCTTTTCCTATTTCCTGAAACTTGCTCAATGCCCTTCCCATATTATTGAGCTCTGTCTTTAATTCTCTTCTTCTTGAGTTGTTAGTTTTCCTTTTATTTCTATCTCCTGAAACTTGCTCAATGCCCTTCCCGTATTATTGAGCTCTATCTTTGATTCTCTTCTCCTTAAGATGTTAGTTTTCCTTTTATTTCTAATCTCCTGAAACTTGCTCAATGCCCTTCCCATTTTATTGAGCTCTATCTTTAATTCTCTTCTCCTTGAGTTGTTAGTTCTCCCTCTATTTCTTTTGCCCTAAAGGTTCCAGCGAAGGGACTTTCTAAATACACTATTATTAGGCGTTCTCATTGTGTGTTCTTCCTGCACCAACATCTTTCCCTCACCTCTTAGGTCACTGCAATCTGTCTAGTTTAGTTCTGTCTCTAAACTCTGTATTAGTTCATCTGGTATACCAGTCTGTGCAGGCACCAGTTAATGAATGTTTGCAGTTAGTTAACTAGTAATTGTGTCAACTGTTGTCCATATTTCTGAATCATTTGGCAGTACAATTGTTAATTACTTCACTGTTAAAAAAAGGACAGACCAATATTTAAAGCGTAGAGTACCAAGTTTTCATGATTGAAAACCACTATTCCTGGCCAGTTAATGTTAACCAAATGTTGTGCTTCCTGTTATCTTATTTATTATATTTCAATATTCCTGTATAATAGTGTGTACTGCCACTACCTTGCTTTTTAATTGTTAAGGTTTTATGTGTCTACAGAAATGAAAAACACTAAGGATACACAAACCCTTCAAATTACAATCAGACTGCATATTATTTACTGCAAAGAGTACTGTGGACAGACAGAGAAACCAATGAGCAAATCCAAGAGACAAATGAAAACTGTAAAATGATTAGAGAAATTAGACGCAAACAGTCAACATTGTTTAGGTATGTTATTAGAAGACATAAACTAGAGAACTTGGTGACAGTTGGTGAAATTTAGGAGAAAAGAACAAGGGTTTGACCACATGGCATGGTCGAGACAAGAACACAGAGCTGATCCACGACCCTGGTGATCATGCAAGATGACGAAAGATGACCACCCACGCTCATCGTCATGGTACTTGATGATGATGATTATTATTTACTATATAGTTGCTTGTGTTTATAAAACAATACATTGGTTTTCACTCCACAGAAATGAAAAACACTAAAGATACACAAATCCTTGAAACTATGTCATAACGAAGGCTCGAAAAGGTTTGGCAGCAATGAGAGTCATGGCGACTGCCAATATCGAGCAAAGACTGCTATTACTTCTGTTCCAAGGACTTGTGCTTTCACGCATCGAGTATGCCCTGGCCATCCTCACTGTCAGCCCTACACAGATTGGAAGACTTGAAAAGGTACAAAACGAAGCCATGCGCATCATTTTGGGCTGCACGAGAGACACCAGCTGTGTAGCAATGAGATACCTCCTTGACTTCCCGACAATGGAACACAGGATCAAGATCTGGAGAGCTCGTGCATACTTAAAAATAAGTGCAGATGAGCAGCACCCTCTGCATGACGCTGTATTCAGAGAAAAGGGTGACAGGCTAAAGAGGGGCAAATCATGGATGGGTCGGGCGGAAGATGTCGTCGGACAGGTCTGCAGTCTTACCAGTATCAACCCCGGCAAGGAATGGGTGCCGGTGCCTCCAGCTTTTAAGTGTACCTTCTCCTGCATTATCACACTCGACAGACGGTGCAGAGAGCAGAACCCTGCCGCTGTCAATGCAGAGGTTAACGCGCTCATCTATGATCACTCAGATAGCCCCGAAGTGCTCATCTATACAGATGGATCTGTTGTAAAGCAGCAGAGAAGTGCGTGGGCATTTACAGCCCGTTCAGCGGGCCGAACCGTTCAAGAATCCAGTGGTGCCCACTCTATGACCACGAGCAGCATGACGATGGAGGTGATGGCAGTTACACAGGCTTTCATATGGCTGGAATCACAGCATTATACCAACGTGTGTGTACTAAGTGATTCAATGAGCATGATTCAGAAGGTCGAAGCTGGATCTGTACGTAGACAGTGGACTGAGTCGCTGCGGAAGTCTGTTGTCCGCAAAGTCACCTTCATCTTCGTCCCGGGACATGCGGGAGTCGAGGGAAATGAACGAGCTGATAAATTGGCTGGCTCTGCACCCCCTGTAGATGGCCAGCCCATGGATCGTGCCGATGTCATTAACGCCCTTAAAGATATGGCGAGAACAGAGGATTTTGACGCCAGTGACTCCACATCGCTTTCCAGGATGAAAGACCTGGGAGTAAGAATCGGCACAGCCAGACGCGAGAGGTACATCGGGAAAACAAAGCGCCTCGTCAACCAACACAGAACTGGCACTATTAGCCACCGGACGCTGATGCATATGCTGGGGGGAGGATCTGAGCACCTATGGACATGTCCGGAGTGCAACGAAGATACCCCAACTGATAACTGAACTGAACTGAAATCCTTGAAACTACAAACTGCATATTATTTATTATAAATTTTCTTATGTTTATAAGATTTATGATCTTTCACTCCACAGAAATGAAAAACACTAAGGATACACAAACCCTTCAAACTACACACTGCATATTATTTACTATATATATTCTTGTGTTTATAACAAGGTACATGGTCTGTCACTCAGGTGCTGTTCCCATTGCTGGAGAATGTTCAGAAGTGCTCCAGTTCAGCATCTACAACCAGAGACAAGGAATCCACGGGCAACATCCTCATACATCACTCTCGTGATACGGCAGAGAAGCAGTGGGCAGAGACTCGAGTGCTGTCCCTGGCTGGTGTTGCTCGTACTTTTAATGCTAAAAGAAAGATGTTGCAAGGACTAGGTATGTACATGCTGTTAGTTTTGTCAGGACTGCCTGCTGTTGTTTCACTGTTCACACAGGGTAGTGGGGAGCATTTTGTGTGGTCTTCACTGGTACAGGAATGTAGCAAGTAATGGGTGACCCATTGCTGTGAAGTTGGAACTGCGACTAACTAATAGTTTTGTTTTGGCCATTAATTTGTCTCTCAGGTTATTCACCTGGAATCAGAACTAAGGGGTTGACTTTTGCCAATCTAATATTGAAGTTTAAATGAACACAAAATTTGACTAGGAAGCTCGACAAACTAAAAAGCACACAAAAAGTTTCCACTTGAAATCTTTATCAAAGAACAAGAAAAACTAAACAACAACCAGACACACACACACACACACACACACACACACACACACACACAAAACAAGATAATATTTCACTAGTAGGAAGGTAATCTGATAATGCAACATTGGTATTTGTGTTGATCTGATTGCCTTTTTCAGATCCCCAGTTAAGTATTCTTGTTCTTTGGTATTGATTTTTTAGTTTTTCTTACTTATTGATATAACATTTTTTCATTTCTGTGTGTGTTTTTCCTTTTGTAGAGCTTTCTAGCTATATTATGTGCTTATTCATTTGGAAGTTAGGAGTGGTATTGTTTTAACATGTCACTCCACTACAAGTTTGTCACTGCCTATAAATTCATTCTTGGGAAATGAATGTGGTGGTTTTCCCTTGTCTCTTAAATTATTTAATTTAAATTTACATAATATAACCTGTTTAAACATTTGTGACTATTACATTAACTAATTAGGTTTTCAACTATTAGTCTGTAGTGCACTATTTCTAGTCACAAAGAGATGTATTTTAATTACCTACAATAGGTCTTCCTCTATTTCATTTGTGGACACTACATTTATTTCCAAATTTCATGTCCTTCTCCGGCATCCTGAATTCTTTACTCCAGCACCCTTAATTCCCTACTCCAGCACCCATAATTCCCTACTCCAGCACCCTTAATTCCCTACTCCAGCACCCTTAATTCCCTACTCCAACACCCTTAATTCCCTACTCCTGCAGCCTTAATTCCCTGCTCCTGCAGCCTTAATTCCCTACTCCAGCACCCTTAATTCCCTACTCCAGCACCCTTAATTCCCTACTCCAGCACCCTTAATTCCCTACTCCAGCACCCTTAATTCCCTACTCCAGCACCCTAAATTCCCTGCTCCAGCACCCTTAATTCCCTACTCCAGCACCCTTAATTCCCTACTCCAGCACCCTTAATTCCCTGCTCCAGCATCCTTAATTCCCTGCTCCAGCATCCGTAATTCCCTACTCCAGCACCCTTAATTCCCTGCTCCAGCACCCTTAATTCCCTACTCCAGCACCCTTAATTCCCTACTCCAGCACCCTTAATTCCCTACTCCAGCACCCTTAATTCCCTACTCCAGCACCCTTAATTCCCTACTCCAGCACCCTTAATTCCCTACTCCAGCACCCTAAATTCCCTGCTCCAGCACCTTTAATTCCCTGCTCCAGCACCCTTAATTCCCTACTCCAGCACCCTTAATTCCCTACTCAAGCACCCTTAATTCCCCACTCCAGCACCCTTAATTACCTACTCCAGCACCCTTAATTCCCTACTCCAGCACCCATAATTCCCTGCTCCTGCAGCCTTAATTCCCTGCTCCAGCACCCTTAATTCCCTACTCCAGCACCCTTAATTCCCTACTCCAGCACCCATAATTCCCTACTCCAGCACCCATAATTCCCTACTCCAGCACCCATAATTCCCTACTCCAGCACCCATAATTCCCTACTCCAGCACCCTTAATTCCCTACTCCAGCACCCATACTTCCCTGCTCCTGCAGCCTTAATTCCCTACTCCAGCACCCTTAATTCCCTACTCCAGCAGCCTTAATTCCCTACTCCAGCACCCTTAATTCCCTACTCCAGCACCCTTAATTCCCTACTCCAGCACCCTTAATTCCCTACTCCAGCACCCTTAATTCCCTACTCCAGCACCCTTAATTCCCTACTCCAGCACCCTTCATTCCCTACTCCAGCACCCTTAATTCCCTACTCCAGCACCCTTAATTCCCTACTCCAGAACCCTTAATTCCCTACTCCAGAACCCTTAATTCCCTACTCCAGCACCCTTAATTCCCTACTCCAGCACCCTTAATTCCCTACTCCAGCACCCTTAATTCCCTACTCCAGCACCCTTAATTCCCTGCTCCTGCAGCCTTAATTCCCTGCTCCTGCAGCCTTAATTCCCTGCTCCAGCACCCTTAATTCCCTGCTCCAGCACCCTTAATTCCCTACTCCAGCACCCTTAATTCCCTACTCCAGCACCCTTAATTCCCTACTCCAGCACCCTTAATTCCCTACTCCAGCACCTTTAATTCCCTACTCCAGCACCCTTAATTCCTTACTCCAGCACCCTTAATTCCCTACTCCAGCACCCTTAATTCCCTACTCCAGCACCCTTAATTCCCAACTCCAGCACCCTTAATTCCCTGCTCCAGCACCCTTAATTCCCTACTCCAGCACCCTTAATTCCCTACTCCAGCACCCATAATTCCCTACTCCAGCACCCATAATTCCCTACTCCAGCACCCATAATTCCCTACTCCAGCACCCATAATTCCCTACTCCAGCACCCTTAATTCCCTACTCCAGCACCCATAATTCCCTGCTCCTGCAGCCTTAATTCCCTACTCCAGCACCCTTAATTCCCCACTCCTGCAGCCTTAATTCCCTGCTCCTGCAGCCTTAATTCCCTACTCCAGCACCCTTAATTCCCTGCTCCAGCACCCATAATTCCCTGCTCCTGCAGCCTTAATTCCCTACTCCAGCACCCTTAATTCCCTACTCCTGCACCCTTAATTCCCTACTCCAGCACCCTTAATTCCCTACTCCAGCAGCCTTATTTGCCTACTCCAGCACCCTTAATTCCCTACTTCAGCACCCTTAATTCCCTACTCCAGCACCCTTAATTCCCTGCTCCTGCAGCCTTACTTCCCTACTCCAGCACCCTTAATTCCCTACTCCAGCACCCTTAATTCCCTACTCCAGCACCCTTAATTCCCTACTCCAGCACCCTTAATTCCCTGCTCCTGCAGCCTTAATTCCCTGCTCCTGCAGCCTTAATTCCCTACTCCAGCACCCTTAATTCCCTGCTCCAGCACCCATAATTCCCTGCTCCTGCAGCCTTAATTCCCTACTCCTGCACCCTTAATTCCCTACTCCTGCACCCTTAATTCCCTACTCCTGCAGCCTTAATTCCCTGCTCCAGCACCCTTAATTCCCTACTCCAGCACCCTTAATTCCCTACCCCAGCACCCTTAATTCCTTACTCCAGCACCCTTAATTCCCTACTCCAGCACCCTTAATTCCCTACTCCAGCACCCTTAATTCCCTACTCCAGCACCCTTAATTCCCTACTCCAGCACCCTTAATTCCCTACTCCAGCACCCTTAATTCCCTACTCCAGCACCCTTAATTCTCTACTCCTGCACCCTTAATTCCTTACTCCAGCACCCATAATTCCCTACTCCACCACCCTTAATTCCCTGCTCCAGCACCCATAATTCTCTACTCCTGCACCCTTAATTCCCTACTCCTGCACCCTTAATTCCCTACTCCTGCACCCTTAATTCCCTGCTCCTGCAGCCTTAATTCCCTACTCCAGCACCCATAATTCCCTACTCCTGCACCCTTAATTCCCTACTCCTGCACCATTAATTCCCTACTCCAGCACCCTTAATTCCCTACTCCAGCACCCTTAATTCCCTACTCCAGCACCCTTAATTCCCTACTCCAGCACCCTTAATTCCCTACTCCAGCACCCTTAATTCCCTACTCCAGCACCCTTAATTCCCTACTCCTGCACCCTTAATTCCCTACTCCAGCACCCTTAATTCCCTACTCCTGCACCCTTAATTCCCTACTCCTGCACCCTTAATTCCCTACTCCTGCACCCTTAATTCCCTACTCCAGCACCCATAATTCCCTACTCCAGCACCCATAATTCCCTACTCCAGCACCCTTAATTCCCTACTCCAGCACCCTTAATTCCCTGCTCCAGCACCCTTAATTCACTGCTCCAGCACCCTTAATTCCCTGCTCCAGCACCCTTAATTCCCTACTCCAGCACCCTTAATTCCCTACTCCAGCACCCTTAATTCCCTACTCCAGCACCCTTAATTCCCTACTCCAGCACCCTTAATTCCCTACTCCAGCAGCCTTAATTCCCTACTCCAGCACCCATAATTCCCTGCTCCTGCACCCTTAATTCCCTACTCCAGCACCCTTAATTCCGTACTCCAGCACCCTTACTTCCCTACTCCAGCACCCTTAATTCCCTACTCCAGCACCCTTAATTCCCTACTCCTGCATCCTTAATTCCCTGCTCCTGCAGCCTTAATTCCCTATTCCAGCACCCATAAGTCCCTACTCCAGAACCCTTAATTCCCTGCTCCTGCAGCCTTAATTCCCTGCTCCTGCAGCCTTAATTCCCTGCTCCAGCACCCTTAATTCCCTACTCCAGCACCCTTAATTCCCTACTCCAGCACCCTTAATTCCCTACTCCAGCACCCTTAATTCCCTACTCCAGCACCCTTAATTCCCTACTCCTGCACCCTTAATTCCCTACTCCTGCAGCCTTAATTCCCTACTCCTGCAGCCTTAATTCCCTTCTCCAGCACCCATAATTCCCTTCTCCAGCACCCATAATTCCCAACTCCTGCACCCATAATTCCCTACTCCTGCACCCTTAATTCCCTGCTCCTGCAGCCTTAATTCCCTACTCCAGCACCCATAATTCCCTACTCCTGCACCCATAATTCCCTACTCCTGCACCCTTAATTCCCTACTCCTGCACCCTTAATTCCCTACTCCAACACCCATAATTCCCTACTCCAGCACCCATAATTCCCTGCTCCTGCAGCCTTACTTCCCTACTCCAGCACCCATAAGTCCCTACTCCAGAACCCTTAATTCCCTGCTCCTGCAGCCTTAATTCCCTGCTCCTGCAGCCTTAATTCCCTGCTCCAGCACCCTTAATTCCCTACTCCAGCACCCTTAATTCCCTACTCCAGCACTTAATTCCCTACTCCAGCACCCTTAATTCCCTACTCCAGCACCCTTAATTCCCTACTCCAGCACCCTTAATTCCCTACTCCAGCACCCTTAATTCCCTGCTCCTGCAGCCTTAATTCCCTGCTCCAGCACCCATAATTCCCTACTCCAGAACCCTTAATTCCCTACTCCAGCACCCTTAATTCCCTACTCCAGCACCCTTAATTCCCTGCTCCTGCACCCTTAATTCCCTGCTCCTGCACCCTTAATTCCCTACTCCAGCACCCTTAATTACCAGCTCCTGCAGCCTTAATTCCCTATTCCAGCACCCATAATTCCCTGCTCCAGCACCCTTAATTCCCTGCTCCAGCACGCTTAATTACCAGCTCCTGCAGCCTTAATTCCCTACTCCAGCACCCATAATTCCCTGCTCCAGCACACTTAATTACCAGCTCCTGCAGCCTTAATTCCCTACTCCAGCACCCATAATTCCCTACTCCAGCACCCATAATTCCCTGCTCCAGCACGCTTAATTACCAGCTCCTGCATCCTTAATTCCCTACTCCATTACCCATAATTCCCTGCTCCAGCACGCTTAATTACCAGCTCCTGGAGCCTTAATTCCCTACTCCAGCACTCATAATTCCCTGCTCCAGCACGCTTAATTACCAGCTCCTGCAGCCTTAATTCCCTACTCCTGCACCCATAATTCCCTGCTCCAGCACCCATAATTCCCTACTCCTGCACCCTTAATTCCCTACTCCAGCACCCATAATTCCCTGCTCCAGCACCCATAATTCCCTACTCCTGCACCCTTATTTCCCTACTCCTGCACCCTTAATTCCCTACTCCTGCAGCCTTAATTCCCTGCTCCTGCAGCCTTAATTCCCTACTCCAGCACCCATATTTCCCTACTCCTGCACCCATAATTCCCTACTCCTGCACCCTTAATTCCCTACTCCTGCACCCTTAATTCCCTACTCCTGCAGCCTTAATTCCCTGCTCCTGCAGCCTTAATTCCCTACTCCAGCACCCATAATTCCCTACTCCTGCACCCATAATTCCCTACTCCTGCACCCTTAATTCCCTGCTCCTGCAGCCTTAATTCCCTACTCCAGCACCCATAATTCCCTACTCCTGCACCCATAATTCCCTACTCCTGCACCCTTAATTCCCTACTCCTGCCTCCATAATTCCCTACTCCAGCACCCATAATTCCCTACTCCTGCACCCATAATTCCCTACTCCTGCAGCCTTAATTCCCTGCTCCTGCAGCCTTAATTCCCTACTCCAGCACCCATAATTTCCTACTCCAGATCCCTTAATTCCCTGCTCCTGCAGCCTTAATTCCCTACTCCAGCACCCATAATTCCCTACTCCAGCACCCATAATTCCCTGCTCCAGCACGCTTAATTACCAGCTCCTGCATCCTTAATTCCCTACTCCAGTACCCATAATTCCCTGCTCCAGCACGCTTAATTACCAGCTCCTGCAGCCTTAATTCCCTACTCCATCACCCATAATTCCCTGCTCCAGCACGCTTAATTACCAGCTCCTGCAGCCTTAATTCCCTACTCCTGCACCCATAATTCCCTGCTCCAGCACCCATAATTCCCTACTCCTGCACCCATAATTCCCTACTCCAGCACCCATAATTCCCTGCTCCAGCACGCTTAATTACCAGCTCCTGCAGCCTTAATTCCCTACTCCAGCACCCATAATTCCCTGCTCCAGCACGCTTAATTACCAGCTCCTGCAGCCTTAATTCCCTACTCCAGCACCTATAATTCCCTGCTCCAGCACGCTTAATTACCAGCTCCTGCAGCCTTAATTCCCTACTCCAGCACCCATAATTCCCTGCTCCAGCACGCTTAATTACCAGCTCCTGCAGCCTTAATTCCCTACTCCTGCACCCATAATTCCCTGCTCCAGCACGCTTAATTACCAGCTCCTGCAGCCTTAATTCCCTACTCCAGCACCCATAATTCCCTGCTCCAGCACGCTTAATTACCAGCTCCGGCAGCCTTAATTCCCTACTCCAGCACCCATAATTCCCTGCTCCAGCATGCTTAATTACCAGCTCCGGCAGCCTTAATTCCCAGCTCTAGCAGCCTTAGTCAAGAAGGTCATATAGAGAATATTACCGAGCTCCAGGCTGTATTGCTCACAACCCTTCTTCTCTGTCCATCTTTAGAGTCTCAATGATAGGTCCCCATATATTGCCAGTGCCGATAGAGGAAGCAAAGAATAGTAACACCTGGAGGCTACCACATGTGTTGCAAGAGGTGACTAAGGAGGACTGGTGTTAGAATCCCTACCTCATCCTTTAGAATACTTTAGCTTAAAAATCCAGCCAATCATAACAGAGTCTACAGGGAGGATATCTTGATGTGAACTGGTTGAGGGCCTGTACTCCATTGGGTGATAAAAACAACAGAAGAAGAAGAAGAAGAATGATAGGAATTTTTAAAGTGAATAATCAACTTTCCATCATTCCTGCATGGCTGGAGCATTAGATTCACACAAGTATTCCTAGCAATGGCAAACTACTGAATGTAAACTTGCAAAGAGATCACAACAGCAAAAAATGGTGGTGTTGACTGCAACATCTTGTAAAGGATATGCAACTAACTTTTACAGTTTGCCATTGCTTTCCAAATGAGCAATGTCTTATACCATCAAAATCAGTACAAAGTGATCTGCTTCCAAATTGCCCACAGCTGATTTCTAATCAGGGGGAATTGTGAAACTGTGCTCACTAACCTCTAAGTCACAGACACTGTCCATGAGGCTATGGCTTATCATAACACTATAGGCAGACATATTGACATGTCGTGTAATTAAGTATGTTGAATGTCTGTCTCCTGTTCTGCAATGTCACATTTTTGGGGCTCTTTTCTAATTTTCAGGAGACTTTCCGAGAGCATGGTCATTGCTTCTGGACCATATTGAATTATCAGCCCTGTGCAGGAATGCTGAGGTGTCCTTAGCCGCGCTGAAAAGCTTCCAGGAAATTCTTCAGATTGGCAGAACTTCCAAGAGCATTGATGAACCGGACATCATGGGACAAGGACTAGCGGTTGTGGAACCACATGGGGAAGTCATGAACCGAACAGGGGAGGTGACTGCCAACAAGAAACCAGAGTTGTTTTCTAAGGGACCAATATCTGACTCCACAGATAACGATATCCCTCTGTGGTCAGCTGCTTGGAAAGTGTGGTTAAATATTGGTGCTGAAGTGACCAAGCCACCACAACAGGAAGGAAAGATGTCAGGCAAAGTGTATCTGCCTTCACAGAACTTCCTTACAGCTCTGATACAGACTTTTCCTCCGTTGTTTGAGCACATCAAATCCAGATTTGTTGCAGCAGATCTCCACAAACTGTCATCTGTTCTCAGAGGAACCTTGTGTGTTCCTGTCCAAAGTGATGCTTCACTGTTTATCATCCCATCTTACTCAGAAGTCACTCTGACTCCTCTGCAAGAGGCTTCTCTTGCTGCCATGGATACTCTGATCAAGGTGAGGTTTAAAATGTTTTCTTCTTCTTCTTAGTTTCTGAAATGACAGTGAAACCAAAATGATTTTGGGAAACAATCTACCCATGAGTAGATAGAGCTTGTTACCTTTGATGGGATCGGTTTAGAGCAAGCAAACTCTGTTTAGAGCAAGCAAACTCTGTTTAGAGCAAGTAAACTCTGTTTAGAGCAAGTAAACTCTGTTTAGAGCAAGTAAACTCTGTTTAGAGCAAGCAAACTCTGTTTAGAGCAAGCAAACTCTGTTTAGAGCAAGCAAACTCTGTTTAGAGCAAGCAAACTCTGTTTAGAGCAAGCAAACTCTGTTTAGAGCAAGTAAACTCTGTTTAGAGCAAGCAAACTCTGTTTAGAGCAAGTAAACTCTGTTTAGAGCAAGCAAACTCTGTTTAGAGCAAGCAAACTCTGTTTAGAGCAAGCAAACTCTGTTTAGAGCAAGCAAACTCTGTTTAGAGCAAGTAAACTCTGTTTAGAGCAAGCAAACTCTGTTTAGAGGCAGCAACCTTACACAAATGCATGCTGAAGTTGGAGAAACCAACCTTTCAGGTGCATAACTATGTGTGACACACTCTCTTCAAAAGAGGAATGAAGAACAGAGAGTAATGATACCACAAGATATTTGGTCAAAGAATTATGAGCTCAGATCTCTCTGGAGGTGGAGATTCCTTTATGTGACCACATGGCCACACAGATCACCCAGCCGCATCAGAATAGGTACCATAAAATGTTCTAGGAAGTCACAGGCAGCCAGCATGATACTGAATACATTAATGATGGAGTGGTGATTGGTCTAAACAACAATGGAGTACTGATTGGTTTAAACAATGATGAGTGGTGATTGGTCTAAACACATGGGCCTAGCACAATATGCCAATGACATGGAAACGAGAGCTGTAATGTAACTTCAGTTGAATATTTGGTAACCCCGTAATTAATCAGTTATGGAAAGCCACGTGTAAATCTAATTAACAATGCCAATCTGCAAGTGAAGCTGATCTTCTTCTTCTTCTTCTTCTTCTTCTTCTTCTTCTTCTTCTTCTTCTTCTTCTTCTTCTTCTTCTTCTTCTTCTTCTTCTTCAGCGTTCCGAACCATTGAAGTTCTTTGCTGCAGTCTGTCTCCATTCGTTTCTCTGGTTGACCTTCTCTTGCCAGTCGTTGATTCCAAGTGCTTGTAGGTCTGTATATATTTTATCTCTCCACCGTCTTCTTGGTCTACCTCAGGGTCTACGGTCGTTTATTTCCTGAGTGTAAGCGAGTTTTGTTTCCCTATTGTCTTCCATTCTTTCTATATGCCCCAGCCATTGTAGTCTATTAGCCTTCATGATACCAGTGATTAGCGGGCACTTAAACAGATCATAAATGTCTTTGTTAAGTGAAGCTGATAGCCTGATTAATACAAGTGTGTAATCATTAAAAGGAAATTGTTTTAACTCAATGGTTCGCACATTTGCCTGGCAACCCGGTGGTTTTAGGTTCAGGTTTGCATCGAGGCAGATTTAGAACATTGACATGGGTTCCCAGGTTAACCCAAACTAAAATAGGTACCAGTGAATGTCATGAGAAGTAGAGGCAGCCAACATGATATTGGCCTTATGACCCCTTGAGTGCCGATTGGTCTATTAAAATATGAGGTCAGCATTTGCCTGGAAGAGGCTAAATAAAAGTAGAACATATATAACTATAAGAAAGAGACAAGAAACATTCTTTGGTCGTGCAATGGGAAGAAAAACATTGCAAAAATATTGTGATGACTGGAAAGGTAAGTAGGCAAAGAAGCAGGCTGATAGAGATGCTGCTAGATGGACTGAGACAGTTCTACGAAGGGATATCATCAGCAGAGTTGATCTAGAACACCAAAGACCAAATCAAATCAAATCAAATCAAATCAACTTTATTAGGGTCACAAATTGGGCGTGCAGGCCCGTCTTACATTCGGCCCTTCCAATCACTCGTCTTTCGTTCATCAAGAGCATTATACATTTACATAGGAAGAAAAATAAACATTGTGAAATGAATGTTGTAAACATAAACAAGGCTAATTACCATGTTATGAGGCCCATCTCCCACCTACCCATACATCACCCCACCCACACAACACGCCCACCTACCCACACACACGCGCACCAAGGGACACATACACACCCCACCTACCCACAAACACGCACACCAAGGGACACATACATACCCCACCAACCGACCCATCCCCCTCCCGAACATCCCCCACCCGCACACACTGCCCTCACCTGATCCCCCAACGAAAACACACTCGCCACCCACAAACATTCCCCACCAACCCACACATCCCACGCCCATCCACATACACATCCTAACCCACACATCCTCTCCCCACCCACACCTCAAACCACATCTTTATCGACAACATATTCCCCACCCATGCACACAATCCCCCACCAACCCACACATCGCACATCCACTCACACATCCCCAAACCAAACACACACATCCCCACCAACTAACATGTCCCCCCCCCCCCACACACACACACACACATCTCCCTAACCACCCATACATCCCCAATCCACTCACACACACCCCACCACCCACACATACAACTTCCACCCACCCACACATGCCATAACCTAATCCCCCACCACACAATCCCCCACCCACACATCACATACACCCCCTACCACGCACTATTCCCAACCCACGCACCACACACACACACATCTCTCACCAACACATCCCCACTTACACACCACACACATACCCCCCACCCAGATACCACACAATATTCCCACCCACACCCACACAGATACCCTTACCCATCCACCCCACATACCCCCACTCACACACCACAAAGATCCCCCACCCACACACACACATACCTCACCCACACAATATCCCCAACCAACACACCACACACCTCTCCCCACCCACACACGCAGTCCCTACCCGTCCACCAACAGACACTCACTCACGCAAACATACTCCACTACGCACCCCCACACACCCACCCCAACCAAACATCTCTCGATCACAATACCCCTACCCACACACACCCTCCACCCACTTACACATCCCACCCCAACACATACAACTCCCTCACCCACCTACACATCCCTAAGCCACTCACACACCCCCACCCACACATTCCCCATCCACACACACACATCTCCAACCCACACACCCCACATACTTCCCCCAACCACCACAATCCCCTACTCACCCACACATACACCCCACCCATACGCACATTCCCCGCGCCCATCACACACATCCCCCACACCACACACTATCCTCCACCCATACCACCACAAACATAACCTCCACCCACACATCATTCACACATCCCCCACCAACACACCGCACGCATATCTCAAACCCACACACCATACACTTCTCCCTACCCGCCCTTGCATCCCCAATCCACCCAACACAATCCCCTACCCACACAACCCCGCCTCCCACACATACTTCCTCAAACCATCCACACATCTCCACCCACATAAACACACATCCCCCGCATCCGTCCCATACACATATCCTCCACCCATACACACATCCCCCACACCCATTCCAACACCCCTACTTTCACCCCCACACATCCATCCACACATCCCACCAACACCCACAAATACCACTACCCACCAAAACCCACACACCCCAACCCATCCAAACGCATACCCACACCCACACAACCCCCACCCACACATATCCCCACACTCACACACATCCTCCACATACACTCACACTTCCTCACATCTAGACACATACAAAATGTCTCACGTTAGTATTGAAACTAGTATGAACAAACTCCCACACTTTACTCACACACATACACAACCATCTGTGTAGATGCATGAACTAGTTTGCTGGGGATATAATGAGGATGACTATATTCCTCAAGGTGGGGAAGGGTCCATTACTTAATTATTACTGTTGTAATATTCAGTATCCTGTGCTTTGTGCTGCTGATCAGACTATTGTTGTGCTGTTTCCACAGGCTGTACAAAGTGGTCCTGACACAATGCAGGCAACATACCCGGACATCTTTCAGCAGTTGCTGACCTTTATCACGTTCGGGGTGGCTGCTCCCAAGTATGGGGACCTGGAGGCACGATCTTTTGGGGTGGTCAGAGGTCCTCAGGTAGACAGATGAGCTTGATTGTGCATGTCTCCAAATGATCATTTCTCCATTGAAATATCATCCATAAAAAATGTTTAAATTGAAATATCATCCATTAAAAATGTTTAAATTGTCATGTCATTATTTAAATGCTGTTGTGTGTTTATGTGGGTGGGTCCATTTTAAGCGCTCATGCATATTTCTGTGATGGAGGTCAGCACGGATAAGAGCGCTTGCTTTTTAACTTCCGGTGTGCTGATGCCGAGGTAGCGGGTTCAACCCCTACATCAGTCAGTTGGACTAAAATGTTGACTTCTCGAGAGAAATATTTGAAATGCTATTTCACAAATTAAATACTATTGTGGGTGAGAGAGAGAGAGATTTGAATTGCCATTTAACTATATAAATACTTTTTGTGTGTGTCTTTGCGAAAGAGGGAGATAGAGAAATAGACTTGAAATGTCATTTCACTATTTGAATACTGTGTGTGTATGAGTCCAAGTGTGTATTATTTAAATACTGTGAGTTTAAGGCAACAACCATAAACAAATACTGCAGTAACAAGTGTACTTCAACTTGTGACCAACTAGATACCCCCATTGATGTGATGTGATATTTCTGTGAAAGGCAACAACCAGTCAGATCTGCTGGTTTCTAGAGCATCAGCAGTTGGAACACTCGCAATGGGCAAGGGAGATATTTTGAAGAGTATGAGCCATGGTAGTGTAGTGGCCAGCATGCCTGTCTGCCATCCCATTTTCCCCCCTCACTTAGCAGGTGACAAGTCCAGGTGTCAAAATCTCATCTGACCATGCTCATGATATTATCACAATTCTTTATCAACTCCGCTGAAGCGCCATTTATTCATCAGATTTACTACATATAATTCCTAAGAACTCTCTCTCTCTCTCTCACTTTTTCCTACTTCATTACTTCATTGTCAAAGATATGTGGAAACATTATTCTTCATAATATAGAATATAGCTTTAGCTCAATTATTAATCAAATAAATTATTTAAATAAGAATATTACCCATGCATTTGCATTTAACATGAATTTCTTGAAAATATCACATTATTTGTGGACTGTCTTTGAATCTTCCTCCCAGTTCTGGCACCTAGTTTCATGCCAGTTTGATTTGCAACTGTGTTTGAGTACAAGTGGTTTTAAGTATGACAAGTATGACATAATTTTTGCTTATGAATTTTGTTTGGTGTATTTCTAGAATCGTTCTAAGTGTTTCATGTTTAATCCTGTTTCAGTCTGACTGGGTGATCATGAACTTTGTGCCTTTTGCGGAAAGGGCTGTAACGATGACAGTGGATTTATATCGAGCGACCGCCTCTCACCCAGCTGTGATCAATGCCCACATTTTGCAGGAGATACTTAAGGTGTGTTATTTTTCTTAGATATATTGTGTGAGTGAAATATGTACCATCACAATATATGCACACTCTGACAAAAGTATAGATAGTAATTTACTCAATTTTATATTGTAAATGAGATATAGAAAGTAAATTACTCAACTGTATATTCTAACAGAACATAAAGCAATTTACTCATTTGTATATGTTAATAGAGGTTCAGAAAGCAATTTACTCAAAATTTCATTTATAAGTAAATAACCATCATCATGTGCCCTGCCGGTGAGCGGTAAAGTTTCGCCATCTCACACGATCACCAGAGTCGTGGATCAGCTCTGTGTTCTTGTCTCAACGATACCACATGGCCAAGCCATCCAGGTATTTACTTCTCTGTCTTCCCCTTGTTCTTTTCCCCCACAATCTTGTCAATTGTGACCAAGCTCTCCAATGTATTTCTTCTAATAATGTGTTCAAGAAATTGTTACTGTCTATATCTAATTTCTCTAATCAGCTTACAGTTTTAATTTGTTTCTTGTGCGACTTGGTCATTGGTTTTTCAGTCTGTCCATTGTATTCTTTGCATTTTCCTCAGAAACCACATTTCCTAAGCCATCAGATGTTTTTTTTAGCTTGACTGCTCATTGTCTATACTTCATATACATACAAAAATGCATGTTCTATGTAGCACTTCAACACACTTTTTCTCATTGCAACTGACATCTTTTTATTGGTCAGTATATTTTCCATCTTGCAAAAGGTTACCTTCGCCATGGCAATTCTTGTTCTAATCTCTTCACCTCCCATCAGATAGTATGACTGTTCTTAGATAGTTTGGATTAATAATATGTCACAGTGAAGATAATTATTTATTCTTGTTTGGCTATTCAGTGCTTCGTGTGTTAACTGTATGGTGTTTGTTGTTTCTGACTGGTAGACATTCCAGCTTCCTCTGGGACTGAAATACGATTGCCCCTCCCCCACAACATGGATGCTTGTTGCTGATTCGCTGTTTGCAATTCTCGCTGTTGGGCTTCCAGTTGCAAGACAGAATCGTAAGTTGAGGCTGAAAATGTATTTATTTGGGTGTGCGTATGGTTACAATTACATGTTTATGTGAGTTTTCATTGTTGTAATTACATGTCTGTGTGAGTTTTTATGGTTATAATTACACTGTGTGCGGTTTGTATTGGTTACAATTACATGTGTATGTGAGTTTTTATGGTTATAATTATATTGTGTGAGGTTTGTATTGGTTATAATCACGTTTGCATGGGAATTTATCTGACATATTTCTGTGGATTTGTGAATGTCTGGCTTATATATATATATATATATATATATATATATATATATATAATATATATATATATATATATATATATATATATATATATATATATATTTGTGTGAATGGGGGTCATCATGGCCGAATGGATAAGCACGCTAGCTCTTAAACTTTTGGTGCTGATGCCGAGGTAGCGGGTTCAACCCCTACACCAGTCAGTTGGACTAAAATGTTGACCTCTCATTCTTGACGTGGGAACATAAATTACAAGTACCTCAGAAGTCAGAGTGGGTTTGCCTGATGGTGGGAGAACTGGTAATAGGGAAAACTAATCCACACACAAAACTTAGTGCAGGCTGGACTATGCTTAAGTTCAAATTGAGTGAACAGAATAAAATAAAATCTGTGAATTTGACATTTTTGTGTAGATCTGTAATACCTGTGTGTTTGTGTTGATTTACAAGTATCATGATTATTTGTTTGCATGGGTGTATGACTCTTCTGTTTGTATATTTCTGTGCATGTGGGACTCTTGTGACTCAACTGTGTGATGTGGTTAGGTGTGGCTAGGTGGATGTTGGGTGTGTGTTTGTGTTGTCCTTTGTGTATGTCCATGTATAAGTGTTCATGTATATGTGTATGCATGTATGACTGTGTAAATATGTATACATTTATGTGTCTTTGTATGTAGGTGATTAGGTATGTACATATGATGGACGTCTTTGTTTATGTATCTGTACATGTGAAGGCATTTACACTTGTGCATAAGTACTCACGTACATGCAAAACAAAATATACCAATGCAGATTATACATGGTTACTTCCATTCAGGTAAAGCATTCACCTTGATGTGGGGAGAATTAGCAGCACTGTTTGAGAACTTTCTTTTCACCCAGCAGTGAGTAATGTTATTTGTAACTTCTTGTGTGTTGTGTTTGAGTGATTGTAGTAGTATCTTATGATGTGTCTTGAGCACTGACTCTTAGACAGTATTTCAGTTTCTGAGACATGGTGCTGTCTGTAAGCCAGTATTTCTGAGACATGGTGCTGTCTGTGAGCCAGAATTTCAGTTTCTGAGACATGGTGCTGTCTGTGAGCCAGTATTTCAGTTTCTGAGACATGGTGCTGTCTGTGAGCCAGTATTTCAGTTTCTGAGACATCGTGCTGCCTATGAGCCAGTATTTCAGTTTCTGAGACATGGTGCTGTCTGTGAGCTAGTATTTCAGTTTCTGAGACATGGTGCTGTCTGTGAGCCAGTATTTCAGTTTCTGAGACATGGTGCTGTCTGTAAGCCAGTATTTCTGAGACATGGTGCTGTCTGTGAGCCAGTATTTCAGTTTCTGAGACATGGTGCTGTCTGTGAGCCAGTATTTCAGTTTCTGAGACATGGTGCTGCCTGTGAGCCAGTATTTCAGTTTCTGAGACATGGTGCTGCCTGTGAGCCAGTATTTCAGTTTCTGAGACATGGTGCTGTCTATGAGCCAGTAATTCAGTTTCTGAGACATGGTGCTGTCTGTGAGCCAGTATTTCAGTTTCTGAGACATGGTGCTGTCTGTGAGCCAGTATTTCAGTTTCTGAGACATGGTGCTGCCTATGAGCCAGTAATTCAGTTTCTGAGACATGGTGCTGTCTGTGAGCCAGTATTTCAGTTTCTGAGACATGGTGCTGTCTGTGAGCCAGTATTTCAGTTTCTGAGACATGGTGCTGTCGTGTGATCCAGCTATTTCAGGTTTCTGAGACCTGGTGCTGTCCTTATGAGTCAGTTTTCCAGTTTCTGAGACATGGGCTGTCTGTGAGCCAGTATTTCAGTTTCTGAGACATGGTGCTGTCTGTGAGCCAGTATTTCAGTTTCTGAGAAATAGTGCTGCCTATGAGCCAGTAATTCAGTTTCTGAGACATGGTGCTGTCTGTGAGCCAGTATTTCAGTTTCTGAGACATGGTGCTGTCTGTGAGCCAGTATTTCAGTTTCTGAGACATGGTGCTGTCTATGAGTCAGTTTTCCAGTTTCTGAGACATGGTGCTGTCTGTGAGCCAGTATTTCAGTTTCTGAGACATGGTGCTGTCTGTGAGCCAGTATTTCAGTTTCTGAGACATGGTACTGTCTGTGAGCCAGTATTTCAGTTTCTGAGACATGGTGCTGTCTATGAGTCAGTTTTCCAGTTTCTGAGACATGGTGCTGTCTGTGAGTCAGTATTCCAGTTTCTGAGACATGGTGCTGTCTATGAGTCAGTATTTCAGTTTCTGAGACATGGCTCAACAGACATTTTCTGATACCTATTTTAGGCTAGTTCGACCTGCGAGGCCAAGTAAATATTGTGCAAGTTATAACATACTGTAGGATTATGAGCATTAATAGTGTCTGTTCTGTTATCAACATTTATTGTACTATATAAGTGAAGGACCTGTTGTATGTGTCTTGAGACATGTTGAGTACATGGTGGTAGCCCCATATTTTATAGACTAGTTGACACAGGATGGGTGCTGTTGTCAGTATCACACCAGAATATTTTCTGGTACCCATTTTAGGTGAAGTTAGTTTGTATAAATCCTCACCTCAATGATGATTCAAGCACATGGCCAGCACGCACGCATGCTTGCCACTTTGCTTCTGCAGTTCCCCTTCTATCAGTAGGTCTGATGTTGATTCTGGCCACAAGGAGCCATCACCTCTGTGTGGACAGAGCCTATAAGGCAAACGAAGAATGGTAACACGTAAACTACCTTACATGTCATAAGTGGCAACTAAGGAAAGTTGGCATGAAACTGGCTTGCCCTTTCAGAGACAAAAGTTTAGCTGCCAAATCCAACCAATCATAAACAAGTTTACAAAGGGTTTGGCATGAGTTGGTTGAGAAGTTGTGCTCCATTGGGAGATGTAAGGCAGAAGAAGAAGGAAACAAGGAGCCATGCTGGCAATGAAACTCTACAATGCAAAGCAGATTCTCCACAAGACAGCAGATGATTGTCCATAAAACAGACATTGAAATCTGAAGCTAGAAGGTGTGGAATGAGGAAGGGTAAAAAAAATATTCTTCAATATTATAATCTTATTATGTTTAACGTGTGGCTAGACGCTTGCCTGCTGGCTGGTGTATTATGTTTAACTTGTGGCTAGACACTTGTCTGCTGGCAGGTGTATTATGTTTAACGTGTGGCTAGACGCTTGCCTGTCTGCTGGTGTATTATGTTTAACATGTGGCTAGACAAATGCCTGCCTGCTGGTGTATTATGTTTAACATGTGGCTAGACAAATGCCTACCTGCTGGTGTATTATGTTTAACATGTGGTTAGACACTTGCTTGCTGGCTGGTGTATTATGTTTAACTTGTGGCTAGACGCTTGCCTGCCTGCTGGTGGTCATGGATTGGTGTGGATTCAAATTTTTTTAAACAAATTCAGTGCGTAACAAAAAGTAGGTTTGAACCAAACAAAAATAGATGGAGGAAAATAGGAGTTAATGACTCAACAGTTGTTAATATGATAGCAGAAATGCATTATAAGGCAATGACAACATTCTGGTGCTATATAAGCCCATAGCAGAAATGGAAAGTCACTGAAGACGATTAATAATCTCATGGCACTTAGTTAATTGACCTGGGCTGCCATGTTAACCCAGCCCATATTGGGTACCTGGGAATATCTTGGAAAGTAAAGGCAGCCAGCATAACCCTGACCACATCACTGACCACATCACCCACTGAGTGCCCAGTGCTCTTTATGGCGCGTGAAAGGGGTCTTATTAACTTTGACTGACATTAAGCTCAACTTTATCTTTGTGTTGTCTTTTGTTTAGCTCTTGCCCTCCGACACTGTCTGTGGAAGATTTCCAGAGAGATGAAGCCTTTGACTGCCGAGTCATCCAGCTGATCAGAGACGACATCTTACCCCATGCTAGTCACCTGCCTGCAGACTTCATGGTCAAGATTATGGACATTCTCAACAAGGGGTCCATCCATTCCACAACTTCTGATTGTTTTGTTGGTAAGCTCAATGAATGCAACACACTGAGGATATATTGTGAAAGTCTCAGTTATCTGTTAGCTGATGCCAGTGGAGTGTGGACTTATATTCAACATTTCTAGAATGAAAAGTGTTACATTTTTATCAGGTATGTGAGGCCAGCATGGCCGAATGGATAAGAACACTTGTTCTTAAATATCCGGTGTGCTGATGCCAATGTCGTAGGTTCACCCCTACACTGGTCAGTTGAACTAAAATGTTGACTTCTTGTCCTTGACTCGGGGTCATAAATTACAAGTACCTCTGAAGTTAGAGTGGGTTCACCTGTTGGAAAGGAACACTGTATTAGGGAAAGCTAATCCAAATACAAAACTCAGTCCAATGCACTAGAAGTAGTCGCATCTGTATGGACTACGCTTGAGATCAAAGCAGCCAAACCAAACAAAATCAGTTTATAACAGTACCCTGCCTATTGTCATCTACAGTAGTTGTCATCATTTCAGCATATTTTAATGCAAGCAATGATCAAAAAAGGAATAAGAATTTCCATCATAAGAATATTTACAAAGGTTGGACTTGATATTTACCTGATGGATGTTTGTTTTAACATCCAAGCACTGATAACACAAATAGAGATTAGTGATTTGTAACTGTAAAAACATTTGCTTTACAAGTGAGTGTGGTTGAATGCGATTAGTTTTGTTCTTTTCTTGTGTGTTTTTATTCATTTGTTTATTTTCCTTGTTTTAAATTTAAGACAATAGGTTTAGGAGCTTGTTAAAACATACTTTGAGCTCTGACATTTTTTTTTAAAGTAAAAGTCTTACAAAGGACTTAAATGCCTGTACACCAATTATAAATGATCCAGATTTACACATTATGGCTTTCCCATCAAGCTAATAGTTACATGAGGTGTGTGTGAATACATCAGAGAAGTCTGTGAAATGTCCAAAGAATAGGAAATGTACAAATATGGGAAATATACAAAATAAGGGTAAATCACAGACAGATTTATGAAAATTACAGATCAATTTGTGAAATGTACAAATTATGACTTTCCCATCAAATTAATACTACTTGCATGAGATGTGTGATGTGAACATTGCAAAGAATTTTAGTGAAAGTCTGGGGAATGTTCGTAGTATAAGAAACGGTTCAAAGTGTAGGAAACGTACACAGTTTGAATGAATCACAAACAAACAGGTTTGTGAAGTGTACACATTATATAATAGTCACAGTCAAGAATATTAAACTGTTGAGATATGTGAAAATATATATACATTGTGAAACTTACAAACAGTTTGGCTAAGCTTACAGAATGTGTGAAAATTACAAATAAGAATGTACAATTAACAGTTTGGGAAAATTATAAACCACAATGTGAAACTCACAAAGTATGTAAAAATTGCAGACAAGAATGTAAAACAAGTGCAGTAAGTGAAAATTACAGGCATAAATGTGAAACTTGCAAAGTATGTGAAAATTGTTAAAATGTGAGCAATTCTTCGAAAAGTTACTGACAAGATTATGACGATTACTCTGCACATACATCATTTTCATTTCTAAATGATATTATATAAACATAGAACTTGAATATATGTTCTTTCAAAGCAATGCATTCCCTGTGAATTGAACACAGAAGCCACAAACAATATGTTGCACAGTTTATTGCCTGGCATATTTCACTACATCTCATCATACTGCAGAGTTGTATATCATAAAAGTGAATAGATGAATAATACCATAGCTGAAACAATTAAAACACATAGTCACAGGTATTGTTCAGATGTGGAACATCAGTTATTCCCACGGTAATTTCAAATTTAACATCAATTCTTTTAGTTTGCATAAGACTGGCTGGAACCACTTAATTGCTAACTCCTCACTATATTTTAGCAATCGTTTATTGTTCATCGAATACAGTGATATATATGATATGAGAAATATATATATTTTTGTATGATTGTAAGAACAAATGCTGCAGATGTCGTCAGCAAACACTCTTCTCTGCTCAGCAGACACAGAATCCAGCAGAAAGCTGAGAGAAGAGTTTGCCCGCACCTGCTTTGAAACACTGCTGCAGTTTTCTTTTGTTAGTGACACTGTGTCAGAACAGGGCCAGCTGACACGGCTTGCTGTCATGTCACTGCTGCGTCGATGCCAGGAAGTTGTCACTAAGTATGTCGAGGATGAGAGACTGAGTGGAAAGTGCCCTTTGCCTAGGTAAGTATGTTATTATTATCAATGTAGCACTTTTTTTTCTTTTTTAAATAAGTAATAAATAATACTGATTATAAAGAAACAATAAAGTAATAATACAATAATAATAAAATGTTACACAACATGTAAATAACAAACTTTAAACAAGTAATAAACAAGTAATAAACAATACTGATCCTAAAGTAATAACAACATAATAAAGTGATAATAACATAATAAAGTATAATTAAATGTTGAAAAGTAAATAAGTAATAAACAAAAAACAAGTAATAAACAATAAAAGAAAGTAATAAACAATTATCATCACGTGCCATGCCGGTAAGCATGGGCGGTCATGTTTCACCACCTCACACAATAACCATAGTCGTGGATCAGCTCAGTGTTCTTGTCTTGACCATGCCACATGGCCAGGCCATCCATGTATTTACTTCTCTGCCTTCCCCTAGTTCTCTTCCCCTCAATAGTGATGCTATAGTAAAGGTGTATTGATGGAAAGTTAAAGTGAACATATAGTAAAGGTATATCGATGGAAAGTTAAAGTGGACATATAGTAAAGGTATATTGATGGAACGTTAAAGTGAACAATTTTAGCATAGCGGTTAGCATGAATATGAGTTCAGGAATCCACATCTTTGCACTTGAGATATTCCCACAGGTGCTCCACTCTCTTCTTCAGTAGTCAGTGAAGAGTTTCCATAGTGATGGTACCAGTGGCCAGCTGATTAAACATCCAACGCATTGAGTGTTGTCCTGACCCTCTGCTCATTCTCCACTGAATCAGCATCTCCAGGAGTGGATCCTCTGTCTGTTTTGCTGCACTTTCCTCCAGGCCCAGAGAGCCTTCACCATGTTAGCCTTGTCATAAAGTAGTTCACTATCCAAAGAAGAGGCAGCAGCCAGTCTATCAGTCTGTTCATGTCCACATGCACTCTTAGCATAAAATCCATGATATGCTCTCGGAGTTCAACCCAGAGGGGAAGCCCAGTAATAGCATATTTCCTTGTGATACCTGGGTAGTGAATCTGATTCATAGTCTTCTCTGATAAGGGTGAAAATTAGACAGTCCCATTACCATGTTATGAGCATTGAAAATCCTTCAATAGCTGTGAATCATAAACAAAAGGCTTTGCAAACTCTTTGCAAAATATTTCAAAATAAGAAAACCCACCCAGAGTAGAATGTTTATAGCAGATGTTGATGCTGGTATGCACACACTGGAAGAGTGGCTGGTGCCACAAAGTTCAGACATTATGCTGAGTGCCTTCTAATGTGATTTTAATGACTTCTAGGCATTATTGGTCAGAGGTAGATATCATTATTGGTCATAGGTATCACAGTGCAAGGGAGGTGATTCATTAATCCACACAATAAATCAGAGTCAATTATAACTACCATACATGTAGAACTAATGAAGCAAAATCTAGGCTTTTAAACTTAAATGTTGTAGAAAGATTCTTAGAATGTCAAGAATGAACAGATACTGACATTCTACAAGAACATGGAAACATAGTGGCTCATAAACAGTATAATGTCTCAGGAACTAACTTTGGCCACATCAAATGTCATGTGGTTTATAAAAAACGCCAATGGAGGGCATAGATCCAAGGGCATCAGGCAATACAATGGTAAACTCTGGACATTAGAGACAATCTGGGCATGAACATTCTTGAGGCAGAGGAACTTGAGGATTAAGAGGCTCTCTTGAGAGTGATGCTCTTCAAATGATTAGCTTGATGAAGATAATGATAGTAAGGAGCTGCTGTGGCGTAGTAGTCAGTGCACTTTTGTGCCATGACAGTGGTCTGGGTTTAATCCCCAGAAGAAGGGTTATTCTTTTCTGATAAATACTGCTCAGGTGTCACCCCTCATACAAGTGGGTACCAAAGAATTGTATAATTGTCTAGCAAGGCACAATGATGAGGAGGGGAACTAACCAGTCCACCTCATTTGCCATGGCCTAGAACCTGTGAGGACCTGTCACTTCACACCCTAATGGCAGTTTTCACTATGGGACTAAATTTCCCTTTTACCTTGTAATTTCAGGCCAAGGTTAGCTGAGATGTCATCTGTCCTCAAAGCAATAACAACTCTGTTGCAGTCACTCAAGAAGGCGCCAAAGGAGAATGGTATGTATATCTGTTCAGACATCTATGTTAACTTGTTCTGTCTCAAGCAGCTCCTCATATGGTGAACAAAAGAGACTGGTATGTATATCTGTTCAGACATCTATGTTAACTTGTTCTGTCTCAAGCATCTCCTCACATGGTGAACAAAGATCATAAACACTACTAATATCTTGTCATGTCCAGCTGAAGCTCCTGCAATCATCATCATGTTCTTCCTTCACTGCCTGTCATCTACCATTGGACCATAGAGCCTCAACCATCTGACAGTGAACCCTTTGTGGATGTATCCATTATTGCTCAGATTTATCCATGATTGCTCAGATGTATCCATGATTGCTCAGATGTATCCATGATTGCTTGGATGTATCTATCGTTGCTTGGATGTATCCATCATTACTTGGGCGTATCCATCATTGCTTGAAATTATCCATCATTGCTTGGAATTATCCCTGATTGTTAGGATTATCCATAATTGCTTGGACAATGAAGACATTGAAGATTGCTTGGATGTATCCATGATTGCTTGGATGTACCCATCATTGCTTGGATGTATCCATCATTGCTTGGAATTATCCCAGATTGTTAGGACGTATCCATAATTGCTTGGACAATAAAGACATTGAAGATTGCTTGGATGTATCCATGATTGCTTGGATGTATCCATGATTGCTTGGATGTATCCATGATTGCTTGGATGTATCCATGATTGCTTGAATTTTGCAGCTAATGTGTTCTTCGGGAATAGGTAGCCATTCTCACAGAAGCCCTTCTTAGTTGCCTTTAATAACATGCATGGGAGGTTACAGTGTTACGATTCTTTGCTTTCCTTTGGACCCCGGTAACTCACAGCCCATCATCATCAGGCTGGTCAGCCCTAATACTGATGTTGAAGTCATCTCATCATGTCATTCCGATGTTCCTTACTCTCAGCCATTTTCTTCAGCTCTGTGTAAGTTTGAACCCTAATGTCCATGAATGTGTGATTTAGTTTTTATATGGTGTGTATTTTATAATAGTCGTCTGTACACATTTATTCACTTGATCTGTGCTCACACTGTAGTCATTGGGCAGTTATGAATCACTCAGCCTGGCCTGGTCAGATCTCTGCTCACACTGTAGTCATTGAGAAGTTATGAATCACTCAGCCTGGCCTGGTCAGATCTCTGCTCACACTGTAGTCATTGAGAAGTTATGAATCACTCAGCCTGGCCTGGTCAGATCTCTGCTCACACTGTAGTCATTGAGAAGTTATGAATCACTCAGCCTGGCCTGGTCAGATCTCTGCTCACACTGTAATCATTGAGCAGTTATGAATCACTCAGTCTGGCCTGGTCAGATCTCTGCTCACACTGTAGTCATTGAGCAGATATGAATCACTCAGACTGGCCTGGTCAGATCTCTGCTCACACTGTAGTCTTTGAGCAGATATGAATCACTCAGACTGGCCTGGTCAGATCTCTGCTCACACTGTAGTCTTTGAGCAGATATGAATCACTCAGACTGGCCTGGTCAGATCTCTGCTCACACTGTAGTCTTTGAGCAGATATGAATCACTCAGCCTGGCCTGGTCAGATCTCTGCTCACACTGTAGTCTTTGAGCAGATATGAATCACTCAGCCTGGCCTGGTCAGATCTCTGTTCACACTGTAGTCATTGAGTAGTTATAAATCACTCAGCCTGGCCTGGTCAGATCTCTGCTCACACTGTAGTCTTTGAGCAGATATGAATCACTCAGCCTGGCCTGGTCAGATCTCTGCTCACACTGTAGTCATTGAGTAGTTATAAATCACTCAGCCTGGCCTGGTCAGATCTCTGCTCACACTGTAGTCTTTGAGCAGATATGAATCACTCAGCCTGGCCTGGTCAGATCTCTGCTCACACTGTAGTCTTTGAGCAGATATGAATCACTCAGCCTGGCCTGGTCAGATCTCTGCTCACACTGTAGTCATTGAGTAGATATGAATCACTCAGCCTGGCCTGGTCAGATCTCTGCTCACACTGTAGTCTTTGAGCAGATATGAATCACTCAGCCTGGCCTGGTCAGATCTCTGCTCACACTGTAGTCTTTGAGCAGATATAAATCACTCAGCCTGGCCTGGTCAGATCTCTGCTCACACTGTAGTCTTTGAGCAGATATAAATCACTCAGCCTGGCCTGGTCAGATCTCTGCTCACACTGTAGTCATTGAGCAGTTATAAATCACTCAGCCTGGCCTGGTCAGATCTCTGCTCACACTGTAGCCATTGAGCAGTTATAAATCAAAGAAGCTACAGATGCCAGGGATCCAGGGTAGCGCAGTGGCTGGATTGCTTGCCTGCTGACCCAGCGATTCCCTCGTAGGGCAGGGATTTATTAAAAAGTAGTCCTGCCTCCCCTGGTTGACCCAGTTGTAAATGGGTACCAGGGAATATCATGGGAAGTAAAGATGACAGATGTGGTGTTGACAGGTTCACTCATGAATACTGATTGGTCTATGAAAGTATGTGGCTGACATCAAATACCCAATACATCTCAAGGCATAGTATTGGGGTCTTTACTTTTACTTGACTCATGTACAACTTGCATTAGTTTTGTCACCGTTGATTAAGCCTTGTATTATCATATTTGTGTGTTTATTGCTTTGTCTGACAGTTGAAGTTGCCGTTTGGAACCAAGTAATTAAGCTGTACCCAGCCCTGGTTGAGTGTACAACATCACCTTCACCTCAGGTGAGATTTGCTGCTGGATGGTTCTCGTTACTGTTTGTGTGACTGTGTCAGCTGCAAGGTCACTGAAGTGTGTTTTAATATCATCATCACATGCCTTGCTGGTAATTATGAACAGTCAGGGTTCGCCATTGCACACAACTACTAAATGCAAACGTATTTTCTGTGGAATGGCTCTCATCACTCGACAAAACGAAGATCAAGAACATGTAATAAATTGTCTGCCCGGGGCATGCAGGTGTGCAAGGAAATGAACAGGCTGATAGACTGGCTGCAGCAGCTCCTTTGGCTGGTGAGCTGTTGATGGCAAGGCTGATGTGATGAAGGCTCCCTGGGACCAAATGACAAGTTCAGCAAAACAGATAATAGATGATCATCTGGAGAGGATGATTCAGCAGGAAGTGAGCAGGGCATCTGGAGGACACTCAACGCGTAAGGGAAAATGCATGAGGACATTTAACCAGGTTGCCACTGGTACCTTCATCATGGGAACTCTTCATTGCTCTGCGGTGGAGTTGTAGAGTTCTAACATAATGTTCTGGGCAAATACAATTGTGATATGTTATATGGTTATAAATTATTGTGGTGTGGGTAAATAATGATGGGAAGAGGAGCCATGCCGTAAGGATCCATCTGTTTTACTGCTTGAGAATCATAGGTTTACAGTAGTTGGTATTAATGGTTCTTGCAATAAGAGCCACTGGTTGACCAGCATGAGAATGGACACAGGACATTGAAGACCCCTTGGGCATGAGAACGCATCAGGCAAGGGAATTAGCAAAAGATAGAGAATCCTTTCAGCATACCAAAATTAGAGCAGCAGTCTTCACAGGACCTGCTTTGTGATGTTGATGATAATGATGGTGGTGTCTATTTATTTCATGTCTAGATGTTTTTTGCTCTGTCTAAATTGTATTGATTACAACTTAGAGGATCAAGTGCTATATAAAGCCAACATTATTATGTGGTGCAGAGTAATGAACTGTAAACAAATAATTGGAAAAACAGGAATTAATGTAATAAACATTGAGGTTTATGGAAACATAGGGCAGATACCATGGAACAACAGCAAGACAGATCAAGAGGTCCTTAGAAAATTATGAATCAAAAGACACTTACTGAATTAAACCAATGTCTGACAAATCATATATTTTGGACAGTTAGGTTGGTTAGTGGATTGGTTTGTTGGTTAGATGGGTGGTTGTTGTTGGTTGTTGGGTGGGTGAGTGGGTTGGATGATTGCTGGGTTGATTGTGAATCTTCTAGAAGACCTGAGTTAAATTTGATGCATTGTCATGCAGGTCATCTGAACCCTGAAATAGGCTTGCATCTATTTCAGTGAGGTTAGTAAGGAGAATTTCTCCTGACCTGAAAAAAAGTAGCATCTTCGTTGGGATTGTGTTATAAAAATCTCCATCCCCTCTCCAGACTCATATACCAGTGGGACCGACACTGGTACTTCACATCTGTGGAGAGGCATATCAGGATGTGGCCAGGTCAGAATTCAGCATAGCACATACAGGCTGGATGAGATTAGGCCTATATTGGTTATGTTCCCTCCTTGGGTGTTAGATATTTTATTGCTAAGAGACTCAGCAATGTCAGGAATGCCAAAAGGAAATGTTTGACTCTTTTTAAAACAGACAAAACCTCTGTGAAAACCATGCTAGAGTAAAAGTTGAGAGGCAAGTACGCAAGAAGAAGACTGCAATGGTTTAAATGTGAAGATAACATCACAATATCAGGCAATGAAACCCTTGCAGCATGGCACAGATTTTAAATTGCACAAGTGTAATAATTTAGACAACAGATTAATTAATATTTAGTGTGATGAATGATTGTGTTTGTATGATTAAATATTGTGTGTATATGATGAATGGAGTTTATATGATGACATCTTTTGAAGCCTGAAAGATGTGATTTTCCAGAAAAATGCTGAAAATTTCTAGGTCAGCCAATTGAATAATCTAAATCTTATGAAAGAAGCTTAGACACAAAGACAACTTACTACAAGTATCCGAAAGAGGCAGTCAGCATTTTTTTTTGCCACATGAGAAGTGAAAAACTGGAACATGTTGTGACAAATGGAAAGACTTGTGGAAAGACAGAGGAAGACATTGAAAGGAGATTGTTGACAGCCTTGTGACAAAGTGTCAGTGCATGAATTGATACCTGCTGAAGGAGATCAGAAGATGTGTAGAAGCATGATCACCCACACCAGGCAGCAGCATGCTTGATGATGTTGATGATGATGGTGATGAATTGTATGTTAAACTGCATATCTCAACACTGTTGTTGGTTTATACCTCTTCTGACAGGTTTCCAAGAGTCTGCGTGATGCATTACATGAGTTTTGTGATCTGCTGGCGCCACCTGGTTCAACATTTCTGCAAAATGGCAGATAACTGTGACGATCACCTTGCTGATATGTGATTCCTGTATAATGGCCTCTGTTGATATCACATCTATGTACTTCACAACCTGCTTCTGATTCCAGTGTGAAGCTTACATTTTATTTACATCATCATTGTGGTCATTATCCAAAAATTTCTTGTTGAAGTATTTATGAACAATACTATGATTATATCCTTAATTAATATATAAACATGTAAAATGTACTGACTTACTTGGTTCCCTTTTTTAATAGTGTTATTTTACTTTATTGTTAATTTTGCTGTTTGTTCATTGATAGTAAACTTGAGTAGACACTGAAAAAAATTAAAGGATCCTTTTCTATATCTTAAGACATATTGGGTATATAGGGCTAACGCAATTGATCAAAGAGCTTTCATTGGGTGAGATGGTCAGTTTTATTGCTGCCTTTACTTTCCAGAACATTTCCTGGTACTCATTTTAAACTGGGTCACCCTGAGAGTCCAGGTCAATTTTTAAGAAAATTGTTTCAGTGGGAATTTGAACACCTGACAACTGAGCCAGTACACAAGCATGCTAGTTACTGCTCTACCATGCCTCCCCAGTAGACAGTACACAAGCATGCTAGTCAATGCTCCACCATGCCTTGCCAGTAGACAGCTGATAAAAATTATTTGCACTTAACACAATCAAAGAGAGATACTTAGAATTTTAGTTTATCTGTCTCATAGATTACCTTATTTCTTTATCTCATACCTGGGGTAATTTCATTCAGTGTACATGCCTAAATACTTTTCGAACAATCCAATTTTGTGAACAGGTGTTTTAATCCTACAAAAGCATTATATTTTTGTCACTGCTAGCTGACATTCTCATTGTCGATGTTTCCTGTTGTGGCAAATATTCATTGAGTGCATCATCGAGCAATTAATATATTGACTTCAGATAGGCCTGTAAACCAATCTTAACCCTTTGTAGAAACCAGTTGATTTTAAAATGAACATTGACAATGACAAGATACTATTAATTTGTTTGACTTGTCCTATTACAAAGAAATGATCATATGTTGACCAATGATTCCCTCAAGGACTTATGGAGAGTTTTTGTACCAAAATTATGTGACGTGTGGAGCAAGCAGTTGATATAGTTGGTAGTTTGCCAGACTGTGAGTTTTAACTCTTAAGTCTGATGTATTGACATTCAGATCATCAGAGCCTTGAAAAGGTCTTGCCATCTCTCGGAGTGAGGTCATATAGAGACTTGACCCCTAACCTGGTACTGGAATACTATCTCCATGGACTTTACCCCTAACCTGGTACTGGAATACTATCTCCATGGACTTTACCCCTAACCTGGTACTGGAATACTATCTCCATGGACTTTACCCCTAACCTGGTACTGGAATACTATCTCCATGGACTTTACCCCTAACCTGGTACTGGAATACTATCCATGGACTTTACCCCTAACCTGGTACTGGAATACTATCTCCAAGGAGCCTCTGTGACAAAGCTCTCCTTTCCTTCTCCAAGGTGAAAAATAATTCAAAGTGTGCAAGAATGGTACTGGAACTTTTGTTTTTGAAACATTAGTCCAACTAGGGATATGGGGATCCAGCATGTGGATATTGTATCGTCTGTGGATATAAGAACCCAGCCTGTGGAGCCATGCAGCACGACGATGATGTAATCCAAGACCTCGGCCAGTGTTATACTGGGTCTTAATTCTCCATCCTTGGTGGATCCAGTAATTAATATACATTAATTTGTGTGCTATATAAAGGGTTTCTAGATTTTGACAAGACTTTGGTGTGACTTTAGATCTATATCATACCTTGTGTTTTATGCTGTTGAGATTCTGTGTGAGACAAGAATATATCTTTGATGTTGCAAAGAGCTAATAAAAAAAAAAAAAAATAATAAAGAAAAAAAAATAAAGACATGTTCTTTTCTGCTGTTTTTATTTAATTTCAATTTTGAGTATATATCTCTTAGTTTTACACATGTATGAAAGTATTGTTATGAGATTTTAGTGTTACCTCAGTATCAGTTGATTGATCAATTTGATCTTTATGTCAAAGTAATACTTTATCTCAGCAGATTAGTTTACTTGAGTTTATATCAAAGTAATGTGTTGTGTGTTTAGAAATTGGTTGACTTTGGTCTTTATCTCAATGTAATTCTTTGTCTCTAGTCAGTGGCTTATTTGAGCCTCTGAAAGTATTGTTTTGTCTTTAGTAATAGTCTTACTTGAGTCTCTCTCTCAGACTAACTTTGTCTTAACATAGTGGTTTAATTTGATTTTAGTCATATTTTGTCTCTACAGATTGGTCATAGTTCAGTCAGAATTGAAATAGTTCTGTTGATTCTGTTGCTGTTTTTGTCATCTTCATTTATAATTTTCTAGCAATTTGAACTTGGTCTCCATGTTCATTCATTTTCATTGTGTTTTTATGCTTCCATTTATTTATTGCTCTTCCTCATTATGATCTGGGTTACATATGTTTTTCTTCCTGTAAGGGACGGTCTACAAGTTAAGTTTTCCATGAAATCATTAACTGATTCAATGCCATGGGCTT
Organism: Cepaea nemoralis; assembly: GCA_014155875.1. Taxonomy (NCBI): domain Eukaryota; kingdom Metazoa; phylum Mollusca; class Gastropoda; order Stylommatophora; family Helicidae; genus Cepaea; species Cepaea nemoralis. The sequence continues at coordinate 240,615 of JACEFZ010027221.1, read as the reverse complement.
ATTTGAACTTCCCATACCATGCCATGGGCTTATAAATCAAACTATAGTTAAAATATCAATACAGTAGTTTTCCCTATGCAACTCCCTTTAATGTGATATATAATACAATCTGTCTGCTACCATGTTAACAACTTTTAAGTCATAACTGTGACACACCTCATCTCTCAATTTTCCGCCATCCATTTTTGTTTGGTCCAAACTTACTTTTTGTTTGGTATTGAATCTGTTAAGACAGGCGGGAATGTCATTTTAAAGACACATAACTGGTTTAAATTGTCCACATGTACATGGTGCACTAGGGTACTGTGAGCTTGAGAAATAGGCGGGAAACTGGTGCTGGTGTGAAGGAAGCAATGTCATGAACAAAATTTCAATGATGGGAGAAGTGCATCACCTTGAGGGGGTGAATATACAGAGATGGTGTTGAGTTGATGTAAGAACCATCATCACAGCACTTGGGACATTCTCATACATGCTATGTTTTCAGCTGCAACAGCCAGCAAAGAGTTCCAATACTAATGGTACCAGTAGCAGTCTGAGTATATTTCTGTCTGGTCTTTTCTCTGAGTGGTTAGTGTTGGGCGTATCCCCGGGTTACTCCCTGCAGCACCATTCTCTCTAAGCCGTGATGAACTACCCATTCTTTTGCACTATTCACATGATTCCAAAGAGCACCGACCACATCTGCCTTATGCAACAATACCCTACCAAGGGTTGTAGACCCATCCAATCTGTCCACCTGCTCATTTCCCACCACATCAACATATTCTGGGCAAACAATCCAACAGATTCTCTCTGTTTTTGATTGTTGAATGGAAGCCTGCCACTCTGCCTGAAACATCATACTTTGTGAATCAATTACAACTACATCATGTGTGTGCTGTATGTCTTCTAGCCAACAGACCACTGCTGCGACTGCCTTACCTGTGTTCTCAGACTAGATGTTGTTGTATCATATGCCAGGCTCTCCTGCATCAAACACCGTACACCAACCTTTGCCACAAACCCCCAGACATGTTTTTACCATACAGAGATAGACTAAAGTTCCACCAATTTTCATTTAGATGTCCTAGCTCATTCATGCTAAAATACAAGACTTGTTGACTGCCCCTGACATAGATTTTGAGGTTGTATAAAGTCTTGCTATAGGTTCTTATAGATCTTATTGCCCTACACAGTACATCTTTGTCTACATCATTAATGAATTGGAGTATTAATGAAAATTTGTCTTCCATTTCTTATTCTCACGTATACATTTAGTGCCTCATGTGTATTAGTAATGAAAAAGATGATAAGTAATGTAGCTGATGACACTTTCTATCTGATGTTGTAGGTTTGTTAAAATATTTCTGATGTATCTTATCTGTGACCTGAGTATTGACTCTTAAGGACCACAGTTTTGTAATTAAGTTTGATGAAATTTAAACATGGAAAGCACAAGTAAAAGATTGAACAGTTTATTGTCTGACATATTTCACTGGATCTTGTCAGGTGCATCTTTTACAACACAAGTGAAGTGAAATAAATGAATTTGCTTGCCTAAAATACAAAGACACATGAACATAAACTCTTCAGCTGTATTCAAGATTCAGTGACATGATATTACCTTGAGTTACCTTGGAATACAGGTGTTTAAAATGTGTGCAGCCTTTTGCTTTTGTCTTTTTTGTTTAAATGTACTTTTGGGAAACATCGTTTTAATGTTTTTTTAGCACAGTTATGTTCAACTCTTTGTTTCAAGTTTACTATGTTAAACCATTTTTTCTTTAAATAATAGCTTACACTTTCTAACTTGCATTACTTCTCTCTCTCTCTCTCTCTCTCTCTCTCTCTCTCTCTCTCTCTCTCTCTCTCTCTCTCTGTCTCTCTGTCTCTCTCTCTCTCTCCTGCTCTCTCTCTTTCTCTCTCTCTCTCTCTCTCTCCTGCTCTCTCTCTCTCTCTGACGCACACACACACACACACATAGATAGACATATGAACTATAGTGGTATAGCATTTGGTGCACTGACTTACAAACAGTGATTCAGGTTTGGATCTCATCAGGATTGTGTCCCCAGCCAGTTGTGGAGCCAGCCCTGCCTCCTAAAATGAATACTTTATGTTTTTCTTGGAAAGTTAAGGGCAACCCATACACAGCTGACCGTATGATCATTCATGTCTTCTTCAGTCACCAATGTATGGGCATCACTCTGTTTGCTAAATATGCCATATGGATAAATGTATGAAAAATGGAGTACTTTACATTAGGTTGTGTGTATATGCATGTGTGTAAAGTGTACTTACACTTCTCCATGTATGTATTGTGTAAAGTTTACACAAAGACTCTCCTCTTAGTACAGAAGACTATACACAAGGTAAATTAGATCAACATGGTGAATGGATAAGAGCACTCACCCTTTAACTTCCAGTGTGCTGATACCGAGGTTGCAGGTTCAACCCCTACATTGGTGAGTTGAACTAAAATATTGACTTCTCATCCTTCACTTAGGGAAATAATTTCAAGTACCTCTGAAATCGGAGTGGGTTCACCTGATAGCGAGGGACACAGGCAACAGGGAAAATTAATCCATTAGCAAAAACCAGTCCAGTGCACTAGAAGTAGCGGTATGTGTATATGGACTACGCTTGAGTTCAAAGCAAATGAATGAAAAAAATAAGAAAACAAGGTAAAGATAGTCCCAAGATAGATAGTCCCATGATAGATATTTCCATTCAACTGTGAAGTGTTAGCTCTTCAAATATTCTAGACCAAGGAGTAATGAGATGAAGTGGCCAGTTCCTTTCCTCACTGTTGTTTCTTCCCAGACAATTCCTTAAAGTTCTGAAATTGTCTGGTATTCATTTCTTGAGGCTGGTTCGACATCAGAGCCTTACTGGTTTGGAAACAATAATCCTACCAATGCTTGCACATTGAACTCGGACCTATGTTTTCACAGGCAATTACTCTAACCACCACGTCACAAACAGAAAACTACATTTTGTAATTAAATATCATTTCAGTGTTTTTATCAGCAAAAAGTACCTTGTAGTATTTCTTTTCATGTCAAAAGGAATAACCTGAATTCTGATTAATAACAAAAACGAGTGAATAAAGAGCTGGCAACAATCTATTGATGGATATCGACCATACTGATTTACTAACAGCATGAAAGAAGAACTGATTATATTTAAAAACAAATTAAAATTAATGTCAGCTGGAATAAATTAATGTTTTCATGATAGTTTAGTTGGTGCTTGTGAGTTATAATGTGGGGGGGGGGGAATAGCAGTTCAAGCCTTTCTGGATTTAACAGACAAAACAGCAAAAGTAATAGTACTTAGTTAGTTAGTTAGTCGACAGATCATCCTCATTGCACATTGAACCATTTAGTCCATAAGTGCTCGGATCCCCTCCTCAGCAAATCGCGCAGCATCTAGCGGCTAACGACACCAGTTCTGTGTTGGTTTATCAGTCTTCTTTGGCTTCCTGCGTAGTGTTCTTGTTTGACCACCCCTCTTTTAATTTGCTGTTCTCGCAGTCTGGCCATGGTTGTAGATTTGTAATCATCACTTGGTAATAGTACTGAGAGTGTGTATAGGTAATAGTATTGAGAGTATGTATATTTCCTGTGGCAACATATACAGGTGTGAAACTTGTGTATTGAATAAATATGCAGAAAAACACGTATGTACCTTTAAATATAAGTTGGGAGCCTCCATGGTGAAGTGGTTAAACTACCTATCTCACGCTCTGAAAGTTGTGAGTTTGCTTTCTGACTCAATCATTTAGTTCTCGAGTGCAATTTTCTCAGAGATTCCTGAGGGTCGTTGCTGGAGCTACAGAGCTTCTCAAAGACACAACGCTTTCGGCAGCCCCTTCTGTGGAAAGATGTCAAGCCATTTGGGAGAACACCCGGTGCAATGAAGAGAATCCTCTCAACTTGAAACACTTTAAACCTTTGAATATATGCCACAGAAGAGTATGAAAAATTGGTTGGGTGAAAAAAGAAGTAACACCTGCCTTAGACTGAAGGAGTGAGTACTAATTCGTATTCAGTGTCCCCATGGCAATAGGCTGGCTGATACGTCTATATCTGTAAAGGTTCTAGGTATGGTTCTGTAGGGAGACCAGAAGGCAAACACCACAACACTGTGTGTGTTCACGATCCTGCAATGTTTTGTGTTCTCCTAAGTTGTAATTTATCAGAAGAACAACAAAGAAAGAAACTGTTATACCTCGTGTTTGTAGAATCTCACTACTCTTTGTATGTAGAAAAATTCTGAAAAAAAAAATTATATTTTCTTGTGTTAACACCATTCTGTTTGGATCTTCAGGTTATCTCACTGTGTGTATGTGTTTGTGTGAGGACAAGTTAAAGGAAATCTATGGGGCTTATCAACAGTGAATCAAGATGTGAGAAAAGATGCTGACACTGGATAGGACATACACTGAGAGAACCTGAGAATGGGATAACTAGACAGTCTGGAAGCCACAGGGCAAAATAGGTGGAGGAAGACCTAAAAATATACAGGGAAGAGAAGTGGAGACATAAATGTATAATATGGGGAGGACATGGATGGAGCTGCATGAGACAGCAACAGATAGGAGGGCTTGGAGTGAGCTGGCTGGAGTTCTATGCCTCAGTGGGGGAGTAAAGGGCAAAAGAATAAGAAGAATTAATATAGAAGTGGAATAGAGAAATTAGCTTTATCTGGGGAAAAGCGATGCATGGGAAGCAGAGGAAGACAAAGACATGGAAAGCTTAGACAGGTGGGCAACAAATAATAATGTAAGCAATAAACATTTCATCACTTTATATTTAATTGACAGATAGAATTGGATAGTGATTTTTTGGTTCACTCACTTTGAACTCAATTGTAGTCCTTACACATGCTACAACTTCTAGTGCACGGGACTACATTTTGTGTGAGGTTTAGCTTTCCCTATCACCAGTATCCCGCATCATTAAACGTGCCCACTTTGAATTCATAGGTACTTGTAATTTACGTCCCCAAATCAAGGACAGGAAGTCCAGATTTAAAATCAACTGATCAGTGTAAGGATTAAACCTCCTACCTCGGCATCAGCACGCCAGATGTTTAAGAATGAGCGCTTTTATCCATTCAGCCATGCTGACCTCCTGGATTGTCATGATTGCTGATGTCTGCTCTAAGCTGAGTACCAGAAGATGAAGAGGAAACTAGTTTAAATGGAATAAACACCAAAATCAATTCTTCTAACATGTGGTTCACACTAACAGTCTTGTCAGTAAAGCTGTTATATCTGCAATACAGGCCAGAATAACATGTGATTCACACTCATCAATGTAACATCTATAACATTGTTACATTTATAATGCAGCATTATAATAATAATGTCAATACCTCATTGGGATGTCAGACTGGTGCATGTGTAATAACATTCTTGAAAGTGTGTTCTAAAAAACAGGAATTCCTCTTTCAGTCCCAAACAAACCATGGTATGTGAATCCCAACCATCTCATAATGTGTTCTTCCACTTTTTATATTTGGTTCAGAGCTGAAGAAATCTGACTTCTGCAGTGATCACTTCCACTATGAATGTCTTCTTCTTCAGCCCTTTATTTCTCATTGACATGTAAACCCTTCACTGACTCAGTCAAGACATGTTATCTTTTGCTAACTCTGTGTCCTCCCACATTATTCTCGTCTCCATGTATTCTTACGCCCTCTTCTATTTTGTATATCCTGTGAGTTCCAGAGACAGTGATTTCTACCTCTGTTATTATTATAAAGTTTTCTCAATGTGTGTCCTTTCTAGCACCATATTCTGTTGCTCAACTCTTGATTTGCTGGATTATGTCTAGTTCTTTCCCTTAGCTCTGCATCAGTGACTTTATCAAACCATTTTAGTTCCTCTATTCTGTGGAGACACCAGGTACTGAATGTTTTTAGTTGATTAGTACCGTATTTTACGGAGTATAAGATGCACTTTTTTCTTCAAAAAATTGCCTCCAAAATTCAGGTTCGTCTTATACTTGAAGTTAATATAAAAATGGTAAAAATTTTATTTTTAAAAAAAATTGCTTAAAAATTAAGGTGCGTCTTATAGTCCGTAGCGTTTTATAGTCCGTAAAATACGGTAATAGTTTTATTTGTTCAATCAGTTTCTCATCCATACATTAGTATGATTTGAAATAAGATGTGATTTCCGTCTCACTGATAGATCTCCTGACTGAAACTATTAAAGTTGTAGAACAGGCTAGAATAGCATGTGATTCACACTCACAGATAGATCAACTGAAGCCGTTAGATTACAGGTCACAAGAACATGTGATTAACATCCACAGATAGATCTACTGACATTGTTACAATTGTAGTACAGGACAGAATTACATGTGATTCACACTCACAGATAGATCACTTGAAACTGTTATTGTTGTAGTACAGGCCAGCAGAACATGTGAATCATATTCATAGATAGTTCTTCTGAAACTGTCAGAGTACAGACCAGAAGAACATGTGATTCACCCCCTCTGATGGATAACCTGAAACTTAATATGTAGGCTAAAAAATAGAAGAAAGAGAAAAATTGAAAAGCAGATGTAAATCATAGCAAAACCAGAGTTGCTAAAGTCTGAGCCCAGGAAAAATATGCATCTTTCGGTTCACGGGTGCATTTTTCTCAGAGACTCCTGGGGGTCGTCGCTGGAGCTACGGAGTTTGTACTTTGTGTGATGCTTTCAGCAGGCCATCCTGTCACAAGAGACTGAGTCATATGGGATAAAACCCAGGGCAATGAAGATGCTCTCGACTTTTAAGACTTTTTTTAAGCATCTCAACTGATCCTCTTCACAAATGTTTTTAACAGAGTCTGGGACACCAAAAAATAGTAGCAGACTAGAGAGAAGGATATCTAATGAAGCTGCCAAAGAAGGGGGACCTGCAGGAATGTTACAATTGTAGGACAATCATGTTGTTATCATTTCATGAGGAAATATTCAGCAGGATCAGTCTGGAGAGATTTAGAGGTGTCACAGACAAACAGTTAAGGGATGAACATGTAGACTTCCAATCAAACTGATTCTGCTGTCAAAAACTGTACCTTGCAGTGTAAGGCAGGGGGATCTTGAGCCTGAGAAATTAAGGCCGCATGGCTAGTGCAGTCGCCGCAAATTGTACAGGTTAAGATTTTCTTTTTGCCCCAACAGAAAAAAATCCTTACCGAGGATTTGAACCCGGGTCTCCCGGAAGAGAATAGCCATTCAGCCAGCCTGCATTGACCAAATAGCCACTTTGCATAATAATAGAGAAAAGCATTAAAATGAACTAGCCACTTTATGTTAGATTTGTGGACTATGCATTTTGCCACCATAATTATTCTTACTGACTATAGACTGCATTATGATGGTAACAATACCTGCCGCCAGGAATGGAATTCATTCAAATCTGATAGAGTGGCTGGATGTTCTAGACTTGATGGGTGACACTGCCCTGCTGCCCTAGACATGAAGTCAGATGCAAGATAAACTAACACACAACCTCAGTGGAGGATGGAGAGAGTATACAATTCTTGTCTTATTTTTAAAACAAATCTGCTGTCCAAATGATGAACTGAGCCACGTCTGCATGAGCCAGAGATGAACATCTAAACCTCTGAGCCGCTTTTGTACGTATGTTTGGAGACACTAGGGATATGGCAGAGGACTGCATTGTGGCAGTATTTAACAAATGTTTGAGAAGCACTGATCAAGTGTTTAAAAAAATGTATTCAAATAAAAACAAAAGTGAAATCTTATTTCACTTGCAGAATATATCTGGCAACAACCAACAAACAGCTACGTAAACAGGTAATCAGATAGCTGCAAGGTTTTAGTTGACAAATATATTTGATTGAGAATAGCATGAATGCCTCATTTAAACCATGCACACATGTGTTTATTTAATATCAGCTGTATTTGTATCTAATATCAGCTGTATTTTAAATCTAATATCAGCTGTAATTGTTTATTCTGTTTTTACAAACCAGCATTTAATCAGAAATCTCCAATCACTGGATGTGTAATCGCTTGTGGGGTGTATTATGTTTCACTATCTCAACATATTGTTTATATGTTTAATTTTTTTAAAAGAATATTTAGTTTATATGTGGATATGTGGAAGTTTTTATGTTTACTCATAGTGCAGCAAGGAAGTTGATGTGTGAAAGGTGATAACAATATTATTTAATTTTTTTAAAATGTTGCATATCCCTTACAGGACGTTGCAGTCAACACCAGCATTTTTCAGCTGCTGTTGATGTACTAGGCAAGTTTTATGTTCAGTAGTTTGTCATTGCTTTCTGATCGACCGGCTCCCATACCAACACGTTATAACACAACGCGACACGGTCTGAAATCGGTCGCAGCTGCGCTTCAAACGCCTGGTAAGCGGCTCACATACCGCGTTCGCAATCCTTTGGCCGCGGAGACCGGCAACTGGCCGGAAACAATATTATTAGCGACAGCATTCTGAAATGTTCAACAAGAGACACATCACAGAATCTGACATTACTTTGTGCGTTAATTCTAGTGATTTTAATGTATTGTCAGGCCATACATTAATTCTAGTGATTGAGTGTTTTGTCAATCGTATATTAATTCTTGCCATTGAATGAAATGTCAGACCATACATTAATTCTAGTGACTGAATGTATTGTTAGTCTATAATTTGATTCTAGCAATTAAATGTAATGTCAGTCGTCTATATTACCACTCATAATGTCAATGCCGGGTTTCAAACCATGAAATTAACTAACCCTTATTGAATAGCAGTAATTAAAACCCATAGTGGAATTAATACAACAAACTTTCATGTCCTTTAAGAGTTACGTAAAAATCAAGAAAGTCCTGTTACCTAAATAATACATTGCATCCGTACAGTAGCTGTTTGAATTATATTCAGGGCTAATGAAGGTTTTTTGGTAAGGCATTCAATTAAGTCATATGCTTCAAATGTAAGCTGATATTGTATGGTTTAATTTATTATAAATATTACATAGTGCTCTTTATTCTGTGTGATAAATGTGATTTATTTGCCAGGGGAAAGCAGGTGGATAAATATCTGGATGGTTGGGCCATATGGCATAATTGAGACAAGAACTCTAACCAGATCCAAGACTTTCTTGTGATCGTGTGAGAGGGCAAACCATGACCACCCATGCTTGACGGCATGGCACATGTTGATGGTGATGATATGTCATTTATAGTATTGTAAATTATGTCCTCATTGAGAAACTGCTTGGTCCTGTCTTACAGTGGGACTGTTAATAGATGTTTATTGCTGGATGGTATCTCATCATCATTTCATCTCATTCCTCAACCTCAAGTGTATTTTGTATGTAGGGTTGTCACAATGGAAACAGCAATCCCCCACTGCTTCTGTGTGAATGAAATTTATGAATGAAATAGTGTATGAAATGAGAGCAACAAGAAGGACAGAATGTTAGATGGGCCTGATTGGCCAGTTCTTGACCCCATTGAAAATAAAGTTTGTTTGTTCTGTTCTCTGCTAGAAGTACTACATCTTCTTCTTCTGTTTTTGTCCTCTATCCCCATTGGGGTAGGCCTTCAATAAACTCACCCCAAGCCCTCCTATCTTCAGCTATCCCCATTGGGGTAGGCCTTCAATAAACTCACCCCAAGCCCTCCTATCTTCAGCTATCCCCATTGGGGTAGGCCTTCAATAAAGTCACCCCAAGCCCTCCTATCTTCAGATATCCCATGCAGCTGTGCCCATGTCCTTCCCATGTTTGTTCATGTCTGTTTCTAACCACTCTTTAATGTTGCCAGTGCAGGATTGTCTCTGTCTTCCTGTCTCCATTTTCCTGGAGTATGAACATTGATAGGGTGTCCTCGGGCCATGTGCCCCAAACACACCAGTTTTTGACATCTTGTCACAGACAAAAGTGATCATTGATGGTCTGCATACACATTTACTTTATCTGCTGTAGACATGGTTACTGTAAAGTTGATTGCTGAATGGTTAGGTTAACAGACTGTCAGTGAAGAGTCCTAGGTTTCAATCCTCATGGAGTGGCGTCTGCTTTGGCCATTAATCCTCAACATTTTTATAATCCTCTTGGCATCATCAGCACAGGTACAAATACTGTAATGATAGGTTTTTTATTGGGTTTGTTTAATAGATATAATGTATATGATGTGTTTAGTAGATACAATGTGTATGATTTTTTTAATAGATACAATTTATATGTTGTATATGCAGCCAGTGATTTATGTAATTACCATCCCCTTCCTATACGTGTCATGGCTAATATATTCTGCATGTTTTCTGTCTCCCTACAATCCTGTTTACGAGGGGGCTTCAAATGAAAACCTGTAATATGTTTTGTTTTTGCGTGAATAAATTCTGAAAAAGTAAAGAACAAATGTATCATTTTGCTATGTAGTTACCACTGCCTTCAATGCAAGCCCTCCTGTGCTGATAAAGTGCTTGGGTCCCTGTATAACAAAATTCTGTTGGTCACCACTCATGCACTACCTGCTGTAGCACTTCATTGGACCAAAAAGTTTTGAAATGTTCTACTCCACTCATACACTTGCTGGACTGATAGGCATGCATCACCATACTGGACCTTCATTCACCGATGAATTTCTATAGGTTTCACCCCTCCGCTGATCAAAAAATGGATAACAGTGTGCTGCTTTTCTTTGGTGCATGTCAAAAGCGGGGTAGCCATCTTTAAACTGTCTTATGATCTTATTGTGTGTGTCTACACCATGATATCACATGCTTGAAACTCTTGACATCCTTTAAAACAATATTGACAGGCTACAAGAGAGTGGCTTAATTATTGTAATTTCTATCTCACTTTTAAGGTTTTCATTTGAAACCCCTCATATTTATCTGTGCTTCCCAGATTGCAGTTGTTGGTGAATCCTTGAGAGCTATTGAAATAGTATGAGAAATAAATTTATTGGTATTAATTAGCACTCATAGATGTAGAGGAAAGAAGTAAAGATTGGAGGACACCCAAGAACCCTAGACAATATTAAAAATTGAAACTTATGGTTGTTGCCATAACAGAATTCAAACATGTCACCTCCACATGAAAATAGCCCCTCATTGAAGGGACAAGTGAGTGTACTTTGAGGCATGACCACTAGGCTGACACCTTTAAAATGGCATCTTCACTAGCCTAGTCATAACTTCCTCCAACCTCTTTCTTTCCTCTACTTCTGTGAGAGCTAATCAATGCCTGTGTATGTGTCTTCTAGGTTGCAGACCACAACACAATAATCATTTTGAAAAGAAAAGAAGAGAAGTATAAAAGAGTTAGTCAACAAAACTAATTTATAATGAATTCATTTTTCTTCTTTATTTGTCATCCATAACTTCCAAGTATAATTACCATACGTAGCATGTGTTCATGCTAATTGTTTTACTGTCTGTGTGTCTGGACAGTATAAAGTAATGGCACCCAAAGTGGTCAGTACTGCCTCCCAGGTGGCAATGGGCAGATCCATGGGTCATTGGATATTTGTATGTGTGGGGGATCCTTGGGTGTGGTCCAGGACACAAGTATAGCTATTTGGAAAAGATTGGGAACCACTGGGATAGTACCTGATGGCAGGACAGTATAGAACTTTCATGGGTTGGCAGTATAGAACTTTCATGGGTTTGCAGTATAGAACTTTCATGGGTTGACAGTATAGAACTTTCATGGGTTGGCAGTATAGAACTTTCATGGGTTTGCAGTATAGAACTTTCATGGGTTGGCAGTATGGAACTTTCATGGGTTGGCAGCATAGAACTTTCAGGGTTGGCAGTATAGAATTTTCATGAGTTGGCAATATAGAACTTAATAGCTAGATATGATAAAACAAGATGGACGGACAGTGTAGAACTTCATTGGCTGGAAACCTTAGAACTTCGTGAACAGAGTATAACTTCATGGATGGACATTATAGAACATGATTTGACATACAGAATTTGAGGGTTAGGCTGCTCACAATTTGATGGCTGGACAGTAAAGAACTTGATTGATATGCTTAAAGATATTGATGGCAGGACAGTAAAGAACTTGATGGCTGGACAGTAAAGAACCTTATGGCTGGACAGTAAAGAACTTGATGGCTGGACAGTAAGAATTAGATGGCAGGACAGTAAAGAACTTGATGGCTGGACAGTAAAGAACCTTATGGCAGGACAGTAAAGAACTTGATGGCTGGACAGTAAAGAACCTATGGCAGGACAGTAAAGAACTTGATGGCTGGACAGTAAAGAACTTGATGGCCGGACAGTAAAGAACTTGATGGCTGGACAGTAAAGAACCTTATGACAGGACAGTAAAGAACTTGATGGCTGGACAGTAAAGAACCTTAAGGCTGGACAGTAAAGAACCTTATGGCTGGACATTAAAGAACTTGATGGATGGACATTAAAGAACTTGATGGCACTACATTAAAGAACTTGATGGCTGGACCTTAAAGAACCTGATGGCTGGACAGTAGAGAACTTAAAGGACCCTCATATTATGTAGCAGGTCCTATGCAGAATGTCACTACCATCACAGACAGAAAGACTCTCAGTCTGTTACCAGTTCCTCTGCCTCATGCAGTATACACCCAAGATGTATGTATTGTCTTGTATGCCCAAGATGTCTGTATGGTCTTGTGTCCTACCTCGTGGTGGTCAGCTTCTGTCTCTTCTTCCAGGTGTGGGTTCCTTACTGTTCTATCTAAGCCACTGTAAGATTATTTATGGCTGAAGTATATCAGTTTCTACAGAAATACCACAATGGTATATATGGGTAAATGTGAACATTCTTAAACTAGTGAATCGGTACAGCTATCTCATAACATTTGATGGGAGGTGTCTTGAAGAGATTAGAACAAGAATCACAAGACGAAGTTTGCAAGATAGAAAACATACTGACTAATATAAAGATGCCAATTGAAATGAGAAAGAGAATGTTGAAGTGCTACATAGAACCTGTACTTTTGTATGGATGTGAAACGTGGACGATGAGCAGACAAGATAAAAACATCTGATGGCAGTGGGAATGTGGTTTCTGAGGAAACTGCACAGAATACCATGGACAGACAGAAAAACCAATGAGCATGTCCTACCAGAGGCAAATGAAAGCCACAAACTGAATAAATAAATTAGAGTGACAACTGACAAGATTGAGGGGGAAGGAACAAGGAGAAGGCGGAGAAGTAAATACCTGGATGGCTTGGCCACATGGCATGGTCGAGACAAGAACAGTGAGATGATCCACGACTCTGGTGATCGTGTAAGATGGTGAAACATGACCGCCACCACTTACCTGCATGGCACATGATGAATGAAATTTACTTTCTAAGATATAATGCTGTTTTATAAGCCAGTTTTCTTCAGTGTTTGCATCTTTTTGAATGTTAGTGATTTTTTTCTTCTTGACCAGTATTCTTCAGTGTTTGCATCTTTTTTAATGTTAGTAATTTTTTCTTCTTGAGCCCCACTCAGTATTCTAAGAATGACTATAACATTTAATTTAAAAGGCCCCCCAATTTTCTTCTTTCGTCAGCTATTGCAAAATGATCCACGGTTCACATCATTATGTTGCTGCAGGAAAGATACACGTTCTCTCAATGTTAACTGACTTTGTTGGTGTTGTGCCATTGACTCTGTATATTATTCAACCTCTGCATTGCCATGGCCAGTCTCCTTATGATTTATGTTGAGCTTTCTTCTGCTTTCAGTGACTTATTGTTGTTAATTGTGGAGCCAAGGTATGAACAGTTGAGCTTTCTTCTGCTTTCAGTGACTTATTGTTGTTAATTGTTGAGCCAAGGTATGAACAGTTTGTGGCATTTTGAATTTCTTTATTGTTGATTGCAGTTTTTGATTGACATGTAGTTTTGCCTGTGGAAATTATTACTTTTTAAATTCAAAATATGATTGTTATCTTCACAATGTCTATTGAGATAGAGAGGATTAACTTGACTAATCCCTTGGCACCATTTGAAGAGAACCATACTATCTGTGTATGTGATTTCTGGAATTTAATTTCCACCAATTATTAATGGATTACATTATTTTTTTTATTTTCCCCATTAAATTTATTGTATAGGTGTTGAATAGGTAAGAGGGCAGAGTGCAACCCCTTTGCACCTCAAGCCAACTTGATGTTTCACCAGCTACTCTGACTGCTGCTTGTTGTTCATGATCCAGTGTTTCAATTAGCTGGATCAAATGTGCTGGAAATCTCATATTTCTCATGATGTTTTACCATTTCTGATGCTGAACACAGTCTTTGAAGTAAGAATGGAGATCCACATTCTACTGTCTGAACAAAGTCGATGGTCTTACTGTAGTCTATAAAGCAAGAATTAAGATCTACAGTCTACTCCCTGAACACAGTCGGGGGTCTTATTGTACTCTATAAAGCAAGAATACAGATCTACATTATACTGCCTGAACACAGTTAATGGTCTTACTGTAATCTATAAAGCAAGTATGAAGATCTATATTCTACTCTCTGAACATAGTCAGATGGTCTTACTGTAGTCTATAAAGCAAGAATGAAGATCTACATTCTACTCTCTGAACACAGTCGATGGTCTTACTGTAGTATATAAAGCAAGAATGAAAATCTACATTCTACTCTCTGAACACAGTCAGATGGTCTTACTGTAGTCTATAAAGCAAGTATGAAGATCTACTTTCTACTCTCTGCAGTTCTCAAAGATGTTCCACATATTGAAGAGATGGTCCCTGGTTCCTCTTGTCTTGCTTGACTCCTGCCTGTTCTTCTGGTAATCCAAATACTTAATGGATAGGCATTATGGAACTTGATAGACAGACACCGTTAAATTTAATGAATGGACGTTATAGAGGTCTGAATAACGAAGACACAAACAATAGATTGCACGATTTATTTCCTGGCATATTTCGATGCATCTCGTCAGGTACATACTGCAGAATTCACACAAAATAAAGTGAAATAACTAGATAACTTCTTGAAGCTGAAATATACACATGTTCGCACAGTAATGTTGATTGTCTATCACGGTAATTTTAAACTGACTAACATGTCTTCCTGCCGAATGATTAACCCACATAAGCTGGCTTTGTGCAAGCAGAAAGACATGTTAGTCAGTTTAAAATTGCCGTGGTAGACAATCAACATTACTGTGCGAACATGTGTATATTTCATCTTGAAGGAGTTATCTAGTTATTTCACTTTATGTTGTGTGAATTCTGCAGTATGTACCTGACGAGATGCAGCAATATATCATATGCCAGGCAATAAATCATGCAGTCTATTGTTTATATCTTCGTTATTCAAATTCACGACAGGAAAACATTGTTTTAAATTATAGAGGTTGGTGATTATGTACATAGATGACATTATGTTTAAATATGTGTCTGTTTGTATTGAAGACAATTGTTTTTTGTTTACTCTGTAATGTTGATGTAGGGAGATGTGGGAAAGCTCAATGTTATAAGAAATAGAGCTGTGACTTCATATTAAACCAAACTCCAGATTACTGACTGTGTTAGCTTCTGTTTGGCTGCTGTTCTTATGACAATAGCATGGCTGTTATTGGGATGTTCTGGAGCTGCAGTGGCATTTAGATACATTTCTAACTTGAAAAGTGTTGGTTAAGATCCCTTCGATGAACAGTACTCGTATCGCGATTTTAGAGTCACACGCACACACACATGATCATTGGGAGATGGATTGAATACTTAATCTTCTTAGATAAGGGTGAAAAATAGAAGCCCTTGTAGATGTTTTAACAGTAGATGGAGATTGTAATATCTGACCATACCTACTGTTGTGGGGAGCCTCAGTGACACAATGGCTAGCACACTTGCCTGCCAGCCCATAGTCATATGTTTGAATCTCCATCCAGGCAAATTGTTAACAAATGTATTTGGGCTTCAAGTTAGCTCAGCCTAACATGTTTACCAGAAGGTGTTCTGGAAAGGAAAGGCAACCCCTGTGATATTGACCCCACCACCACATCCGTGCTGATTGGTCTGTAAACAATATGGAGTTAGTACGGTATAGTCAAGGCGTGTCACAAGGTTGACACACTTTTGCTTATATGTTATTACCCTGGAAACATGTAGAAAGTTGGAAAACCTACCCCAATTAAATATGCATAGCATCTGCTGGAAGAAGTTAGCTTCTTGTCCATTAAAGGACATTGCAATCAACCCCAGCATTTATTGGCTTGTAGTGATTTACTATACTAGGCAATTTTAGTTCAGTAGTTTGCCAATGCTTTCTGAATGCTGATGCCTCAACACAAGGAAACCAATGCCAAGCGGTCAGCTTACAAATCGCCTGCAGTTGATTTTGAGCTCTCGTCTCGGTATGACGAAGAAGTATGAAACTGCACGTCTCACAACTCACATTCCCATAAGCCACAGTCCTGGAAAAAGAGAAATATCAGCAGACGTGTTGCCAGGCCACGGTCATCGTCTACTCTGGGTTAATGCTATCATCTGCAGCTTCCCCCATGTCCTCTCCTGCTAATCATCCGACTTCATTTCTCTTCACCTCTTGTTTTGGTCGCCATCTATTTTGGTTGCCTTGTGAGTTCCAACGAAAATACTTTCTATTTATACTATTATCACAATGTGTCCAGGGTATCCTTCCAGCTTCTTGTCTCTCCTAATCTCCTCACTCATCAGTGTGATTATGATTATTGTCATCGTTCGGTACTCCCTCACAGCCTGGGATTATGAGGTAAGTAGTAATTTATTTTTCCTTAAATGTTCATGTTTTTCTTCACTGTTCTCACATTTTCATCTTGTCATCCTTCTCATCCCGTCCTTATTATGCCTTAATGTAGCCATTAGAGGGTCCTGTCCGTGAATATATGTTGTGTTTTGTGTATGTATTTGTTTGCTGATGAAGGCTAGCCGGAGCAACGTTCTGTGTATTCTGTAATTTTGTTCTGTAAAGCTGCATTACTTTATTTTTTGCTTTTAAATAAAGGTCGTTCATTTGAAACCCGTTCCAATGGCTTTATTACAAAAGCATGGAAGAAACATTAACAGGTGTGGTAGAATTAAACAAAGCATTCATTTTGAATGAATCATGCACCATGGGTTGGTCAGAAGAAGTCGCTGTAGGCATTCAGGCAAGCATCCCATTGCTTAGGTAGGCGGCGAATGCCGTCCGCAAAAAAAGGATTGTGGTTGCTCACTGAGCCAAGTGTTTACCGCGTTCATTACGTCTGCATCGGTGTGAAATCGTTGCCCTTTGAGAGCTTTTTTTAGAGGTCGAACAAATGAAAATCACATGATGACTAATCAGGACTATAGGCTGGGTGTTGCAGAATTTCCCACTTCTTCCAAGCTAATGCTTCCTGCACAATCTTTGCAACATGCGGACGAGCATTGTCGTGCAACAAAATCACACCGCGAGAAAGCATGCTGTGTCGTTTATTCTTTATGGCTTTTTGCAAGTTGTCTAGTGTTTCCAAGCGGTGGGTAGTGTTGATGTTGACACCAGGTTCTTTAAACCATAGCCAACAATAACCCTTCATGGTAAAAAAAAAAAATGCGCTTAGCATAACCTTACCAGCGGAAACCTGTAACTTGAACTTTTTGGCTTTTGGTGATCCAGCATGCTTCCATTGCATGCTCTCTCTTTTGCTGCTCGGTTCAAAGTGGTGACACCATGATTTATCCCCTGCCACTATGCGGAAGAGAAATGCATCACTCTCCACTCTGTAATGCAGCAAGTGATTCAAACACCATCCCATGCGTTCCTCTTTTTGGTGGCCGGTCAACATCCGTTGTACCCACTGTGAACACACCTTTCGATATTGCAGTTTCTTACGAACGACCTTTTGAATTGTCCCAATTGACACATCAAATTCTTTCACTAGCTAACGTATACTTCGACAACGGTTCATACGTACCGCTGCATCAATTTTGGCAATGGTTTTTTCTGTTGCAACAATATGCACTTGACCCGGCCGTCGAATATTTGTCGTGAACTGACGTCCTTTCCGAAATATTCATGCCCAGTCTGTCACTGTTGTCTTCGACACACATTTGTTACCGTACGCTGCTTGCATTCTTCAATGAATGTCCAATGGTCGACATCCTTCAAATGAAAGGAACTGAATCACCACTCTTTGAGCTTCTTTGGACGGATTTTGGATCAACCCGCCATTTTGTCAACGGTCAGAAACAGAACCTATGCATCATGGGACGATAAGCACTTGCTCTTTTATTCATTGGTCATCTTTTATTCATTGGCCACTACTTATCACATGACTATGACATGATCAGCTCAGTGCACGAACTCCGTAGCAACGTCGAAGATCTTGAAATACTTTGGGTAGATTTTAAACTCGAAATTTTGCCCGGACAGCACCGTTAGGCTACTATTTTTCGATTTCCAACTGCCAAAGGATTTTTTACGTGCGCAACAATACACAAGGGGGTCTGATCTCACTACCCAGAGACCAGGGGAAATGTTTTTACTAGAAGTCCACGAGAAAAAAATCCCGAGGCTTGAACCCGCGATCTCTAGCACTCGAGGCGGATACCATACCTCAAGACCACTCAGTCCCCTTTCGAAATATTAACTTATCTCAGTGCTACGGACTTCCACATCACGTCACCTACCATCGAATCTGTACAATCTCTCGACTTATGGCAATGGTATTATCACAGCAATGTCGTTATGTCACTGCTCGTGTCTCTAACTAACTACTGGAGTCTTTGTTGTTACCATTTGTAAACAGTCTGTTAATATCCTTTATATAAAGGATGACAGCCGAAGATAAACTCTATGGACCGCTGAATGAACTAAAAAAGACTGTTGGATTCATACAAGAGACAACATTGCAGTTATAGGCTTATTTCAGGCGAACGAAAGAAGAAGAAGATAAAGGAATAGCGAATGAACGGTGCGGGTTCTGTTCTGTACGATGACAGTGCCCTGAATCGCTGCGAAGGTCTGTTGTCCGTAGAATTACCTTCATCTACGTTCCGGGACATGCGGGAGTTGAGGGTAATGAACGAGTTGATAAATTTGCTGGCTCTGCATCCCCTGCAGATGATCAGCCCGTGGATCGTGCCGATGTTATTAATGCCATTAGAGAGATATCGAGAGTGGAGGACTTTGTCACCTGTGATTCCACAATTTTTTTCCACAATGAAAGACGTGGGAGTAAGAATTCGCATGGCCAGACACGAAAGGCACATCAGAAGAATGAGGGGCCTCATCAACTAAACAGAACTGGAACTGTTAGACTCCGAGTGCTAATGCATATGTTAGGCAGGAGGGAGAATATGAGCACTGATGGATTTGTCCAGATTGCAAAGATGATATCACAACAGATAATTAACTATCCTGTATATAAGGAATAGATCACACTTAAGGTATCTATCTACAACGGGATCTTCTTTCTCCTGCTGGGTTAGATAGACTTTTTTTTTTTGGGGGGGGGGGCAATAATCACTTTCATTGCTCGCATATAAGTGCTCCATTTCCTTCTATAGATCACACAAGGAGCATCTCAGAACAATGCACGAATTCCGGAGCAACGGCGAGACACCAAATGTGTATATTCCCGAGTCTTACACACTATACGTTTTCTTTTGTCGGTAGGTTTTTTCTAATTTTGATATTTTGCCTGATCAAAGGCCAACTTGGCCAGCTATTTTTGATCTGCAGATGTCGACGATTTTTTTATGGTGAGCGGCCTGCGTCCTCTGTTATTTTTTTTTTTCACCCTTCTCCGCGAAGGTCAACGTTCAATCCACTTTCTCAGGAATAAGGGTGGGGGAGTATAACTCCCTTTACTTTTATTTGTACAAATGAATAAGTCCATGCGATGAATTGAATCAGGTCTACACGAGTTAGAGACGGGTGTCTGGGGCCCCTATATCTCGTGGCTGGGATAGGCAAAACGAACAAAACGGGTAATGGTAATGATGATGATTGATTCATTGATTGGTTGATTGGCTGGTTGATTGATTGATTGGTTAATTGATTGGTTATAATTGATTGATTGATTGTGATAAAGATGATGGCGATGATGATGGCTACATTCTTACATTTGCAACTAGGAGTGCCACGGGGAGAGTTCATTGATGCATAGAAAATGGTTTTATGTTTTTATCTGGGAAAAGAAAAACATTAGAAATAGTTGAACAAAAATATTGTTCTTCATCTCTTCTGTCGGCTGATTTCAACGCACGATGAATTTAAGATGTGATCAACGGTGACGCCTGGTCGATATCAATAACAGCAATCTTGTTTTGTCTCTCCGCGGGAGACAATTCCAGCACTGCCCGGAAGAAAAAGGAGAAGTTAATCACTGTTCAATACTCAATGATGTTTAATTAATGGCCTGGTTTTACTTGAAAGATGAATGCAATTGATGGTTCGATTATCGATATTCATTTGTTCTTGTAAAAGTCAGTTATGATTCACCGATTGGAACCGATTTTTCATTATTCCAATTTTATGGCAGTTGCTTACATTTATTCAATGCCATTCCACAGGATTGTGGCGACCATTATGGCTGAGATGATTAATGACGTGTTTAGTGTTACAGTTGGTTGTGAATCCTCTTGAAGGCTGTAAGTTTGAACTATTTAAGTCCGATGCATTGGCTTTAGTGTTCTCTGAGCTCTTGATAAGGGCTTGCATATATTGGGTAGAAGTTGGTGCAGAGAGTAATCTCCCTCCTTTACCCAGTACTAAAGTACAATGTATCTCCAAGGGTGCTTTGTTTGACTCCAAACTCAGAAACTAGAGGAGTATGTAAGAAGGGTTTGAAACTTAACATCAAGGGAAAGGCTCGTAGGATGTAGCCAGGTTATGTTTCAGTACATATGGACAGGCTGGGATGTCGCCTAGTCTGGTGTATGGACAGGCTGGGAGGTCGCCTAGTCTGGTATATGGACAGGCTGGGATTTCGCCTAGTCTGGTATATGGACAGGCTGGGATTTCGCCTAGTCTGGTATATGGACAGGCTGGGATTTCGCCTAGTCTGGTATATGGACAGGCTGGGATTTCGCCTAGTCTGGTATATGGACAGGCTGGGATTTCGCCTAGTCTGGTATATGGACAGGCTGGGATTTCACCTAGTCTGGTATATGGACAGGCTGGGATTTCGCCTAGTCTGGTATATGGACAGGCTGGGATTTCGCCTAGTCTGGTATATGGACAGGCTGGGATTTCGCCTAGTCTGGTATATGGACAGGCTGGGATTTCGCCTAGTCTGGTATGTACACACAGAAGCCACAAACAATATGTTGCACGATGTAGGGCCTGAAATATTTCACTGCATCTCGTCAAGAGTATGCTGAAGAATTATATATAATCTGACGTGAATAAATGAATAATACTTAAGGTGAAACAATTAAAACATATAGTCACGGGTATTGTTAGAATGTAAAACATCTGTTATCTCCGAGGTAATTTCAGATTTACAACGAACGCTTTCTGTTTGCATAAAATCGTCTCGAACGGCCTAATTGCTAACGCCTCCCTATATTTGAGCAATCGTTAATTGTTTGGCGAAGACTGTATAGGAAACCCTTTTCTTTGTCCACGCTATAGCCACATTTTATTAGGTGTTGAGAAATCGACGATGTCGGGGTTGTATACCCTTTCGACTCTCCCCCCCCCCCCTCTCTCTCTCTCTCTCTCTCTCTCTCTCTCTCTCCTCTCTCTCTCTCTCTCTTTATGCCCTTTACTATGTCTGTATATCTGTCTTCCCCCTGTCTGTCTGTCTGTCTGTCTGTCTGTCTGTCTGTCTGTCTGTCTGTCTCTCTCTCTCTCTCTCTCTCTCTCTCTCTCTCTCTCTCTCTCCTCCTCCTCCTCCTCCTCCTCTGCTATCTCTGTCTCTATCTACCTCTCTGTATGTATGAATAAGTACACTTTTGTTAATGAGTTTGTGATTGTGAGAGAGTATATGAGTTTGCGAGGGATTGTGTATTATGTGTTATAGAGTAGGTGCTTAAATGTGAGAGTTTGTGTAAATGATGTAAGTTGTATGCAGGTATGTATGTATATGTTAGTTGCGTGTCCTTTACTGGACGTAGCAGTCAACCCCATCTTTTTTTGTTCTGTTCGTGATTCCTGGGCAAATTTACGTTCATTAGTTTGCCATTGATTTCCGAACGACCGCACCCATACATATATGTATGTGTGTATCCAAGTGCGTGTGTATGTGTGTTTGGCTGCCTGCCTGTCTCATAACATGGCAATATACAATGTTTATGTTTACGACCTCCATTTGACAATTTTTATTACCCCCCCCCCCCCCCCCCCCCCGCCATGTGAATGTAATATGCAAAATAGTTAATTGATGTACGAAAGATGAGTGATTGGAAGGGCTGAATGTAAGACTACCCTGTGTGTCTTTGTTCGTTCGTTCTCTCACTTCTGTCCCTCTCTCGTCTTTTTATTTTTAGTCGTTGGATCAACATCACGGCACACGGTTTAACCCATAAGTGCTCCGTTTTCCTCCTAACTCAAACCTGAGTCTGGAGAAACTCAGCTCAATGCACGAACTCCGTTGCATCGGCGAGGATCTTGAAATACTTTGGGTAGATGTTTAACTCGAGATTTTGCCCGGGCAGCGCCGTTAGGCTACTCTTTTCGATTTCCAACTGCCAAGGGATTTTTTACGTGCGCAACAATACACACGGGCGTCCGATCTCACTATCCAGAGACCAGGGGAAATGTTATTACTGGAAGTCCAGGTGGATTTTTTAAATAAATCCCGGTCCTCACCGGGGCCTGAACCCGGGACCTCCAGCACTCGAGGCGGACACCATACCTCGAGACCACTCAGCCCCCTCTCTCTCTCTTTCTCTCTATTATTCTCTCTCATGGTTCTCCGTGGCGAAAGCTTAAGCCGTCTGCCTCATCCCCTGAAGGGTTCGGGTTTGTTCCATATGTTGCGTCGTTCTTCTAGTCCAATGTGTCAGCAGACTACATGGGGGATTATCACTGGAGCCACGGAGTTCGTGCTTTGTGTAATGCTCTCGGCAAACGTTTTGTGAAGAGAGACCGAGTCAGGTTGAGTTAAACACGATGCAATGAAGTCGATTCCCTCGATTTTAGTACTTTTATACTCTCTCTTTCCCTCTTTCTTTGTCTCTCTCTCCCTCACTCTCTCGCCCCCTCTCCGTTTCTCCATCTCTCTGCTTACTCTCTCTCCCTCTCTCCTTTTCTCACCCTCTCTCTCCTCACTCTCTCTTCATCCCTCGCTCCTTCTCTCCTGCTCTCTCCCCTTCCTCTCTCTCCTCACCCTCACTCTCCCTATACCCTTTCTCGCCCTCTCCCTCTCGATCCCTCGTTTCCACCTCTCTCTCTCTCTCTCTCTCTCTCTCTCTCTCTCTTTCTCTGTGGATGTCTACCACTGTGTCTAACACCTTTGAACATCCTAGTTGTCTCAATCTTCCCCAGAACCTCTTCTCTCTAGTTGTCACAATCTTCATCAGAGCTTCTCCTCTCTAGTTGTCACAATCTTCCCCAGAACCTCTCCTCTCTAGTTATCATAATCTTCCCCAGAACCTCTCCTCTCTAGTTGTCTCCATCTTCCCCAGAACCTCTCCTCTCTAGTTGTCAAAATGTTCCCCAGAACCTCTCCTCTCTAGTTGTCACAATCTTCCCCAGAACCTCTCCTCTCTAGTTGTCACAATCTTCCCCAGAACCTCTCCTCTCTAGTTGTCTCCATCTTCCCCAAAACCTCTCCTCTCTAGATGTCATAATCTTCCCCAGAACCTCTCCTCTCTAGTTGTCACAATCTTCCCCAGAACCTCTCCTCTCTAGCTGTCACAATCTTCCCCAGAACCTCTCCTCTCTATTTGTCTCCATCTTCCCCAGAGCCTCTCCTCTCTAGTTGTCATTATCTTTCCCAGAACCTCTCCTCTCTAGTTGTCACTATCTTCCCAAGAACCTCTCCTCTCTATTTGTCTCCATCTTCCCCAGAACCTCTCCTCTCTAGGTGTCTCCATCTTCCCCACAGCCTCTCCTCTCTAGTTGTCATAATCGACATCAGAACCTCTCCTCTCTAGTTGTCACAATCTTCCCCAGAACCTCTCCTCTCTATTTGTCTCCATTTTCCACAGAGCATCTCCTCTCTAGTTGTCATAATCTTCCCCAGAGCCTCTCCTCTCTAGTTGTCATAATCTTCCCCAGAGTCTCTCCTCTCTCGTTGTCACAATCGTCATCAGAACCTCCCCTTTCTAGTTGTCACAATCTTCCCCAGAACCTCTCCTCTTTAGTTGTCACAATCTTCCCCAGAGCCTCTCCTCTCTAGTTGTCCTAATCTTCCCCAGGGTCTCTCCTCTTTAGTTGTCACAATCGCCATCAGAACCTCTCCTCTCTAGTTGTCATAGTCTTCCCCAGAACCTATCCTCTCTAGTTGTCACTATCGTCATCAGAACCTCTCCTCTCTAGTTGTCATAATCTTCCCCAGAACCTCTCCTCTCTAGTTGTCATAATCTTCCCCAGAACCTCTCCTCTCTAGTTGTCACCATCATCCCCAGAACCTCTCATCTCTAGTTGTCACAATCTTCCCCAGAACTTCTCCTCTCTAGTTGTCTCAATCTTCATCAGAACATCTCCTCTCTAGTTGTCTCAATCTTCCCCAGAACCTCTCCTCTCTAGTTGTCTCAATCTTGCCCAGAACCTCTCCTCTCTAGTTGTCTCAATCTTGCCCAGAACCTCTCCTCTCTAGTTGTCTCAATCTTCCCCAGAACCTCTCCTCTCTAGTTGTCTCCATCTTCCCCAGAGCCTCTCCTATCTAGTTGTCACAATCTTCATCAGAGCCTCTCCTCTCTAGTTGTCTCAATCCTCAGAGCCTCTTGTCTCTAGTTGTCACAATCTTCATCAGAGCCTCTCCTCTCTAGTTGTCACAATCTTCATCAAAACTTCTCCTCTCTAGTTGTCACAATCTTCCCCAGAGCCTCACCTCTCTAGTTGTCACAATCTTCCCCAGAGCCCATCCTCTCTAGTTGTCTCCATCTTCCCCAAAGCCTCTCCTCTCCTCTCTATTTGCCTCAATCGTCATTGCCTCTCCTCTCTATTTGTCTCCATCTTCCCTAGAGCCTCTCCTCTCTATTTGCTTCAATCGGCATTGCCTCTCCTCTCTATTTGTCTCCATCTTCCCTAGAGCCTCTCCTCTCTAGTTGTCTCAATCGTGATTGCCTCTCCTCTCTATTTGTCTCCATCTTCCCTAGAGCCTCTCCTCTCTATTTGCCTCAATCGTCATTGCCTCTCCTCTCTATTTGTCTCCATCTTCCCTAGAGCCTCTCCTCTCTATTTGCCTCAATCGTCATTGCCTCTCCTCTCTATTTGTCTCCATCTTCCCTAGAGCCTCTCCTCTCTAGTTGTCACAATCTTCCCCAGAGCCTCTCCTTTCTATTTGCCTCAATCGTCATTGCCTCTCCTCTCTATTTGTCTCCATCTTCCCTAGAGCCTCTCCTCTCTAGTTGTCACAATCTTCCCCAGATCCTCACCTCTCTAGTTGGCATCATCTTCCCCAGAGCCTATCCTCTCTATTTGCCTCAATCGTCATTGCCTCTCCTCTCTATTTGTCTCCATCTTCTCCAGAGCCTCACCTCTCTCGTTGTCACAATCTTCCCCAGAACCTCTCCTCTCTAGTTGTCACAAAATAAAATGACGTCTTGTCTTGTCCTAATATGGGTAACCGTCTGCCTTTGTGATATGACCTTTTGGTAGATTCACAAATTTAACCAAAACTGAATTTCATTAATCAAGTATTATTAATTGCAAGTGGAAAACAATTTTGTAATTGTGAGTAAGTTGTATGAGTAAGTGAATCCAAAACTAAAACGAATACAGTTTCAAGTCATGTCACACACACCCGGTATGGATCACAATAGTTTTCAATGTGTATATTGCCTAGTGTACTCTTATCTTTGCTCGCTCCGTGGCGAAGGGTTTACTGGCGCAGTTCGTAATCCCGCATACCCGCGTTCGAAACACAGCTGCGAGCGATTTGGCATCAGATCCCCTTGCGTTTTTTTTTGTTTTTTTTTTGGTTTTTTGAAATGGTATGAATGCCGGTCGTTCAGAAAGCAATGGCTTACTACTGAACGTAAACTTGCCACGAGATCACAACACACACAAAAATGGTGGTGTTGACTGCGACGTCCTGTAAAGGATATACAACTAACTTGAACTATAATCTCTACAACTTTGTCTACTTCTAGGAGAGCAGATAAATATCCGCGAATGTATTTCTCATGACGTTTTACAATCTGCTCACAAAGGGCAATCGTAACTGCGACTATGGATTGCGATTGTAAAACTGGCTGAGTGATGCAAATCTTTAAACTGTGAGAAAGATAAAAGGATGTAAACAAGATTCATTCATGTATTCCTTTGCAGAACCTCGCTCCCATAACAACTTGTCCGGAAAACTACTCTGTCATAGATAAGATGTGCCGCGTCCGAAACACTCTTCTGGAGATCATCCTGCACCCATCTTCTCTTTGGCCTTCCTCTTCTTATCTTCCCGGGCATATACCTCTGCATGATTGTTATCTCCAAACTTTCACGACGTTTCAAGTGACCAATATATTTCAATTTTCTTTATTTTATCGTCTTAGTAGCCAACCTTCTTCAATATTAGGTTCATGTCGTATGGATGATAAAGGTAATAAGATGTAAATGAGGATAACGATAATAGGATATGAACCGTGATAAAGATAATAGCATGTAAACTATGATAAAGATAATAGGATGTGAACCATGATACAGATAATAGCATGCGAACTGTGATAAAGATATTACGATGTGAACCATGATAAAGATAATAGCATGCGAACTGTGATAAAGATAATAGGATGTGAACCATGATACAGATAATAGCATGCGAACTGTGATAAAGATATTACGATGTGAACCATGATAAAGATAATAGCATGCGAACTGTGATAAAGATATTACGATGTGAACCATGATAAAGATAATAGCATGCGAACTGTGATAAAGATAATAGGATGTGAACCATGATACAGATAATAGCATGCAAACTGTGATAAAGATATTAGGATTTGAACCATGATAAAGATAATAGCATGTAAACTATGATAAAGATAATATGATGTGAACCATGATAAAGATAATAGCATGTGAACTGTGATAACGATAATAAGATGTGAACTGTGATAAAGATAACTGGATGAACTGATGATGTTCAGCACATCACCCATCGTGTGTTGATGGGTCTATAATCATATGGGACGAGCACCATATGCCCAATACAGCGCAAAGCCTGGAAATGTGTCCTTTACTTCTTATTTACTTATAATCAAACAAGAGATTCGAATCCAGCCCCTCCGAATGGCGACAGCGCCTCACTGGGTATACACGTTTTGCTCCACCGTTGAAAAATTTATCAAGAATGAAATATTTCATAATAAAATGATGCACTCAGAATCCAAACAAAAATTGTATTTGCAATAATAGATTGATTGACATATAAAAACAATACATTGTATCGTAAGGCTCCCGGGGCGTAATTTTGCCATCAAGTCCGGAGTGAACCAGTTTACGTGCTTGTAAATATTAAGAAGTTGAGAGTGTATATACTTTACCGTTGTAAATCGTGACACGCTCCAGTGGATTTGTGATTCAGTTCGGTAGAAGGCATGTTTGTACGCCCCAGGGATACCTTGATGAGACACGGGGAATTCATTTATCGCTTAGAATGACACAAGCCACATCAAGTGGTTAAAAAGATAAAGGAATTTCAGAACAATGTATTCTCGTAGTGAATTTTAACACACTAGCCACACAAAAATAGGTTGCACGATTTATCGCCTGGCATAGTTTGTTGCTTCTCGTTATGTGTATACTACAGAGTTACATATTATAATTTAATTACATATTATAATTTATATATTTACACATTATAATTTACACATTTAATTACATATTATAATTTAATTACATTTAACTAAATATTATAAATGAATTATACTTTTTGTGAAATACTTAAAACACATAGTCACTGATATTGTTCAAATGTGTAGCATTTGTTATTCCCACGGTAATCGCAAATTTACCAAGCACTAATAGCAAAATCGCCGGCTTCCTGGCCTAGAGGTTAGCGACTTTTCTCCGTAATCTCGTATACTCTCGTAAGTAACGTGACAACGGTGAGAATCAGCAGTGGTTCGAATCGCTTCGGTAACTTACGGGGTATGTGAGCCGGCCTCTCAGAAAGTAATGGTAAACTACTGAGCGTAATCTTGCCAAGAAATCAACATTCAGCTGAAAGATGCTGATGTTGACAGCAATGTCCTGCAAAGGATATGCAAACAATTTTTTTTTAAATAGCAAAATCAGAAGCTGAATTACAAGACCACATGAATAATCTAACTGAAATGTGTAAAGAACATAACATGAAAATTAGCACAAGTAAAACAGAGGTAATGAATGTAACTAAAGACGAAAAAGCAACAAGCATACACCTAAAAGAACATCCCTTGAAACAAGTAAAGAGTTTCAAGTACCTAGGAAGTATAATATCATCAAATGGCAAATCAGAAGACGAAATCGAAAATAGATGCAATAAGGCAAACCAACTCATTGGACAAATGGCACCAATACTAAAGAACAAACATGTATCAATAACTACTAAGAAAGCACTTTATAACACAATCTTCCTACCAACTCTATATTACCAATGCCAAACCTGGACAATGATAGAAAAAGAGAAAATAAAATCACAACATGAGATTCCTGAGAAAAATACTCAATGTATCAAGAAGAGATAAGATCAGAAATGAAGAAATCAGTACTAAAGTGGGGGTTATAGCTGCATTAGATTTTATTAGAAGGCAGCAAGTCAAATGGTTTGGCCATGTAAGTAGGTTACCAACTAACAGTATACCACAACAAGCAATGATGTACAGACCAGAGAGAAACAGAGGAAGAGGCCGACCAAGTAAACGATGGACGCAGGGAATAACAGAGTCCATGGGAATATCGATACATGAAGCCCATAAGCGGGCACTCCCCCGCTGTTTATACTTCACCTCGACACCGCAAGGTAGAAGAGGAACATGATGAGATGAGATGATGAGATCGCAAATTTAAAATGAAGTCTTTCCGTCTTTCACAAAATTGGATGGTGCCTCCTGAATCATTGCTAAAGCCTCGATATATTTTAGTTTAAAAGATATACGAAACGCCTTTTATGTGTTAACTTTATGGAATTTTTCTTGACAAGGTAAAAGAATGCCGACAGGCATTTTAACTGTTTCAAAATAAGGCGGGACTTTTGACTGCATTTTGATTCCCTGACATCAATGAAAGCATCAATCATACATGAATGAATACGAGAGTCAATATATCTACTAAAACATCAACCAATACATTAACAAACATATCAACCCACCAACACATTAACTAACCAAACAATTATTCATCATTATCATTTGCCTTGCTAGCTGATGTAGGCGTTGAAGCACGTCCATAGCTCGTGGTCCCCGTTGTTCTGTACGTGTAGATGATATTCCCCCATCGCAGCCCATCCATCATAATTTCTCTTGGTCTGCCCCTGCATCTTTTTCCGCTGATCTTGCCAGTTGTCATGATGATTTCCAATGCATCGCTTTTCATCACGTGACCAAAGAACACCGTTTGTGTCCATATGTTTGTAAATAATGTTCTACTTTTATAATCCGCAACATACGTCTTAGAGGTCACACCTACGAGGCCCCCCCCCCCCCTTCCTTTTCCCCCCAACAATGTCCTAATCTGTTCTTTCTTTTTACATGATTCACTTCCATACAGCAGAACATGTTCTTTATGATACTTCAGTACTCTTTTGCTGACATTCAATTACACTGGCGTAGTACAAAAGATTGCATTTCATTCACACATCAATTATTATGGCAACTAAACAAGCAACCTACATCAATCAATACATGGGAGAGATGGAGTATTTATTTAACAATAAAAAGAATATTTAAAAGGCCAGACAAAAGAATAAACCTCTGGAACGGCGTCCAGTGCACTCTACGTAGCCATTTTAAAATAATTTTTATTGTTTCGTTTTTGTTGTTTTGTGTGTGTGTGTGTGCGCGCGGTCGCGCGCGTGCGTGCGTGTGTGTGTGTTCCCACATTTGGTCACAATCCGTGTGTATCCACCCGTCGACTTCTCTGTCACGTTATGTGTGTATCCACTCGTCGAGCCTCTCTGTCACATTCTGTGTTTATCCACTCGTCGAGCCTCTCTGTCACATTCTGTGTTTATCCACTCGTCGAGCTTCTCGGTCATCTTCTAAGTCGATCCACCCGTCGAGCTACTCTGTCACATTCTAATTTTGTCTCGCGTAACAGCTCAAGGCCGGTCTCTCTGGTCTAGGCCGGTCTCTCTGGTCTAGAGGTTACACGACTTTCTCCGTAATCTCGTATACTCTCGTAAGTAACGTGACGTTGCGCGAGAATTGTTAGCGGTTTTCTCCGCGTCGGTAACTTACGGGGTATGAGAGCCGGTTGCTCAGAAAGCAATGGCAAACTACTGAGCGTAATCTTGCCAAGAAATCAACAATCAGCTTAAAGATGCTGACGTTGACAGCGATGTCCTGTAAAGGATATGCGAACAACAACAAGCAAACAAAAACAGCTCAAGAGCAGTAAACTCTGGTTTTGATACCTGATTAACATATTAATAGAAGTTGTTGAGTGATTTGTTGATTGATGCATGCGGACATGCTGGCTAATGTAATGATTAACTTACTGACTGATACATTTGTTGATGCAGTGATCAATATATTCATAGATGGAGATTATTCAATGACATTCTAGATATCTCTAGGACACCATGGGGATAGCGGTAGCGCAGTGGCTAGCCGGCCTGGTGGTCATGAGTTCGGATCCTCATCGAAGCGGATTGTTAAAATTGACCTAGGTTCCCAGATCGACATAGCCTGAAAATTGTCCCAGAAAATGTCATGGACAAACAAAATGACCGGCGTGATATTAACCACGTCATCACGAGTCTCCATTGGGCTAAACTCACAGGTTTAGTAACATATACTCAACACATTAACGCGTGTAAAAGTGTAATTTATTTTACATTATTTTTACTAGGAAACCATTCATTAATGCTCCATTACCTTTTTTGAGTTTACAGCTGGTTCTTCACTCTGTGCCCATACTTCGCAAGATGGACGAGAATCCCGACGTGTACATACAAGTATTCAAGTAACTACACATACAATACATATTGGGTTGTCGGGAGATTTTCTACTCGCTAGAGGCCAATGTATGCATTGTATGTAACCCTTACACAATTCAGTCATTTGGATACAGATCATCAGGCTTGTCCATGGGACACATTTTTCAGTCCCATTCCTATCCCATCCCACGGTCATTTTGCCTGTGCCTTCCCAAAGGATTCCCATGATAATACTAATATGGAATACAGTTCAAATAAAATTATGAAATTTATGAAAGTTTAGGGTTAGTGTCTACTAAATAGGACTACATGTACAAAGAGACATGTAAAACAACAGAATTTATTAATTGTAATATTCAAGAGTATTTTATTAAAACAAAGTTTAATCTAAATATGACAATTCAGTGTCATTCTGACACTCTCATTCTGTTTCAGAGTCACTCTGCTAATTCAGCACATTATCAATTTCCTTCTGATCGACTGTTTCTAATAATTTAGTTAATCCAGGTAATCCCTGAACCATTTCCACAATTTTCATCTTACATGCAAATACATCTTACATCCGTTTTCGTAACTTACTCAACAACAATCCAGCTGCACTAAATAAGTGCTCTACTGCCGCTGAGGACACTGGTATGGCCAAGACAATTTTCGCACTTGCTGTTAGCAGTGGAAACCTATGTTCATGTTTCCAATAATTTAATGGTTGTGAAGTTGGTTGCTGTGACTTTTGAAACATGGTGACTTCATCCTCAAGGCATTTGTTTCTGGGGTCATCAAACTTAAGTGCTTTGTTTGGTGGAGGATCAAAATATAAGTCAAAATCACTTTTCGGCTTTTGTTCTACAACTCCTGCTACTTCACATACAGCAGATGATTCAGAAGAAAGATTTAAATCTTTGATGAATGAAATAACAGTTGGAACAACTGACTTAGAAAAAGTGATCCAATCATTGGCCCATTTATTGGTGTCCACATTCCCTTTCTTCTTAGTAACAACTGACTTGACCATGTCTTCTATTTTGACTTTGATGTCAACTCCAGTAAGGAATGCTGCAGTAACTGCCAAAGAACTGCCGCAATATGGCCACAGCTTTTCTCCAATAATTTACTGAAAGCTCTGACAATATTTCTTCACCATGCTGCTGGAAGTTTCTTCGTCAATATCAACAATAACTTTGTACAACTGACAGTCTAGGAGGAAGTATAACAGCAAAATTAAATGAGATGTAGTACCATCAATTTCTAGTTTGTCAAGAAAAGTTTTGAATTTCTCATGTATATACAGCATTCCTTTAATCTTAACAATATTCGGAATGTGGTTTAAGAATTCTTCATCATCTTCATTAGAGTAATGCGAGTTTTTTTGTTTTTTTTTAATGGGCATTGAAACGTTGATAATATGATCGCATGCGCGCATTTATTAATTTATCCGGTGTCCCAACAAGAGATAAAGAATTGATACAAGTATATAAAGAAAAAAGGAAGGACAAAAGGCTTTAAACAGGTTTTTAAAAAATGTTGCTATGACATGGCTACTGTCCCATGTGTCCCATGGGAAATAAAAATGTTTGCTGTCCCGTCCCATCCCATCCCATGGGACGTTTCCCATGGGATTCCCATGGGAATCCCATTCCCTTGGACAAGCCTGCAGATCATGCATGTGGGCCATCATCTTTATGTAGCTGGTCATTTACTGAGCGACTCTCTCATCACGGTCCGTTGAAAACATGATCGATCCCTAGCCGGTTCTCCCACCTTGGATATTTATTTATTTATTTATTTATTTATTTATTTATTTATTTATTTATTGCGCTCGTTGGCTACTAGACTGCATTTTACATGTGATTAGCTTTCCCTTTTACCAGTGTTCCTCGCCATTAGGCGAACCCACTCCAATTTCAGTGGTACTTGTAATTTACGTCCCCAAATCAGGGACGAGAAGTTAACATTTAAGTCCAACTGTCCAGTGTAGGAGTTGAACCCCTTAGCACGGCATCAGGACACCGGAAGTTTAAGAAC
Organism: Cepaea nemoralis; assembly: GCA_014155875.1. Taxonomy (NCBI): domain Eukaryota; kingdom Metazoa; phylum Mollusca; class Gastropoda; order Stylommatophora; family Helicidae; genus Cepaea; species Cepaea nemoralis. The sequence goes on along the minus strand of JACEFZ010027221.1, from coordinate 207,424 downwards.
GCGCGTTCTTATCCATTCGGGTATTATCATGCCTAAAGTGTCTGCAATATCATGTGTGCATGTTCCCGCTGGTCCACCCCATCCGAGTGCATCTTCATGCTGGTCCACCTCTCCCGAGTGCATCTTGATGCTGGTCCATACCTCCCGAGTGCATCTTCGTGCTGGTCTACACCTCCCGAGTGCTTCTTGATGCTGGTCCACCCCTCCCGAGTGCATCTTGATGCTGGTCAATGCCAAATGACGTCCTGGGGTATAAATGAACACTGCAAAACAAACTGGTAACCGAACGGCTCGCTATGAGAATTCAACATCACCTGGCAAGCTCCAGAAGCCAAAATCGAACCGAAGAGATAAGTCGACTCCGTTAGACGTTGGCAGTTATGACGCTGTTTATTTCTGCAGCGTACAGGCTTGTAGCAAATAATTCGGCAATAACAAAGAATAAAATACTGTGCCTGTTCTGGCCAGGCTGGCCAGTATTATAATTACAATTAAAACCAACATCATGTCCCAAGCCATCTCCGCTCAAAATTCTAGACAGTGTACTTGCCCGTCAACACGGCGTCTTAAGAGCCTGAGGAATTCAGGCCGCCTGGCTAGTGCAGTCTTTTTGCCCCCGACAGAAAAAAAATCCCACACATCACCGAGGATTCGAACCCGGGTCTCCCGGAGGAGAATCCGGCGTTCTAGCCACTTGGCCAGCCATCGTTGTTCTGTTCAAACCACAGTGCCGTTTAATATGGTCAAAAACTGCCAGTTTCCGAATTGAATATATTTTACAGGACGTCCCAGTCAACCCCAGCATTTTTCTGCTGTTAGTGATCTCTTGGCAAGTTTACGTTCAGTAGTTTGCCATTCCTTTATGAAAAGACCTGCAGCCATACCATTTCACAAAAACAAAAACAACGCAGGCGGTCTGCTGCCAAATCGCCCGCAGCTGGGTTTCGAACGCGGTATACGTACGGGACTACCAACTGTGTCCGTCACTCCTTCCCCAGGGAGCGGGCAGTGCCCGAGACAAAATGCTTGTTATAAAGTGATCATGGTCTCGAACTCCCTTCTGGGCGGGTTGTAAACATGCACCTGGGACCCAGGTCGACCCAGCTTAAACTGGGTACCAGGAAGTATCTTGGGAAAGAAAGACGGCGGTGTAATATTAACCGCATCACCCCTTGAGTGCCGTTGGATTTATAAAATAATGGTCCAGTACAACATGCTCAAAGCGACTTAGGGCGTACAAGCGGACCCTTTTACCACACGCCTAATGCTTCTTGAAGTTGATAAAAGTGTCTTTAACTTGTCTTCACCGTCTCATAAAATGGACACGAAAGGTAGTCAATCTCGCAATATATACTGCCATTGGTGTTACAAGAACACTCTAGCAAATCATGAAAAGTTTGTTGCATACCCTTTACAGGTCGCTGCACTCAACTCCAGCATTGTTTAGTTGTTTGTGTTTTCTTGGCAAGTTGGCGTTCAGTAGTTTGCCATTCCTTTCTAAACGACCGGCACTCGGACTATTGTGAAAATCAGCGCATGACGGTCTGCTTCCTAATCACACACATCTGTGTTTCGAAAGGTGTTTGCGAGATTACGAACTACGTTTGTAACTCCTTCATAACAACGCCGGTACACGACATCAGAACAAGATAAAAACATTTATGAGGTATATAAACACAAACACGGAAGAGACAAATTAACCTTCATTATCATCCAGAGACTCTCCTGTAATGATTTCTCCTCTATAATAATCATTCCAAGTTTCTCTCTATCAGAAGCCAGATGTCCTGCCTCAGTTGGTGTATAAATTCTATACAATATCTTTAATCCATCTACGTTGCGGTCTTCCTCTTTCCTTGCCTCCCCGGTACACATCACTTCATATTAATTTTTCTAGACTTTCATGTCTTCTTATATGTCAAAAATATGTAATTTTCCGAATTTTTGTTTGTCTTAAGAACCAGTGTTCTTCTGTACAGTGCCAACCGCATAAGGTGATGTCGGATGTGGCGAATTTCTGTTGTGAAGAACAACATTTTATTGTACGTTGCAAATGCATTACTATATACTTGAACTCTTATCAGAGGAATGTCTGATAAGAATAACTATTTCTTGGGTCCCAGGTGAGTTCGCCTTATTAGGTCTGCACTATATTGAGTTCTTGTTGCACAGATCTATTAATTCTTTCTGCCGTTTAATGAATTTTTAATACTCTCCTGTGACACTTGTTTCCACAGGCGGATATGTGCATTTCATTCGATGTGTTAGCAATCCACATCTTGCTTCATTATGTTGTCACATAAAACATGCCTGCAGTTAGCACTCTAACTTATGCCCTTCTGACTGATCCAATCCATCAAGGTTTTAATTGCTTTATTGTTTGTAGAGCAATGATTGTTGATTAAATTTTTGCATTCAAGTTTCTATTGTCGTCAGCAGAGAATCTTGTTATTCTAAACGACTCCCTTCTGTAATTTATCTCCGCCGGTAAACATATCTGTTGCTATATATCTGTTTATTTTCATTATCTGTATGCCTTTGTTGCACTGCGATTTCACATTTGTTTTTCATTTTGTTCTAGCGCTGACTTAATGTTTTTTTTTTAATTCTCTGTTTCCAATTGTGTTGTTGATAATACTTTTTCCCGATGAAAATGTCAGTTAACTCCCGTCGTGTTGCTAGTATACATATTAAACAGATGAGATCAGCATTGCCGAAATAATCAGAGCGCTCGCTTTTAAATATCCAGGTGTGTTGATGATGACCCTACACCGATCAGTTGAACTATAATGTTGACTTCTCATCCTTGACTTCTTCTTCTTCTTCTTCTTCTTCTTCTTCTACTTCTTCTTCTTCTTCTTCTTCTTCTTCTTCTTCTTCTTCAGCGTTCCGAGCCATTGAGGTTCTTTGCTGCAAATACAATCCGTCTCCATTCGTCTCTCTGGTTGACCTTCTCTTGCCAGTCGTTGATTCCAAGTGCTTGTAGGTCTGTATATATATTATCTCTCCACCGTCTTCTTGGTCTACCTCGGGGTCTACGGTCATTTATTTCCTGAGTGTAAGCGAGTTTTGTTTCCCTATTATCTTCCATTCTTTCTATATGCCCCAGCCATTGTAGTCTAGTTAGCCTTCATGATACCAGTGATTAGCGGGGACTTAAACAGATCATAAATGTCTTTGTTACTTCTTCTTTTCCACTCTCCACTTTGTGTATCCCTAATGGGTCCAAAGATGCGTCTTAAAATTTTGTTCTCAAAGGTTTGTAACAAGGCTTCGTCTCCTTTCGTTGTACTCCAGGTTTCAGAGCCATACAGCACAACTGGTCTGATCAGTGTTTTGTATATTGTGATTTTGGTGTTACGAGATAGCGCCTTTGATTTTAGTAGATGTTGTAGTGCATAGTATATCTTATTTCCAGAGTTGATTCTAGTTTGTATTTCTTCCCTTATGATGTTGGAGCAGTTGAAGATTGTACCCAGGTATTTGTATGTTTCCGTTCTTTTAATGGTCATATTATCTATTTGTATGTGGCCAGAGTTTTTAGCCATTCCGTCTCTTGAAATTACCATATATTCTGTCTTATCTTGGTTGATAACCAGCCCCATCTGTTGGGCTTTTTCCTTTAAGTGAGTCAATATTTCCAATGTCTTTTGTTCACTTTGCCCTATAATATCTATATCATCTGCATAACCAAGCAGCTTGGATGTTCCTCCAATATCACATTCCTCCTTTATCTTCCTTACAACTTTCTCTAGAGCCAGATTGAAGAGTAGCGGCGATAGTGCATCACCCTGTTTCAAGCCAGATGTTATTTGGAAGGGGTCTGATTTCCTGCCTTTATATGTTACTATATTATAAGTATCTTCCATGCATAGTCTGGCCATGTTGATTAACTTCCTTGGTATTCCAAATTCCTGCATAGCATTCCATAGACTATTCCTATGGACACTATCATAAGCCTTTTTAAAATCCACAAAAATGTTATGGAGATCTCTTTTATATTCCCAATGTTTCTCGGCTATTTGTCGTAAGATAAATATCTGATCTATTGTTGATCTGTTTTGTCTAAAGCCCGCCTGGTAGTCACCTAATATGTCTTCTGAATATGGTTTTAGTCTATTTAGTAATACTGCGGATAGTATCTTATAGCTTGTGGACAGTAGTGATATTCCTCTATAATTTCCACATTGGAACTTGTCTCCTTTCTTAAAGATAGGTATCAATAATGACTCTTTCCAGTCATGGGGTAATTCTTCTGTCCTCCAGATTTTTATTATTAGTTCGTATAGCTTTAGATGTAATGCATGGCCACCTGCCTTTATAAATTCAGCAGCAATTCCATCAGTCCCAGTTGCCTTATTGTTTTTACGTCGTGTGATTACATATAGGATTTCTTCAAATGTAGGTTCTTCAATTTGTGGTTCGCATGTTAGAACCTCTTCCTGTGGGAAAATGTTACTTGGAGCTTCACAATTTAGTAATTCAATAAAATATTCTTTCCATGTGTTGCACATTTCCTCATTGGTATTTATCATATTCCCATTTTTGTCTTTTACACCATATGTGTTTTGTTGGTGCCCTCGTTTAATTGACTTCAGTTCTTTAAAAAAATTTTCTGGATTCATTTTTCTGGTGATTAGTTTCCATATCTTTGATTATATTACTCATATATTCTCGCTTCTGCTGTCTGACTATTTTTGTAGCCTCTTTACATTCATTTCTATAATGCTCTTCCTTTTGGATGTTATTGATGTCATTTAACCATACATGTCTGGCATTCTTCTTCCTAATGACTGCTTCTTCACATTTTTGATTGAACCATCTGTTCTTTCTATGCGTGGTTAACACACCGAGACATTCTTCTGCGGTAGATTGAATTGTATTCTTGATGTTCAATCAAGTTTGGTCAACGCTTTCCTCCAAAGGGTTTTGCAGAGTTTCAAGTTTACATTTTATTTCATCTGTAAATTTCCCTTTGACTGTAATGGCTTGTAGTTTTTCTCTGTTATATGTTGGGTGTAATCTTTGTAATTTAGTATAGAAAGCTCTCTTAAGTTTTATTTAAAATTTTGCTCCAACGAGGAAGTGGTCACTGTGGCACTCAGCTCCTCTATAGCTTCTGACTTGCTGTATATTTGATGCATTTCTGTTGTTAACTAAAATGTGATCTATTTGATTATAGGTTCTCTTGTCACATGATTTCCAAGTTTGTTTGTGTATATCCTTTCTTTGTAGTCTGGTACTGCTAATCTGCAGTCCTTTGGCTTCTGCCAGGTTGATGACTCTCCATCTATTATCATTTGAAGTTGTATGTAGGCTTTCCATACCGGCCACTTTTTTATTAGTTTGCTCTCTACCTATTTTTGCATTGAAGTCTCCCAGCACAATCAGGATGTCCTGTTTGGGGGTTCTTCTATGACATCTTCCAGATCATTATAAAAGTCTTCTTTAATATCATCTTCTTTCTCTTCAGTAGGTGCATGTACATTAATCATCGTTATATTTTTCCATTTACCATTTATTCGTAATTTACTAATCCTGTCATTAAAAGCTTTAAAGTTTAAAACGTTCCCCCATAACTCTTTTTTGATGACAAATCCTGTTCCTAATTCATGTTTATTTTGGGTGTTTCCTCCATATATTATAATCATTCCATTTTGCTCTAAAGTACCCTCTCCTGGCCACCTTATTTCTTGAATTGCTGTTATATCCATTTGATATTCAACCAGCTCCCGGGTTAGTTCTTCGGCCGCTCCAGCTCGATATAGTGTCCGTACATTCCATGTTCCAAATCTCAAAAGTCCTTTAACGTTCCAAGGTCGTTGTCCAGATAAGTCAGTCCGATATCGAGGCTCATGTATTTGTTTCGTAACAAAGAAAGGTTTTTACAAAGGTGGGGATGTTAACCCCACGCTTCAACCCCCAACCTGGAGGACCAGGGTGTTTCTCTTTGTCTGTTCTCTACCCTTTGACCTGTTCGGCTTGGGAGGCCCTGCTGGTAGCTACGCTACCGCCGGCATAGCTCTCAGGGTCATTGAGAAACTCAAGCTCCCCCACCACGACAATGGTGGAAACACCATCGGGGGAGTCGTCCTTGACTCGGGGACGTAAATTACAAGTACCTCTGAAGTTGGAGTGGATTCGCTTGATGGCAAGAGAAGCTGATAATAAGGAAAGTTAATCCACACGTAAAATTCAGTCCAGTGCACTAAAGTAGTTGGATATGTATGGATTACGCTTGATTGCAAAGCGAGCGAGCGAGCGAGCGCAGAAAAAAAACATATTAATCAGATAAAGTGACAACATGCAACTTTTGTTTCCGCAATCTGTTTTTATGATATCACAAAAGGGATCCATGTTCTTTGCAGGACATTGCGATCATCCCCAGCACTATTGGTTGATTTTCTATGGAAAAATTACATTCTGTAGTTTGCCACAACGTTTTTAACCGGAAATCAACGTCAAAGACTTTCTGACCGTTGTAGAGAGCGATGCCCTACCCGCCATCAACGCACCAGCATTGCAAGCGCCAAATCAGTATACCCCGGGGCCACGCAGACTGACTTATTATATACATTAGGTGATAATAAGAAACCCATTTGTTTCATCGTGTTAATTATTATTCGTGTTTCACAATTTAATGCGTTTGAGTAGTCACTAAAGCAAAAGTACAGATTAATATTGTACTCTGCTTGTTTCTATAATTGTCATCATGTTAAATATATTGTCACGAATACCTTAATTTTTTTTACTAAAGCCAGCTTGTGCTGTGTTTACGTTTCCTTCTATTTTTTTTTTCTTTTTTATCAACAGTCCCCTGGATCATTTTGCTTGCTTGACTTATGAAAGCATCTCTTCTATAATTGGTTACAACAACAACAACAATGATGATGATGATGATGATGATGATGATGATGATGATGATGATGATGATCATCATCATCATCATCATCATCATAATCATCATCATCACCATCAACACCACCATCATTACATCCATTGTCGAAAAAGGTCATAGTTCACCGTCTCGCACGATCATCAGAATCTTTAATCAGGTCTGTGTTCTTGTATCGACCCTACCATGTAGCCAAGCCATCCGGACATCTATTTCTCTGCCTGTCCGGAGCTCAGTTACCATCATTTGCTCCTGATATCATTAAGTTTTCTAGTTTATGTCTCCCCACAACGTGCCCTTTAAATGTTGACTGTCTACGTCTAATTTCTCTAAACAGTTGACATTTTTCATTTGTTTCTTGTAGAACTGCCTCATTTGTTTTTGTTTTTCTGTCCGTTAATAGTATGTTCTGCATTTTCCTTAGAAACCGCATATCCATTGTCATTAGATATTTCTCAGCATATCTGCTAACTGTTTGTGTTTTTCATGCATGTAACAGCAGAGGTTCTCCAACACTTTAAAAATTTGCAGTTGACAGCTTTTTATTGATTAATATGTTTTCTATCTTACAAAAGCCATCTTTGCTATGGTTATTCATGTGCTAATCTCTACAAGCACCTTTCATCAGATGTTATGACTATTCTGAGACAGATGTTCCGATTTACTTGTTGAAGAATGATCCCATTTACTTAAATGCTATATTGTGGTATTTGGTTTTCTTCTTTGAGACAATCATAATTTATAGTTCCTTACAATTCTAACCCGATTACTCACCGTCTACTTTAACCATATCTACAAAATCCTGCAGCTAAGTCTGCAATCAATTCTGTATCATCTTTATGTACTCCAACACCAGAACATATCAGAACAGTACCAGAACAACACCAGAAATCTCATCTAGAATCGCACTGGCATCTAGTGCCTTCAATAAACTGTCAAACATCTGGAAGTCAAAGACACTCAGCAAACACACAAAACTTAAAATCTTCAACTCTTGTGTGATTCCAGTGTTAACGTATGGATGTGAAAGTTGGAAATCAACGGTAGCTTTAGATAAAAAATTAGACAATTTTGAGAACAAATGTCTTAGAAGAATTCTTAACATCCACTGGACAGACTTCAGAACCAATTCGCAAATAAGACAAGAGACTAAGCAAGATACAGTATCCAGAAGACGCCGTCCTGGAACTACATCGGCCATGTACTCAGAATGGACAAGTCAAGACTCCCCTACCAAGCCCTCATATGGTCACCAGTAGGGAAAAGAAAACGGGGAAGACCAAGAGAGACCCTGCGTAGAACCATCATTAGAGAAGGCTCATTCAATGGCCAAGTAAATATCCAAGATCTACAACAGGTAGCAGCGAACCGCCAGGCATGGAGAGACAGGACTTCTGCCCTATGCGCCGCCTTAGGCTCAAGAGGAAAGAGTAACTAACTTTATGTACTATATTTTTGATATTTTGTCCTGCGATGGAGACTTCTCTCATATCTAGATCTAAATCTCTCATCAGTTTTCTATGTAGGGAAATAAGCCTGGGCACATCACGCACCCCTATCACACTGATTTTGTTTATTCTTTTTATTTTTTCATTCACTCACTTTGAGCTCAAGTATAATCTATATAGTGCAACTACTTCTAGTGCTCTGAACAAATGTTTGTGTGTGGATTAGCTTTCCGTATTACCAGTGTCCCTCGCCATCTGACGAACCCAGTCCGACATCATAGGTACTTGTAATTCACGTCCCCAAGTCAAGGACGAGAAGTCAACAGTTTAGTTCAACTGACCGGTGTAGGAGTTGAACCCGCTACTTCGGCATCACCACACACATGTATTTTAGTGACCTGTAATTGGCACATAATTTATTGTCGCCATTTTTGTCATAGGAAATGTATTGTTCACATTTATTACTTTGGCCATGTTCCTGGTTCCCACATCCTATTAGATAACACATAATATTTATTCATAATGAGTTCTCCATCAGCTTTAATCAACTCTGCTGTGAGATTTTAACATCCTGGTGACTTCTCTTTTCTCAGGTTGTTTAATGTTCACTCGACTTCATCTAGTGTTGCTTCTCTCTCTCTCTCTCTCTCTCTCTCTCTCTCTCTCTCTCTCTCTCTCTCTCTCTCTCTCTGTCTCTCTCTCTGTCTGTCTCTCTCTGTCTCTGTCTCTGTCTCTCTCTGTCTCTGTCTCTCTCTCTGTCTCTCTCTCTGTCTCTGTCTCTCTCTGTCTCTCTCTCTCCCCCTCTCTCCCCCCTCTCTCCCTGTCTCTGTCTCTCTCTCTGTCTCTCTCTCCCCCCTCTCTCTGTCTCTCTCTGTCTCTGTCTCTGTCTCTCTCTCTCTCTGTCTGTCTCTCTCTGTCTCTGTCTCTCTCTCTGTCTCTCTCTCTGTCTCTGTCTCTGTCTCTCTCTCTGTCTCTCTCTCCCCCCCTCTCTCCCCCTCTCTCTCTCTCTCTGTCTCTGTCTCTCTCTCTTTGTCTCTCTCTCTGTCTCTGTCTCTCTCTCTCTGTCTATCTCTCTCTCTCTCTCTCCTCTCTCTCTCTCTCTCTCTCTCTCTCTCTCTCTCTCTCTCTCTCTCCAGTCATTTAATTGCTTACATTTTTGCCTTCACGATCTCCATTTTCTCTTACTTATATAAATTTCCAGGCATCTAAAAAGAAGGTAGTCTGCCATTACTTTCCTTCTTTGCAGTGACCATTTGATTTAGACTTTCTTGGTCCAACAAAATACTTCTCCGGGCCGTCAGGCTCCATAATTTCCCGTCAAGGCATCTTGCGACATGTGGCTGTTCCCCAAATTGAAAATACCATTGAAACGGACCCGATCTGAGACACGATAAGACAATATGCGGAATACCACCGCCACGCTGTAGTCCATTCCAAAATATGCCTTCCTGAAATGCTTCCTGCAATGGCGGGACCGCTGAGAGACGTGTTTGCAGTCACAAGAAGACTACTTTCAGTTACCTGCAGTCGAGTAATTGTAGTGTTCCCGGGTAAAGTTCTGACAATAGTTTAACAAACCTCACACTTTAGTCAATGAATCTTGGCTCGAATGTTTTAAAACTTATTTGCAGAGATAAGGAGTTCTGTCTTGGTCAGTTAACTGTGTGATCTCTTGGTGCGTTAACTGCCTGATCTCTTGTGAATGTCATAGAATCAGCCACTCTGAAGTCTGCAGAATCACATTCATGCAGTAATGTCTGCTATAACATTACCTAAAAATAAATCATATTTATAATTTATGTTCATAGAGTATAATTATGAAATTGATTTACCTATCTTGTACTCATATGCCTTTCTTTGGATTAGTGTGCATCTTGCTGGAGTGGGGAATCTCCGTTGTGCTCGCCCTCACTGAGCGCTCACTGAACGCGGCATGACGTCAAAGTTATGACTCATAGGTTACTAACCATTGTCAGTTACTTTTTTTTTTGTCTGGGAGAAGAGAGAATTAACTTTGTTTGCTGTAAAACCCTGTAAAATATTCTGTGTCTGGAAGACTGACCATTTCCATTTAAGAGTATTGTTCTATTATCAAGGATTCCCCTTTTTCTACAACTCGATTATCAAAACTAAATTAAACGATCAACAAGTCTACTATTAGTGTGAGCTGGCTGCCTGACGTGATAGAGTCCAGAGAAAATTACTACGAAGTTGATGTGTTAAAAATTGTGTCCTGTAGAAGTTAAATGTCGATCTTCGTCTATATACCTGTATGTCATCAGTCCAAGGGAGTCAACTTTTTCGCGTAGGGGATGGATTTATTCATCTCTTGCGTGTAATTGGTGTGCCAGGATGTAAAACCAGGAGTTTCTACTCAAGATCTGCGCGGGTGCTACGGAGTTCGTGCATCGAGCGAAGCCATCCTTGAGTGAATTTTCAGCAGCGTGTGTGGTTTCTCAGTCTGTGTTTACGTTTTTTCAACATGGCGGAACAACGTGTGTTCTTCGAGCGGTCAGCAGTCAACATAACGAAGCGGCGTGGTAGCCGCGCAGGGAGAAAGAAGCAAGGTAAGCGTGGTGGTTTGAGACGTTTTAGACTCAAGTGTCACCGTCTAGGACTCAGGAATATCCGTATTCTATATTGGAACTGTGCCAGTGTAAAACAACGGGGCTCTATTTTAGAAACCCTAGTTTACAGGAACGACATTGTAGCACTCCAGGAGACGAGACTGGGCGATCAGCTACTCCAAATTGCCGGCTTCAAATGTTTCTACAACAGACGACATCTGGGAATGGCGATTCTCGTTCGCGACAGCATGGTGGCGTCAGAGCTAGACATGTCCAGTTGGGACAGTGACGATATACAAATACAGGCGTTGAGAGTTCATTCCAGTATACCATTCGTGTTGGTTAATGTTTATGCCCGCAATGCCAGTGTGGACGCCCAGAAGTGGCAGTGCTTAAGTGGCATATTAGGCCACGAGAGAAATGTTATTTTCTGTGGTGACTTCAACGCTAAAGGCAGATCATGGGGAAACACTTCCTCCAATACACAGGGGGAGGAGCTCGAGACTGCACTGGAAACCATCGACCTGGTTTGTATCAACAGTGGCTGTGTCACCAGGACAGCAAGCCGTCCGGGCGATGAGGACAGTGCTATTGATCTGGCGCTAGTTTCACCTTCACTCACTACAGTGTGTAGATGGGGTGTCCTAGGACACCATGGCAGCGACCACCACCCTTGCAGCATATTGGTGGAGAAAGGCAGAACCAGGCAGCACAAGCTAAAGGTAAAGACGTTCCAGTATGACAGTACAGGGCAAGATGTGGTGAGTAAAATAAGACGTGACAAGCGCAGAACGTTTCAGGGCAGGAAAAAAAGCTGGGAGCAGCCACCGTGGTGGAGTTTCGAGGTGGAGAAGGCTTGGGTGGATAAGCGTAGTGCTGTAAGGAGATGGCAAAATGCCAAGAAGAACAGAGCTGGTCATCCTAGTCCCTGCTTGCACTTAGAAAGAAAGATGCACACAAAAGTAAGCTATTTAAAAAAAAACTGGTCAAGGTGGTTAAAAGTGAAAAATGGGCAGAGGTGTGTCAAAGAGTAAGCACAGACAAGTCACTGAAATTGTTCTGGCGACTACATAAAAGCATGAGTGGTGTAGTCAAGAATAAGAGCATTTCTGACTTCCAAGGTGCTGACCTCATCTGGCAGAGGACTGACGAGGACAAGGGCAAAGCCCTCTTTGAACGCTACCTTGAGCAGAGCAACCAGACAGACATGGGAGGCCGAAATCTGGCCAAGGAGGTCACCTCAGACAGATGCAAGGCCCAGAACACTTCGGATGAAGACACAGTGACAGTGAAAGAAATCAAGGCTGTGCTTCGACGATCAAAAAACAGTGCTCCGGGTCCTGATGGCATAAGATACGACGACATAAATAGGTGTACCGACAATGAGCTAGAGAAACTAGCAGACATGTACAACAACAGTATAGGGAGTGCTAGCATCAAGGAGGAATGGTTACACAGCTATCTGATTCCCTTGCCGAAGCCTGACAAAGACCACAAAAAAATTCAGGGATATCGAATTATAACCATGCAGAATACAATAGGCAAGCTGCTGGAGAAGGTAATTGCCACGAAAATATAAAGCCAACTAGAGAAGCAAGGTGTTTTCCCACCTACCATGGGTGGGTACCGTCCAAAAAGAGAAACCTGGACCAATGCAGCAGTCTTTGCCCAGGATGTCTATGAAGGTTTCCACTCAGGCACTGAAACCGTTGCTGCAGCGATTGATCTTGAGGACGCATACAACAGAGTACCACTGGATTTTTTAATGTTTCAGCTTCTTGAACTAAACGTAAGTCCATTCCTCCTTAGTTGGATCGCTGCAGCCCTCTTCCAACGGAAAGTAGTTTTTAGATGTGGCAGTTGGACTTCGGAACCAACAACAATATATCCTGGCCTACCACAGGGATCACCATTATCTCCGGTACTGTTCAACGCCTACACAGTGAGAATCACCAGTGAGCAGATCACTGGACCTGGCAGGACATTGTCATATGCCGATGATGTTTTAATGTATCGTCAGGGTAAGGATAGAGAGGAGGTTGCTGTGGAACTACAAACCGAACTCAATCGCATAAGTACTTGGTGTGATGAAGCTGGGGCAATGGTCAACCCAACAAAGGCAACAGTGACTTGGTTCTCGTTGAATAATCATATTGTCAACACTCCAACACCAACTGTAATGCTGTGTTCAGAGACGGTGGAAAGAACGCAGGCAATGAATTACCTGGGGATACGGTTTGATCGAAGCCTTGCTTATAATGTGCACATAGACCAGGTGATAACAAAGGCCAAGCGGGGATTGGCAGCGATGCGGGTGATGGCGGCAGCAAACTGTGAGCAGCGCCATCTATGTCTTCTGTACGAGGGGCTGGTCATGTCTGTTTTGGAGTATGCAATGGCAATCCTGACTATCAGCCATAAGCAGATAGAAAGGATGGAAAGGATACAGAATGAAGCTATGCGCATTATTCTTGGATGTACAAGAGATACAGCATGCAGGGCGATGCGCTACCTTCTTGATTTTCCAACCATTGAAGAGAGAATACAAGTTTGCAGGGCACGCGCCTACCTCAGAATTAACGCAAACACACAACATCCACTGCATAGTGAAATTAGGAAGGTGAAGGGCAGCAGGTTAAAAAGAGGACGGTCGTGGATGGGTCAAGCCGAAGACATTCTTCAACAGGTGTGTTCACTTGAGGACTTAGAACCTGGCGAGGAGTGGGTGCAAGTGCCAACAGACTTCTGCACATCCTTTTCAGTTTGCATCCAACTAGATAGAAAATGCAGACAAGAAAATCCGGCTGCTGTTGAGGCTGAAGTACAAGCGTTGATTTTCGAGAATTCGCTAGACGGTGACGCGGTCATCTACACAGAAGGGTCGGTCGTCCGACATGTGAGAAGCTCAAGGACCTTTACAGCTCGGGCCGGAGGGAGAATTGTGAAGGAGGACTCTGGTGCTTTCACTGAAACCACAAGTAGCCTGACCATGGAAGTCATGGCAGTAAGTAAAGCAATAACATGGCTCGAGACACAGACATTCACTAGGGCTTGTTTCCTTAGCGACTCAATGAACATGATCAAGAGGATAGAGGAGGGGTCGATCCGAAGAGAATGGTTGCTGCCTCTGGAGCGGTCTCGGCTGGCAAAGATTAGTTTCATCTTCGTGCCAGGGCATGCGGGAGTACAAGGAAATGAGCGGGCTGACAAGCTCGCAGGTGAGGCTACTGTGGAGGGCGGACGCGCCATGGACCAGGCCGACATTCTGAATGCTCTACGAGAAGTAAGACTTTTGCGAGAACCAGGTGATGACTGTGAATCTACAACAATGGCCAGACTGCGAGAGCAGCAAATTAAAAGAGGGGTGGCCAAACAAGAACACTACGCAGGAAGCCAAAGAAGATTGATAAACCAAGACAGATCTGGCGTCGTTAGCCGCTACACGTTGCGGGATTTGCTGAGGAGGGGATCCGAGCACTTATGGACTGAATGGTTCGATGTGCAATGAGGATGATCTGTCGACTAACTAACTAACTAACTAGTCCCAGGGACTGGAGGGTTACGCGGTGACTTTATTTTCCAGTTGCTGTAGAGTTCTAACACCTTCAAACATTCACTCATAACATTCAATTCAATCCACCACCTCGTGATGACATCCACATACAGACACCATTAATTCTACAGCAGACAGATTTATTTCAAGGATCGTTTCCTTTATGATTTTCCCATTTATTCTAACTCTTGTCTAGTTAGTCTTAATTAACATTGTAGTGTTATAATTTAGACATACTTTATTTGTTAATTCAAAGAGCGAGTGGGAATTTGTGTCTCAATTGGTCTATCATAAGTATGACAGATCTTGATGTATGTTTTTGTGTAAACTATATTGTTTTGTTCCACACTTCTCTAATCAATGTGCAACATTCCCTAGGTATTGACATTGAGTAATCGCTTGTCTGAGAGAGTGGGATCTCGTGATCTCGTGAGATTCTAGTGACAATAAGTTGACTGTGTGATCTCTTGGTGAGTTAACTGTGTGATCTCTTGGTGAGATAATTGTGTGATCTCTTGGTAAGTTAACTGTGATCTCTTGAAGAGTTAACTGTGTGATCTCTTGGAGAGTTAACTGTGTGATCTCTTAGTGAGTTAACTGTGTGTTCTCTTGGTAAAGTAACTGTGTGATCGCTTGGTGAGTTAACTGTTTGATCTCTTGGTAAGGTAAATGTGTGGTCTCTTGGTGGGATAAGTTTATTTATATTGGTGAGTTAATTGTCTGATTTCTTGGTGAGTTAACTGTGTGATCTTTTATTGAGTTAACTGTGTGTTTATTGGTTAGTTAATTGTGTGGTCTCTTGGTTAGTTAACTGTGTGGTCTCTTGGTGAGTTAAGTGTGTGATATCTTGGTAAGGTAACTGTGTGATCTCTTGGTGAGTTAAGTGTGTGTTACCTTGGTGAGTTAAATGTGTGATCTCTGGATGAGTTAACTGTGTGATATCTTGATAAGGTAAGTGTGTGATCTCTTGGTGAGTTAACTGTGTGATCTCATGGTGAGTTAAATGTGTGATCTCTTGATGAGTTAACTGTGTAATCTTTAGGCGAGTTAACTGTGTTATTTCTTGGTGTGTTAACAGTATGATCTCTTGTTGAGTTAACTACGTGCTCTCTTGGGAGTTAACAGTGTGATCTCCAGGTAAGGAAACTGTGTAATTTCTTGGTGAGTTAACTGTGTGATCTCTTGGTAAATTAACTATGTGATTTCTTGATGAGTTAACGGTGTGATCTCTTGTTGAGTTAACTGTATGATCTTTTGGTGAGTTAACTGCGTGATCACTTGTGTCTGTTCCTGCAAATACAAATCTATCTTTATAATATGTTTATATCTATCACGCATCTGCTTACACAGATAGCTCGATATTATATTAGTCTATAAGATTTTCGCGAGTAAAGTGACTAGTTTCTGATTTATATTCTAATTTATTTCAGATTGCTCTTTTCATTAGTCACGTGGCTCTCAGTCGACTGCTTCCCAGTTATCTAGTTACTGTAAATGGTATCGATCCGGAAAAAAAGGATAATCGTGCATTCCTCTTGAACAAAATGGTAGAATACAGAAGTGAAGCTTAAATGCCGATTTAACCACTTGAGGTTACTTGCATCTCAGTAAGACAACCTAGCTTCGTAGATGTCCTGAAGACGACAATGCAAATTTGCAATAGTAATGATTACTATTTGGTAAAGTATGCAAGAGTGTATTACTTCTAACCCACAGAGAATTATTATAATCAGTATTTATAAAGAACCGGCTCTGTGGGTAAGGGGTTACAACCGCAATTCATAATCTTGTATTTCGCATTCGAAACACAGTGGCGGGCGATTTGAAAGAAGACCGCATTGCGTTGGTTTTCATACAATGATATGAATGTCGGTCGTTCAGAAAGCAATGGCAAAGTAATGAATGTAAACTTGCCAAGAAATCACAACATATAATAATAATAAAATAATGTTGGGGTTGACTGCAATGTCTGGTAAAGGATGTGTAAATAACAAATACACTTAGAAAGGGACGGTTAGTTGACAACCTACATGTTAGGAAACCACGCGGGAAGATTATATTACCTCATTTACTGTCAATATCTTTTACGAGACGGTTCCCCGTAGTTACACTGCGAAAAACTAGCGAAAGGTGAATGCACAATGAGATATCTCAGTCCATTGATATTAATGCGTGAGATTATCACTGCTAGCAGTCCTACCGTTCTATAGCCAAGCGAGGCCAACTACTCCAATGGAAACGCCAGGGAGTGTACATACATTCTATTATTTTAACCTTATGACGGTGTGATCAGCAAGAAGTGTGATAGGACCTCATGCCTTCGCTATGGAAAACAGAATGATGACATATTCTTCGTGCATCCGACCATATGGAGACGTGAGAAGGCTGGAATAAACCCCTAAAGGCAGGGGAGTAAGCCCCTAACGGCAGGGGAAGTAATCTCATATAGAAAGGGGCAGTAAGTTCCTAATGTCGAGAGAAAAGACATGTAATGGCGCGCAGGCATGTGTTCGAATCCACTGTCCAGGCGTGGATTTAAACCCCACAATATTACCTGGGCTCCCAGGACATCCCACCCTAAAATTCCTCAAATGATTTCCTGTGTTATGCGTGTATAACCTAAAATAGGTACCAGAAGTGCTCAGGAAAGTAATGGCGCTGGCTTGATAGTGACCACATCACCAGTCAAGTGCCCATTGTTCTATGACAATATGGGGCTAGCACCATCTACCAACTACCCCCATGTCGTGTGTTCTTTGTCACTACTACACCTGCTGCTACTGCTATTACTACTACTTACTACTACATCCTTCTGTTCACGAATGAAATTTTTCGGAGACTCCTGTGGGTCGTTGCTAGAGCTACGGAGGTCGTGCTTTGTGCGACGCTTTCCTCGCTGCGGAAAGAGACCGAGCCATATGGGATAAAACCCGGTGCAATGAAGTAGACCTTGTCGACTTTTAAGCGACTTTTTACTACGTATTATTACTACTATCAAACTGTCATTTACTGCCTATATAGTACCTTGTGGTGTAGGACGGGGGGGGGGGGGGGGTTTGGGTATTAAGCCTAAGGAATTAAGGTCTCATGGCTAGTGCAGTCGCCGCGAACTGTGCAGGCTAGAGTTTTCTATTACTACTACTAACTACTACTATTTACAGATGCTTACTACTACTACTACTACTACTACTACTACTACTACTACTACTACTACTACTACTACTACTACTACTACTACTACTACTACTACTTATTACTACTACATGCTACTACTACATGCTACTACTACTTCTACTTACTACTGCTACAATAACTACTACTACCACTGCTACATATTACTACTTCTTACCACTCTTTACTACTACTACAGCTTGCTACTACTACTGCTTACTACTACTACTACTACTACTACTACTACTACTACTACTACTACTACTACTACTACTACTACTACTACTACTACTACTACTACCACATACTACTACTATTTTCTACTACTAAATACTATTACTTCTTACTGCTACTTCTTACTACTATTTACCTACTCCTCCTCTACTACTGCTACCGCTGCTGCTACTACTGCTGAAACTATTGGTACTGCTGCTACTGCTAATTCTGTTCCTGCTGCTGCTGCTACTACTACTACTACTACTACTACTACTACTACTACTACTACTACTATCTACTACTACTACTACTACTACTACTACTACTACTACTACACTATACTGAAAACGATGCAAGACGTGGAAAAAAGCCCTTTACTTGACAGAGACAGTCATGCTTTTTATTACAGTAATTCCCCATTGTTGGGACTGAAAGACTTAATGGTTTAACGTAACACTCCCCTGGCACACCAGAAGAAAATAGGCCTGGCCCAGCGACAGAAGCTTCTAACTTTTAAAGACTGGCTCTTTGCCAAAGCGATGTCTGTAAAAACAATAACATTGTAACGGTTAGCGATTTGTACAATGTTATTTGTTCAAACGGCGAGATGCCTGCTGCATGGTCGACAAGCTAATGGCGAGTAACTTTGTTATCAAGCGAAGACATGGATAGCAACCGCATCTGCGTTGTCATTGTTTCCCGCATAATAGACGTTATTTCACGTAACTACCACGTTCCGCCAGTGACTATAGAAGATAAATAACAGAAACATTAGAACAATATAATAGAGTACTTTACACTTTTAAAACTGGACGTAGGTCAGCATGGACGAATGGGTAAGAACGCGTGTTCTTAAACATCCGTTGCGCTGATGCCGAGGTTAGCGATTCAACCCCGGACAGCTGGACTAAAATGTTGGCCTGTCGTCCTTGACTTGGGGACGTAAATTACAAGTACCTCTGAAGTCGGAGTGGGTTCGCTTGATGGCGAGGGACACTGTTAATAGGAAAAGCTAATCCACACGCAAAATTCAGTCCATCACTACTGTAAATAGTGTGTATGGATAACGCTTGAGTTCAAAGCGAGCGAGCGAAAACAAACAAAAAAACTGGACGAGGGGGTGGGTGCGCGGACACACACAGGAGTAAGTACAGTTAACGACGCACAGGTCATTGCATTCCTGGCCCGTATCAGAGAACTCGGCATCGGGGTTAGTTAATGCAGTTTCACAATCCCGACATACCTGGCTCGAAGTCAGCCGCAGACGATTTGAAAACAAACCGCTTTGCGTTGATGTTCACTGATATAAGCACATGCCGTTCCGAAAGCAGTTAGAAAACTGTAAAAAATATTAGCAGCAATGTACTGCAATGGACATCATTCATAGCTAGCCACTACTGGTTGTTTGTGAGTTCCTAGGTAATGATAAAGGATCTGCAGGTAATTGGTCCAAGTAAAGAAGGCGTGCGACCCACTACCAGGAGTTCGGAGGTGAGGAAGGAGGAAAGAGATTTTACACCCTTTGGTTTCTATTTTATCAAAACATCTTGTTTCGTACCCAGTCTTCTTTGGATGGAAGCGTACGTAGCACTCCTATAGTTCTTTTAGAAATGAATGCCTTCATTCACGATCGATTTATTTTGAAAACTGTCTGGTGCATCGCTATGAAATTTTTCTTGCCGTCTTATATTTACCCCCACCCAAGGAATATGTCTTTGATAGGTCCAAATGCAATTTTTTGACTCAGGCTCCGCAGGTTGTGGGTTCGATTCCGGGCCGCGTCCTTCTTTTCACGAGTAACATTTTTCGGAGACTCCTGTGGGTCGTCGCTAGAGCTACGGAGTTCGTGCTTTGTGCGACGCTTTCCGCCCTGCGAAAAGAGACTGCGCCATATGGGATAAAACCCGGTGCAATGAAGTCGACACTGTCGACTTTTAAGCGACTTTAAATGCAACTAAATTTTGGAAAGCGGTGACATTCCTTTGATGTTTTGGCGAAAAGCTAATGAATTCACGCTAACAAACTTGTTTTACAGTAATGCCCGTCAATTCGGGTGATGATACAAGGCGTATACAGATTCGTATGAGAGTGGGTGTATGTGTAATATTAGTAAAGACAGAGAATTTACAGAGGCATGGGGTAAATAATGTTGTATCAAAACGGAAATGGAAAGGAAAGTAGAAAGAATATATGTATTACCTTATTTTTCATTTCCTTCTTGTTTCTTCAGCTGCTGATTAATAATGTGTACACAAGGAGTCATATGACTAGGATGCATTTAGCTTTTAATATGGAGTTCGTGAAAGATTCCAAACAGCTCTGCGTTAATGTGCGTTTGGAATGACCAGATATGATACCGCAATTTAGTCATTATGTGTAAATTTTTAAGGATCTGTTCAGCTGTCTGTATAGTTTGTTCACACGTACACATGGGTGACAGAACCGCTTTGAGTCTTCGTGAAAGATTGTCTACTCTATTACTTACTGTTCAGAGACGGAACCTGTTTTGCACGACGAATATAGTTGTGAATGTCTCTGTAGTGGGCTTCCTTCTTAACGACCAAGATGTTGGTCCTCTTTGATTGAAGTTTATAGACCTAGCCGTATGTTCGTGTGTTGTCCCCTAATTGACAACGTGTTTGCTCTCACGTTTCTTGTTATGCCACAATATGTCAGTTTCCACAGCAATATTACTCTTCTGTTAGTATTCAATGCGTTTAGTGTTGTTGTTGTTGTTGTTGTTTTTCAGTGTCATTTGTTTATCACTGTTGAGGGTTTGCGGAACTGAAAATGCATCACTGTGGAATACAAACTGTTGCCATCGACAAATTGTATTGTTTGTTCTGATGCTGTAATGTTTAGGACCTGCTATTCTTGTGAATAGTTGAGACAAACTATCGCAGTAGGTGTGCATGTAGATTAATGTTTGCGATCTGCCAGACCTTAATCTGTGTCGGACGATTCCAATATGTTGATAAAATTGAATCCATCCTTTCTCCAATAGCCATCTTCCTCTTTCAACACATGATCCTCAAATATTTTTTTCAGTACCTTTTATCAATATTTAATAGTGCGGACTGGGTTAATATCTTGACGTCAGACAATTTGAATGTAGTATTGTCAGCTGCCACCTGTCCTTTAATTTTAGCCCACACAAGTTATATAGGGTTTAAATAAGAATTTACGGAGGAAGTCTCAAGCACCTATGGCCATGCTCTTCTATCAACTTGTCGATTTGATATTTCTTTTCTTTTTTTTTTTTACTTTTTTTTTGCGTCTGTTTTACAAAGGACAACAATTCTAGTTTGAAATACGTTTCTGAAAATGGTATGTTTTCCCTTCAAAGCCATATCTTTATTGCATCCTTTGTGCTCGATGCCGTTGGTATTTTGTCATCTTGGGCAACAACATTGTGATATAATGCATTGTCCATAATTAGACAAGACGGTCTATCTAGGGATGAAAGCACTGTATTCTCGAGCCAATCTCTAAATACATTACCATTCATCTCATTATGATAATCCCTTTGTCTGTATGCTTTGATACGAAACACGAGTCCAGCATTCTGTATTAAGCCATTATGAGTACTACCAGCATGAGCTATTCCTAAACGCAGTCCAGTACTACTGGGCACATATCGCTTTATCTTTCCATCTACTGATTGCCATTTCATTTCACTTGTGTGGTGTGCATTGACTAGGTTGCATCCAAACACACTATGTCATAATTTTCTTTGCGCATTTCCCCTATTTCACGTAGGTATCTGCTTCTCATGGCGCTTAAATGCGGTTGCTCGCAAACGATATTTCTACTTCCCTTGTACTTTCTGAACGTGAAGCCTAGTGTCCTCATAATTTTCCACACAGTTGTTTTGGATAGCTATGTGTCATTGTTTTTTCTCAACCAAACCCTATGTTTTCTTACAGTCACTGTTTCTTTGGCATCCAACATTTTTATAATAGCTCGCCTGATGACATCCTTGCTTATTGCGTGGTGGTTTCATTCCAGATTCTTGCACCCATCGACGAAATGACCGTTTACTCAAACCCAATGCACGCACTGTTCTTTTCTTGGGATTTGTAATAGTATGAAACAGTTTCATGCGATCAGATTCTTCAAAAAAACATATGTGTACAACTTCATAGCGATGCTTTGAAGTGTACACAATTTCATATTCAATCCCATTCAACAATATTCACACATTCAGATGTTAGCGATAAATGGTCTGATTTATAAAATAATCACGTTTTATGAAAGCACCCACATTATTGACGACACCTTTGAACACTCCCGTTTCATTGCACGAGGTTCTTGCCATAAGGTCATTCTCGTTCTTCACGAGAAATTCCACTACTGAAAGCTGATGTTTCCGTGTGAAGATATAATACATTTCATAATATGGACTCCATTTCTGACCCGTAAATTATATACCGTATATAAACAAACATTGAAACCTGTTGTACAATCTCCAGGACAAATTTGTTTTGTTGGGTAAACATAATGATAAGGTTATATGCTAAATCTCATCATGTTCCCTCAGTTGGTTACTGAGATATGGATTTTTAAATTGGGGCAAACAAATGTGAATGGACTAGAAGTCACTCCGCCCTGCTATTTCTGCAAGGAACAATTACTTCATCTTGCGTACCTTCTAGAAAGTTGTCTATTCCTATCTGTACTTTTCGCGGAAACGAATGGTCTTTAGAGAATTGGCAGGACATGAAAGGCAAAGATCTCTATAAAAACTACGTCAACAGATGATAGTGTGCAACCAGCCATGTTGTTTACTTCAAGTAGTACATTAGCTCTGCTAGCTTATGCACGATAATTCTGTTCTACAACATTCTTTAGACACAGAAATGTTGAGTTCGTATTAGCTTAAAATGTTTTCTTAAAAAACCAACATTCACCAAATTTGTATTTGCTTTCTTGTTCTCTCTCTTTTGTTATCTCTCTCTCTCTCTCTCTTGTACTCTCTCTTGTACTCTCTCTTATTCTCTCTCATGCCCTCTCTCGTTTTATGTCTGTTTGCGCACTTTCTCTCTCTCTCTCTCTCTCTCTCTCTCTCTCTCTTGCTCTCTCTCTCTCTTGCTCTCTCTTTCTCTCTCGTTCTCACTTTTGTGCTTTCTGTTGTCCTCTCTTTTGCTTTCTCTCTCTTGCTCCCTCTCTCTCCTCCTTTTTCTTGCTCTCACTCTATCTTGCTGTATCGCTCTCTCTGTCTCCTGCTCTCTCTCTCTCTCTCTCTCTCTCTCTCTCTCTCTCGCTATCCCTCTCTTTTGCTCGCTCTCTCTTGCTCTCTCTCTCTCTCTCATGTTCTCTCTCTTTTGCGCGCTTTCTCTCTCTTGCTCTCTCTCTTGCTCTCTCTCTCTCTCTCTCTCTCTCTCTCTCTCTCTCTCTCTCTCTCTCTCTCTTATTCTCACTTTTGTGCTCTCTCTTGTCCTTCTCCCTCTCTGTATCTCCCTTTGAAACCTGTGAGATTGAGTGTGTATGGCTTGAGGTTAAACTTTAAAATCGCATATTCTTGGTAGTTGGCTATCTTTATCGAAACCCCAGTGCAGGAAACATCTGGTATGACAAATTCAACACTATGGTGGATATAGTCTTTAGTCATGCGAGAGAAATCATACTGCTAGGAGACTTCATAATAGACACTAATAAATCAAACAAAACATGGGAAAACATAATAAAGTCATATAACCTCCAACAGTTAGTCAAACAAGCCACTAGAATAACAAAATCATCTGCAACACTTATAGATCATATTAATACTACATGTGCTGACAACATCACAGAGTGTACTGTACCTATTAATGGAATGAGTGATCACTACCCAGTATGTTGCACGTGGTCGAAAAGCGGTACCATAACTCCGAAACACAAACACATATGTATAAAATATAGAAATTAATACAAATTTCAATCAAGATGTCTTTATACAAGATGTGCTCAACTCATCTCTGGACTATGTTTACCAGTTTCCTGACGCAGATGATGCGCTAGACCACTGGCTGAAGACCTTCCTAAATGTATTTGATAAGCATGTTCCATTTAAGGAAGTTCGAGTTAAACAATACACTAATCCCCAAGGGATCACCCAGGAGGTAGTTGAAATTATGAGAGACCGAGACAGGGCACATTAAAATAGAGATCTAACCACGTACCGTAGTTTGAGAAACAAAGTTCAATATGTTATTCGAAATCAAAGGAAAACAAAAAAAAAACTATTTTAGGAACTTAATAATAGATCAAATCAACACTAAAGATATGTGGAAAGCAATTAATACCTTGACAAACAAACATAAGTCATCACAATCATTACCATCAAATCAGGTTACATGTGATCAATTTAGTAGTTTCTTTCAATCCGACATACACCAATTGAAGGCTGCAATACCAGATTCTCCTTATGACATATCTTTATTATCATTATTTTATTAGAATAAATGCTATAGAGACATTCCCTCTAACATACCGCTAATGACGACTACTGAAGTATTTACTGATCTCAATAACCTAAAAAAAAACAATAACTCATCAGGACTAGATGGAATCAGTAATCGGATCCTTCGCTATGCTGCACCGGCGATCTGCGAGTCACTAACATTTATATATAATCAGTGTCTCACCAAAGGTCACTTCCCATCAGCCTTTAAAATCGCTGAAGTGTATCCTCATTTAAAAGCTGGTTCTTTAGACGATCGTCTCGTGAGTAACTGTAGGTCAATTTCCATATTATCCTCACTATCCAAACCACTAGTAAAGCACATCCACAAAACAACACTAGAACACTTAGTTCGCCACAAACTAATAGATGACAGTCAGTCAGGGTTTCGGCCAAAATATTTTTGTCATACGGCCCTAACAAATGTGATAGAAAACTGTGACATCAACATATTAACAACAATATTCTATGTGGAGCGGTGTTTATAGACTTTAAAAAAGCATTCGATATGATAGATCTTACTATTCTAATTTTAAAAAAGAAAAAAAAAATAGAAACAATGAAAGTAAGCTTTAATATAGTGACATTAATAAAATCATTTTTATTAGACAGAAAACAAGTAATATCCACAATAAATCTTTATCTCAAGTCATTACCATTAATATTGGAGTACCCCAGGGGTTTATACTTGGCCCTATGTTATTTTCTATTTATATAAATGATCTTCCGTTATATCTTTCGTCGTTCAGTGATCTATTTACAGACGACTACACAGTATATACAAACGCTAGTGATTGTAATATTCTAGAATTATCCATGCAACAGGAAATAAATAGTGTAGTTAACTGTAGTCATGCAAACCGCATGCAAATTAACATTTCTAAAACAAAATCTACGTAAATAGCAACCAGGCAAAGACTTCACACTCTAAACTCGCAGAGAGCTCTCCAGCTGCACATTGGTAGAACAACTGTAGAAAGTGTAACCGAGCACACGGCACTGGGTCTTATAGTTGATCAAAATCTAATCTGTAACTCCCATGTTCATACTGTCGTTAAACAAATAGCCAAAAATGTATACCAACTTGCCAAAATTAAAAATTTCCTTGACGAAAACACAAGAAAGATATTCCACACTTCCCACATACAAACACATATTATTTATTGCTCCACAAAATGGGATGGATGCTCCAAATCAATAGCAAAACGCCTTTATTCACTCCAGAAACGGGCAGTGCGTTTAATTAATTGTGAAAAGCTTACCGACAATTCTAACTTACATAAACATCTTCGGTTACTGCCACTCCACAAAAACCTACTGTTTAATAAGGCTAAACTAATTCACAAAATCCTATTTCAAATTGCTTCCTTTGGCCATTGTTCAAATATAGCGCAAGACATAGCGAACGACTAAACATAATTCATGTCTCTAAACCTAGGATAGACTTATATAAAACAAGCTTGGCATACTCTGCCGCTCAGTTGTGGAACAATCTTCCACAAGAAATCAAAAACACCACCAATCATTATACATACATTCGCAACCTGTTTGAACGCCACCTCAGTACAGACTACATACCCCCATAATAAACAAAAAACAACAACAACACAATAATAATGGTAAATTGTCTTAAACGACAACTAGCCAATAAACATTCCCATATGTATGGCACGTTACACCTTCTTTAGGTATATATAATGCCCATGTTAAACATTGCCTCAGTGAGTCATGTATTATTGATTATTTTTCATGTGTTTTAATGCTTGTTGTCAAAGATTAGCTTTATAAGTGATGTTGGATGAAAGGATTATGAGAGGAAATAGAGAAGAAGGGCAAAATGTCAGACGGGCCTGCGTGCAAAATTCTTAACTCTTTGAAAAAAAAAAGATTATTCATTCGTTCGTTCGTTCATTCGTTCGTTCCTCATTCTCGCTCTCACTCTCTCTTGCCGAATCTCTCTCTCTCTCTCTCTCTCTCTCTCTCTCTCTCTCTCTCTCTTTCTCTCTCTCTCTCTCTATATATATATATCTCCTGCTCTCTCTCTCCCTCTCCCTCACTCTCTCTCTCTCTCTCTCTCTCTCTCTCTCTCTCTCTCTCTCTCAAGTGCAGGGTCTTTGCATATCTTCGCTCTCATCACCATGTGACGAAAAAACTACTACTAGTTTAATTATTATTATTCCGCGTTTCCATCCTGTTTCAGGATATTGCGGTCAACATCAGCATATTTCATGCTGTAAGTTGATTCCTAGGCTAGATTACGCTCATCAGCACGCCACGACTTTCTGAGCGACCGGCTCCATATTCTCACAAGTCACTGGCACGACTCGAACCGCTTCCAATTCTCGTGCGCTCACGTCAACCACGAGAGTATTTGGGGTTACGGAGAAAGCTGCTAAACCCTAGGCCAGGGAGACCGGCACTAATAATGATAATAATAATAATAATAATAATAATAATAATAAAGCGTCTTGTACTGTGCAGAACTTGTCACCCATAAGTCTGTCTCGAGGCGTGGTGGTCACGTGTTCGATTGGTCTATAAAAATACAGTGCTAGCACCATACAGCCAGCTGGCGTGATGGTATAACGTTCAAGATGTCACGCTGACAAAGGCACCAGAGCGGTCGGACACGGTTTCGATGCCAGCTGTCGCCATTCACTACGAGAAGAAAAAGAATAGCCACTTATTCCTCCACTAACTCCATGTACCTTTAGCACTTCACACAGCCACAGCTGGTTTCTGCTATCACATCGCCCTTATGCACCAAGACGCATAAAAAGGTCTTTTACACTACCTCCTTTTTGTTTGGCTTGTACAAATATTCTCTTCATTAGTTGCCAGCTTTGAAGTTAAACACGCGAACTCGGGTGATCTAAAGTTTCAACAGATCAAAGCGCTGGATTAGGATAATCACGACAAAGCGGTAGAAAACCCGCTAATCCTTAGGGAAAGAACAAAGAACGAAATTGAATATTAAATCTGCACGGATGACCTTAAAATACAGTGATTGCATAACTTCAAAGGAGCGTCATATGAGATTTCTGCGCTTTTACGTGCTGTCGTTATTCAAGAGTGTGACCTGTCCTGCGGAGAATGTCGCTTTCCTCGCTTCATTTGCTGTCTTTATATAGTTCATACATAAACACGCATGCATTGTTTAGCGCTCATTGAAGTAGAAGAAAGAAGTAGAGACTAGAGGACGTAGTAGGCAACATACAAATTGAAATCTACAGTTACCTGTCACCTCCAACTAACGACAGCGGCTCGCTGCAGGAACAAGTGTACTTCGATGCATAACCAACTAGACACTGCATTTAGTCTAGGTTGTATTTCCTCGCACTAGGGTAAGTCTTGTACCCTCGCAATTGCACTCCTCTACTCGAAGCCGTTGGCACAATATGGGGTGTCGGATTTGGTGAGCGCCGGCCAACATTCGAAGCTAACAGAAAGCAGGTAGTACCGTCTACTGTTATACGGTAGCTCAGTCATATCTAACTAAGACTTGACAGTTCGTGACCAAACACTAAATGGTGAATTTATAATTTTGTTACAAGGAGAGATTTGTGCAGGACTATTACTTGTTTTCAATTTCCATAGGAGTCACCATTCTCTCTGATGGTAATGCCTTTCCTGTGCTCTCTTCGCTTTCCACATGGAAACCTTCATTGATTCTTTAGTGTAATCCAGGGGTCACCAAACTTTTATCACGGAGGGCCGGATAATTGACAAAATGACGACCGCGGGCCGGATACTCATTCTGTACAATATTTGCGCCGTCTCCGTGGCGAAGGTATTACGGACGCGGTTCGTAATCCCGTATATCCACATTCGAAACACATCTGCGCGCGATTTGGCAGCAGACCGCGTTGCGCTGGTTTTTTTACGCTTTGGTATGGATGTCGGTCTTTCAGAAAGCAATGGAAAACTACTGAACGTAAACTTGCCAAGACATCAACAACAGCAAAAAATGCTGGTGTTGACTGTAAACGTCCTGTAAAGGATATGCAACTATTTTTAACAATACTTGCAAGCCAGAACGAAAGCCCTGGGGAAAAAAGACGAACAACTAAGTTAATCATGGGTGACTGGCTTGAAATGCACACAAACAAAAAACAAAACAAAAACAAAACAAAGATAACCAACATATTTATTTAATCATCATCATCATCAAGTGCCCTGTCGGCTGGTGTAGGCGTTCATGGCTCTCCACAGATCTTGGTCTTTGGTTTTCTGGATCAACTCGGCTGATGATATTCCTCCATGCCACCGTCTCAATCCATCTAGTATCATTTCTCTTGGTCTGTCTTTGCCTCTCTTCCCCTCGATCTTTCCAGTTGTCACGATGTTCTCCAATGCCTCTCTTCTCATCACATGACCGAAGAAAGCTGTCTGTCTCTTTCATATTGTTGTATATAATGTTATAGTTTCATTAACCTGTTTCAGGCAGTCGTTGTTAGTTACTCTAGCAGTCCAAGGAATTCGCAACATTCGTCTCAGGAACCACATCTCTGTTGCTTTTAATTTCTTCTTAATTTATTCATTTACATTCAAAGATTCACTGCCATCCAGCAAAACTAGTTCTACATAGCATTTTAGCACTCTCTTTCTTACATTCAGTGATAATGACTTATATTTATTTACTTAAAAAAATTACCAAAGAATGCGACGTTAGCAAAAAGATAGTTACATCAGACCTAGTGTGCACATATCACAAACTAAGCAGCTAAAAATGTTAGTGAGATTTGTGAAACTGGTATGTGGCTTTCAAGATATCATCAATGTTTGGTTTGGAATTGCTGCATCCAGTCTAGAGAATTGCTTTCAAATGTTCATCTGTCAATCTCGTTCGATGTGTTGACTTCATATACTTCATGGTTGAAAATGTTTGCTCACAGACATAAGTTGTTCCTACCACTGATGCCATACCAGCGACAAATTTCTTCAGTTTCGGAAACTCAACATCAGATAAGCAGCGGTAAAATTCAACACGTTTTCCTTCTCTGAGCTTCTCTTTCAACATGTCATTTGCTTGCAAATCAATAAGCTCCAACTGTAGTTCAACTGGCACATCATCAAGGTTACAATCAAACGGATTCTGGAACAGAAGAATGTCACTCTCAATTCTGTCAAGATCTGAAAATCTCTCTAAAAAAATTCTTCTTCAAGTCACGAAGAATTTTTTTCGGAACATCGAGTTAGACATCTTCGGCGATTGTAGCGCAAAACTCTTTGATTGAAACGGTGAAAATGAGAAAAGTTTTCTCCTTCCAATTGTGCTTTAGACAAAGTCCTCGGAAATCTTTTGATGATTTTGCAGATTACAGACGAGGTTATCCCCTTTTACGTGAAGTTTCAGATTCAGTTCATTCACGTGGGATGAAATGTTTACCAAATATGTCAAATTTGACAGCCAGGTAGGATCTGACAGCTGTGGATCAACTTTATCTTCTTCAGTGAGGAAAGCAGCTATTTCGTTTCGGAGCTTGTAAAAACGAAATAGGACTTTACCGCAGCTCAGCCACCTCACTGATGTGTGATAAGGCAAGTCACATAATTCAGAATCAATTTCTTCAAGAAAAATCCTGGAAATATTGGTGATTGAGTGCGTGTCCCTGAATGATGTTCACAGCAGAAACGACTGGTTTCAGTACACAAGAAATATCTAAGTTTTTCCCACGAAGTGCTTAAGGATGTATGATGCAATGTATGAACAGTGCGCCTGGAATTTGCAAATCTTCCAACTGAGTCCTGATCTGCCCCACCAGACCCTTCTTCACTCCAGTCATGTATTTTTCTTCATCATCTGTAACACCTCGAAGCTGATCCCTCTGAAGGTTATAGTCTTGAAACACTTTTTGCACTTCCATGAAAATGTATTTTCCAGTTGTTGTTCAATGCATGCTGCAAACGGGTGCCAGTTCTTCCGTTATCTGAAAGTCGACATTGACACAACGAATGAACACGAGAAGTACTCGAGAGATCAGTAGACTCATCCAGCGCCAGAGAATACCACAAGTTCCTAGTTTTCTCGCGTATCTGTAGCACTATGTTCTCTCCAAGTTTTTCTGATATTCGCACATCTGAACTTGCCGAAAAGCTGATAGTTCCAAACAAATCGGCTTTCTCTGGACACAAGTCATTTGCTGCTTCCATCATACACTCTTTGATGAAGTTGCCATCAGTAAACGATTTTCATAGTTCTGCCATTTTATGCACTATTTTGTAACTTGTACGAGTGACAGATTTATTTTCAGCAACCTTTCTCGTGAAGAGATGTCTTTGTGTTTCTAAACCACGTTTCATGGACTCCTATTTCTGAGAGCGTAACTTTCAAGAAAACACTGAATATGTTGACAGATGTTTTGTTTCGTAGTGACGCCGAAGATTGTACTCTTTCAAAACGGCAACACTTTCGCTGCATATTATGCAACTGGTTTTCTGGTCCTTTTTTTCTACAATGAAGTACTTTACTCCCCATTCTTCATTGAAAACGCGAAACTCAGCGTCCACTTTTTTTTTCTTAGTGGCCATAATGAAGGGTGAAGTACACGGGATCTGAAAATGAAAAAAAGACTTTGAATTAGAAACATAATTAAAATCCTATTGAAACACAAGAAAAGCAGAGGACTAGGAGTCTCTGGTGAAGCTACGGCTCACCAAAGGTACATATCAAGTTTATAGGTACTTTTGACAATAGAATATATCTCATAATAAAGGTTGCAAAATATATAAATAGGGTCGGCCTAAATAAACAGCCTAGAGCAGAGCTTTTCAACCGGGGTTCCGCGAGTGGCAGCCAGGGGTTCCGCCAGAACAGACCAAAATCACTTAAGTGCAACCTTTCTGCCCATCTGGTTTATTACATAAAGTAGGACAAAAACTTGGGTCATGGCACAGAGTTCCTTGAGCAACGTAAACATTTGCGTAAGGATCTGCTCCAGCAGAAAGGTTGAAAAACACTGGCCTAGAGACCAGCTATCGAGAGGTTTTCCAGAAGGTTGTTATGGGAGTGAGGTTCTGCAAAGGACATGCTACTGAATGAATGAATGAATGAATAAATGAATGAATGAATGAATGAATGACCAGCTCGATTAACACCTTGACCGGGGAATTCTTCTGAGCTGGGGATAATATATTCGTAATAACACGAGGCTTCTATGGCATTTTTATGTTTTGTTTGCTGTTTTATTGCCTTTATTCACTATTGTAATTCACTTACCTATCATGGTCAAAGAAATCCTTGTTACATACCTATAACATGGACGACAGGCAAACAGAAGTCAATATTTCTGGAGCACCTGGACCTGTGTTGACAGCCGGACGCATCTGGGGGAGGGAAAGATGCGCGCGCGCGTGTGTGTGTGTGTGTGTTGCCATGAAAACCATGGTAACGTCAGAGCGTAGGCGTCGCTACCATGAGCCTGGAAGGACTTGGGATGACGTGAAATAAGCAAACATTACAACAAACAAGAAAATCTAGATACAATAATTTATAATTGAAAATAGTAAATTTAAGACACATAGCAGCCATGAGGTCTCCGCACGTGTGAAGATCTCCTATTATTCTAAACATAATATTTACATTTAAAGTGTATCACAACATCTTGTGTTTCATACATTATATCAAGCAAGTTTGAGTACCGCCTTCGGGCCGGATGAAATGACGTCGCGGGCCGGATCCGGCCCGTGGGCCGTAGTTTGATGACCCCTGGTGTAATCCTTCAAGACCGGTCTTGTCCAGCTCACTTAGGAATCTCCAGGGCCATTTATGGTCTCCCTGTAGTAGTTGGCAACCTCTGATGGGAGATGTCTATCTCTCCACTCAACATACCCGACACAACGATCAGTATCAGAAATGATTGGCAGCACACGAGACAGAAGGCGACTCACCAGACAGTATCATCAGCGCCACACAGCATAGACTATAAGAAGAGAAGAACATACCATGCAAGTCCTATAAAGACTTCAACAATGTGCTAGAGGGGCCCTAAGGGGTGAAAAATATTAACACTGCTACCTACCACTCATATCGTAAGAGGCGAATAAGGAGCATCCCGGTCTTTCGTGTGTTACTGCACCCTGAAGGGAAGCAAGTAACACCGTCACACTGTAGCCTGTCATACAGGTCGTAAGATTCGACGCAGGAAGGTTGGGCTTGGGACTGGCTTTCCTACTCTGTAGAAAAATGTTAGCTACAAAACTCATCCAATCGTGAATAAGTGACAAGATAATGAAACAATAATAACCACGCCAGCCAATCGTGTACAAGTGAAAAGATAAATAAACTAAAATAACCACGCCAACCAATCGTGTACAAGTGAAAAGATAAATAAACTGGAATAACCACGCCAGCCAATCGTGTACAAGTGAAAAGATAAAGAAACAAGAACAACCACACCAACCAAGAATACCGAACACCCTTCTAGAAAGAGGTATGGCGCGAGGTGGAGAATCCTCACGGAGTCGGGACAGGAGATGTCCCTTTCATCTATTGACATTTCCAAATTGAGTAACATGGGGGAGGACATGGACGGAGCTGCATTGGGTAGATAAGGATACAGGGGCTTGGAGTTTTGGCGGATACATGTTGACACAAGCAGCAGATCTGTCCCGCGCAGACTTCGCTCTCATCCTATCACTGCACATTTGCTATCTTTATAGTGGCATTTTTTTCGCATATCCTTTACAGGACATCGCTGTCAACATCAGCATCTTTCAGCTGATTGTTAATTTCTTTGGCAAGATTACGCTCAGTAGTTTGCCATTGCTTTCTGAGCGACCGGCTCACATACCCCGTTAGTTACCGACGCGGAGAGAAACGCTACCAATTCTCGCGCATTGTCACGTTACTCGAGAGTATACGGGATTACGGAGAAAGTCGTGTAACCTCTAGATCAGGGAGACTAGTGGCATGTAGATGTATAATTATTTTACTAATGTTTAGAGCCAGTCTTGTATTTATGCTGATTGTTTTAATAGACCTGGGCTCTTGGGTCGATCCGGCCAAAAAAACGGGTGGTACGAATGTCTTGGCAAGTACCGGTGACCCGTGTGACACTACTCAGACCACTCACCTAATGTATATTGGTCAATATGTGCACTATATGTGAAAGTGCATCAGGAGTGGGCAAGACACACTCACTATACAAATCCACCAGCTAATAGAGCTATGCTGGCGTGAAGGACAAGTCCCACAGGATTTCAAAGATTCAAGCATCATAACACTGTACAAGAACAAGGGCGATCGGAGCGACTGCAACAACTATAGGGGTATCTCACTTCTGTGTATTGTTGGAAAAGTTTTTGCCAGAATTGTTCTGCGCAGACTTCAAGTCCTAGGAGATCAAGTCTACCCCGAATCACAGTGTGGCTTTCGACAGAACCGGTCTACCACTGATATGATATTCTCATTGCGACAAATGCAAGAAAAATGCCGTGAACAGAATCAACCACTGTTTATTGCCTTCATCGACCTCACAAAGGCATTTGATTTGGTCAGTCGTGAGGGTCTGTTCAAGGCACTAAAGAAGATTGGCTGCCCACCAACTCTTCTGTCCATTGTGGAATCGTTCCACACAGGCATGAAGGGTATAATCAAGTTTGATGGTGCAACTTCTGAAGAATTTGAAATCAAGAGTGGAGTTAAGCAAGGTTAAATACTAGCTCCCACCCTCTTTGGAATATACTTTTCACTTCTACTGAAATATGCATTTCGTGATCAGGATGGTGGTATATACATTCACTCACGCTCAGATGGCGGCCTCTACAATGCTCAGAGATTGAAGGCAAAGACCAAAATTAGGAGGGTACTGATCAGAGAGTTGCTTTTTGCAGATGATGCTGCAGTTACGACCCACTCCGAGGAAGAATTGCAATGTCTACTATCTGCATTCTCCAATGCTTGTTCTGAATTTGGTTTAACAATTAGCAAAAAGAAGACACAGATTATGTCACAAGGTGCACATGGGGTACCATCAATCTTTATTGACGACGCCGAACTAGAGATAGTAGACCATTTTACATATCTAGGATCAGTGGTAAATAGCAAATTATCCCTAGATCAGGAAATCAACATCAGGATTGGTAAGGCAGCAACAACAATGAACAGGTTAAGAAAAAGAGTCTGGGAGAACAGGAAGCTTACTGCCAAAACAAAAGTCCTTGTCTATCAAGCCTGTGTCCTTAGTACTCTTCTCTATGGCAGTGAAACCTGGACAACTTACTCACACCAAGAGAACAATTTAAACAGCTTTCATATGCGGTGTCTGCGAAGAATACTTGGTATTAAGTGGCAAGACAAAATCACAAATACTGAAGTATTGGAAAGATCAGGTTGTGTGACAGTTTATTCCATGCTCAGTCTTCGTAGACTTAGATGGATAGGACATCTTAGGAGGATGGATGATGGTAGAATACCAAAGGATATCTTTTTTGGTGAATTATAGATGGGTAAGTGATCTCAGGGCGGCCTCTACTACGATACAAAGATGTGTGTAAGCGGGACATGATTGATACAGGCATTGATAATGCACATTGGGAGCAAGTCGCCGCTGAACGTGTTGCATGGAGGGCAAATATCAGAAATGGAATAAAGTCAAAGGAGAAAATTATTGCAGAAAAGTCACACACCAAGCGTTTGAGACGTAAGATGGTGCATGATGGTGGAAATGACCACGTGTTCACATGCACCCACTGTGAACGGACATTTACAGCGCAAATTGGCCTTATCAGTCACACTCGCTACCGCCATAGGTAAAAGTTATTGTGCCTTTTTAAAGCACAAACTATCGTCTGTCAAGACGGCAAGGTGCCAATGATGTGAAAGTGCCCTTAATTGAATTCACTTACTTGTGTTTATGCAAGGGGTTCCGTTGTGCAGTGGTTTAGCCACCTGCCTCGCGCTCCAACAGTTATGGGTTCGCTTCTGGTCTCTTATATTCAGTTAAAGAGTGTAATTTTCTCGGTGACTCCCAGGGGTCGTAGCTGGAGCTACGGAGTTCGTGCTTTGGGAGCGGGGATGTCTTTATAACTAAATTTTTTCAATATTGAGTTCTTGTTGGACTGATTTATTTCTGTTCCTTTTTGTTGAATGAATAGTTAATTCTGTAACACGTTTATATTCACAAGCGGTTATATGCTTTTCTGCTGATTTGATACATATGCAAGGTTCGCACCCAAATATTGCCATAGCTAATCAATACTTTTAGCATTCTGAATTTGTTGTTGTTGTTGTTGTTGTTGTTGTTGTTGTTGTTGTTGTTGTTGTTGTTGTTGTTGTTGCTACTTCTATCTATTCCACTCCATAAATAGTTTAATTGCTTCAGGTTTTCTAGAGCAATGATTACACTGCCCTACAACAATAACAAAGTTTTCGGGGTGTGTAAAGTGCGTGTTTTACGCCTAAGTGGGGTGAATATACTAGCTAAGAATCTTATTATACAACCGAGGTTACAGGGATCAGATAAGAATGATGCGGATGTTAGGTCAGAAAGGTGGAGTAAGAAAATCACAAGACAATGGCTGAACCCAACACCGCGATTGTTAGAACACTTACGGGTCAAGAGGAAATCGCTAATGAGATGCAAAACGTGATAGTAGACTAAAGGACAAAGGAAGTCCATAAATGTAATGTTGGAGGAATTTAGAATGCGGTTTAAAGGGGTTAAATGGTATTACTTGGGAGGTCCCGGGAAGAGTAAATAAAAGCTAAGTCTGGGCAAATGATCTTCAGGGGGAGTTGATTCTGAGGCTTAGATGGCTATTCAGTTGTTGAGCTATGTTCAAGAAAACTAGCGAGTTATTCGGAGTTTGGGCTGAGGAAGGAATCTCAGTCAGTGAGTTCGGACACGGGATATAGTCCGAGGCAATTAAGTTATCGCCAGGCCGATCGTTGGTGTTGATGTACCTGTACTGAGATTACTTATGGACATAGTGTCATGTTATTTTTTCCATCATGTATCTGTGTCATTAATAAAATTATGTGCGCGAAAACTGAGTTATCCAGTGTCTATCGCTGTGCATAAATAAACCTGCAGAGCGTGCATACAGACATACCACTAGACAGAACCCAGCCACTTCCATCTGCCAAAACCGTGTGACAGGAAGTTATCTGAGGGCTCGTCAAGTCTACAGTGGACCCGGTACAGTGAAATATCATCTGGGGGGTCTTCACTGGAGAACCCAGGGCGAAATCACAGCTTTTTGTTGTTGTTGTTGTTGTGAAAAATACATAATTTTCTTACTTTTAAGTAAAACTAATGACCAGGACAAGTCTTGGGCTCCTCATATTTTTTGCAAATCATGTGTTGAACATCTGTGACAGTGGGTTTGAGGGAAAAGAAAATGTTTAAAATTTTGAATTACAATGGTTTGGAGAGAGCGGAAGAACCACAATGATGACTGTTATTTCTGTGTTGTCAATATTAAGGGAATTAATGGGGGAGGAAGGGGGGGGGGGGGAGGTAATGGAAATATCCAGATTTAGATTCTGCTAGACGAGCTGTTCCACACGAGAATGACATACCAATTTCAACTGTCAGTCAGATTTCGGATTCCCTGCTAGAAGATGAGACAGTAGTAGCATATGAAACGGCAGTGATAGTGATTTCGAAGATGATTTTCCAGCTGCTCTTCGACCAGTATGAACTGAAGGATCTAATCCGAGATCTACACAATAGTAGCAAATATGGCTCAATTCCAGTTGCTCATACTACTACAATTAAGGAAGAGTATGCTACAATAAGCACAGTTCTGGAAAAATTCAAGTATTTACAACAAAGCTGAATGGTTTGTGTAGATTTTAAAATGATGAACTTCTTGGTTGGCCAGCAAAGGGGATTCACCAAATATACATGCTTTATATGTTTGTAGGATAGCAGGGCAAAAGATACACACTGGATAAAGAAATAGTGACCGTTAAGGGATGAACTTAAAGTTGGAGAAAAGAAAATTGTTAACAAGCCTCTCACTGATCGGAAACTAGTTCTACTGCCACCATTACATATAAAGCTTGGCTTGATGAAGCAATTTGTTAAGGCACTGAACAAAGATGGTACCTGTTTTAAATACTTATGCAGAAATTTTCCGGAATTTAACATAGACAAATTTAAAACTCTGGATGTTTTATGGATCTCAAATTAGAAATTTAATAAACGATCCACATTGAATTGATTCGATGAACAAAACAGAGTCCACAGCTATTCATCATTTGTTTTAGTTGTGCAAAACTTTCTGGGTAACTTTAAGGCAGACAATTATTCTGTATTAGTTGAAAACATGCTGTCGAGTTTTTATAAGCTTGGATGCAACATGAGCATAACATTGCACTACCTCCATAACTATTTACATTTCTTTCCCGAGAATCTTGGCGATTTTAGTGAGGAGAAAAGTGAAAGATTTCACCAAGATATAACAACAATGGAAGAGAGATATCAGGTACTTTGGGATGCCCACATGATGGGAGATTACTATTGGACCCTTAAATGTGACTGTCCGGTCGTATGACATTCCATGAAGTCCCCTAAAGGAAACAGTTTGTGTGTTGACTATAGGTTGAAAAAAAAATGCTAGCGATAAAGTTGTAATATATTTTTGGTGTTTTATATGAATGTAATAAATGCACATTAATTACATATAATATGAATGCAGATATAAGTCCAAATGCCAGGGATGGCACCTAAATCTAGGCTTCTACATAATAATTGCCCAACTGAGAAGGGCATTCTTAGTTATCTCAAAAACTAGAGCTGATAGAAAAAAATCTTATTACATTTTTGGAATCAGCAACACAAAATTACCCAACAACAGCTATACAATTTAAGACATCAAAATGTGCTTAAGCCATTCTTATTCTACTTTTAATTAATGTCATCACGTTTCCATCACCCTTTTGAACAAAAAAAGAAATATTATAATGTATTATTAAGGACGATTAGCTTCGGTAGTTTAGTGTCTGGATGCTTGCATACCAGCCTGGTGGTCATGGTTCAAATCCGCATCGAGGCGGATTTTTTAAGTCGATCTGAACCCCAACCAAGTGCCGATTGAACTGTAAAAATGTGGGTCTATCACCGTGTGCTGTAAGCGCCTTAAGTAAAATGGCCATTGACTTATGTTACTTACTTCAGTACCCGGACGACTTGGACATCAATGCTCCAGGCGTAAGATTTAAAACTTAGTCTTTGGAAGGTTTCACAAATAAAAGCAACAAAATAGTGAACAGAGCACAGCGCGCAGAGTAGCCACGTAAAGATGTGACGGAATCCCCACTAAATCTGAATAAAATATTCACATTTTCTAGATAGAGGTCACGTGTGAAAGATTGCACATTGAAACACTGAGTTTTATTTATTTATTTTATTATTTTTTTTGTGTGTGATACAAGTTGGGGTAATTTCGGAGAGTTTATTTGAAGGTGACCGGTTCGAATCCCAGTTTGGTAACTAAAGCTGTACATTTTTATGTTGTCTAGTGTGTCGTTAAATCTCTAATTCTATCGTCTACGTCTATGAGCGCCAATCAGTATTTGTGGATGTGTTTATGTGCTGTATTAGTGGCCTCAAGGTCCACAGCAACTAATATTTCTGCGTATTACGATTCTTGCATTACAGTAATGCCAAATAGGCGTAGTTAATTTTCGACTCGGCAGATGGGGGTGGGAGGGGGCGGCTTGAAGTTACTTTGTTGTGGGCCTAAACCCCCCCCCCCCCCCCCCCCCCCCCCGCCACGCCTTCCCACACACACCCCCATTGAGGGATAGAAGGCAACGGAAAGAAAGAAAGATGAAGCAAAAGAAGAAGAAGAGGAAAAAGCAGAAGAAAATTTCAAAAAATGAGGTACATTTTCTGCAATTTATCTTGGTCAAACGAGGAGAGGAAAAGAATTCTTAAGACAATCTTGATTACGGATGCGAATTATAAAAATGAGCTGACAGATGTGGAATTATGAGAATGCTGCGACGACGTGGTTTTATAGAAGAGGGTTGCGAACACCGCAGACGAATGGAAAGAGCAATGACGACATCTTGGAAGAAGTTAACTCGCAAAGAGAACTGGTTACTCGCATCAGAAGAAGACAGTCCACATTCTTCGGGCATGTCATGAGAAGAGGAAAGCAGGAGTTTGTCATCACAACGGGATGGCTGGAGGAGAAGAGAGGCAGGGGGAGACCAAGCGAGAATATGCTAGACAGTGTTACATCATGGCACATAGAAATATCGGTATCAGAACTGATCGACAGTACATGAGACAGATCAAGCGAGACATCCTAGACAGTTTTACCTCAAGGCATTTAGGAATATCGGTATCAGAAATGATCGACAGAACATGAGACAGATCAAGCGAGAATATGCTAGACAGAGACAATTGACATCATTGCATATAGGAATATCTGTATAAGAAATAATTGACAGAACATGAGACAGCAGGCTATGGACAGACATAATCACAAACATGGACTATAAGAAAAGAAGCGGTTGGAACGTGAAAACAGTTTCTATTGCAGAAAGTTGGTGAGCTCCAACGGCTGTTTGCTTTCGTGTGTTGTCAGGTCCCATTAGAGAAGCAATGAATAGTAACACAGTAACGTAACACGTGTGTAGTTAAGAGACAATTAAGGAGCTTGGCGAATGCTGATTGCCTCATTTCGTAGACAACTTGAGCACAACCCAACCAATCATACACAATTATACAGAGGAGGGCTCGGCAAGACGTGGTGGAAGGGTTCAGCTCGCGTGACTTATAAAGGGGACAAGGGAACAAGAGAGAAAAGCTGCCTAGTTCCGAAAGAGTTAAAGAAATAAAATAATATGTTTGAGATGAATAGAGTTAAACATGTAAATGAGGTTTGAATTTTGGTTTTGGCTAAGTCTTAAAAACCACAAGGTTTTTCCATTTTTGGGTGCAGTTTAAATAAATGCTTGCATGCTATTGAGGTTTCAAAGGTCAGCTTTTCTCGAGCACTTATCAAATAGAGACTAAGAAGTGCCGTGGCTGAAAGGATGCGATGTCCGCCCCAGGCTCTGAAGGTACAGGGTTCGATTACAATATTGAGCTGGGGATTTTTTTCAGAAATATTGAAACCTAAAGATACCAAAGGCTCGACTTATCTCTCGTGTATTGGCATTGGATACCTAGCATTATCAGAAACGGGCGAAAACGAGAGGTCCGTATGGATGTTGTCCCAAGGCAGTTGGAAATTGCAAAGATTATGCCGAGAGGCCACTGTTCTGGCAAAATTGTTAAGAGTATAAAACCTATACGTGGGTCGATAAATACCCGTTACCATGGATGGAATCTGTCTAGAGGAAGTAAATGCGTGCTGAAGTCGGACACACCGATCTCTGAAGTGTGTAACTAGGTGTACACACTCACTGGGGAAAAAGGAAGGAAGACAAAAATAGAGTTTATCGATGGTCACAAATGGTTATAAAAATAATAATATTAACACTGTTCAACACATAGCTGCTTATAGTAAATGACCAAGAATACTTGCAAACCCTCAGGGGATCTCGGAATATAAGTCTCAAATACAGGCCTTTCGGTCTTCATAAGTTAAAGAACACTGTCATTACACACATATATGTTCATTAGCGCT
Organism: Cepaea nemoralis; assembly: GCA_014155875.1. NCBI lineage: Eukaryota > Metazoa > Mollusca > Gastropoda > Stylommatophora > Helicidae > Cepaea > Cepaea nemoralis. Next base: position 166,539 of record JACEFZ010027221.1, on the reverse strand, counting down.
CCATTCTCCGCCGTATACGTGAGGTAGAAAGGATAAAGTGATTATTCATAACAATGTTTTCCCGTAGTTAATTTGAATAACGAAGTCACAAACAATAGATTGCACGATTTATTGCCTGGCATATTTCACTGCATCTCGACAATTACATATTGCAGAAATCACACAACATAAAGTAAATTAACTAGATAAATCCTTCAAGCTGAAATATACCCATGTTCGCACAGTAATGTCAATTGTCTACCATGGTAATTTTAAGCTGACCAACATGTCTTTCTGTTTGCACAAATTTGGCTTGCGTTGATTGATCATTATTGTTTCTGTAAACTTTAACAAGCGAGTATTTTCTGTGTTAACAACACACGAAAGGCAATGTCTCTGTCAACCACTTGGCCGCTTTCGATAATGTGCCTACTAATTGAAGACGCGGGGAGCTTCCGGTGTGTCGGCCCCACTAGGCTAGCATCGCCTGTGTTTTGTATCTTGTCGACCCATTGAGGTATGTGTGTTCTGAAACTCTTTTGTTCAGCTGTCTCTGTTCTACCGATGTAGAAGGCCTGGCATATACATATGAATTGGTAAATACAATTATTTTATTTATTTTTTTTTGTTTTGTTTTTTGTTTTTTTGGTACAGAGGAACAGGCTCTTTTACTGCTGGTGTGGGAATCTGTGTGGTTCTATATCTAATGACTGGAGTTTCAGCACAGAATGTTCGGCATAGCTGGGTAGAAAAGTTTTCGCAAGGACACTCTAAAATTGTTGATGAAATCCGATCTGGTCGTCTTGTTGAGACTGCAACAGAAGCATCCTTGCAGCGGATGGAAGAGATGATTAGAGTTGATAGGCAAGCACCGATAGACTTTGTAGCATCTGCAATAGGGTGCTCACATGGTTCAGCATACAGCTTAATTCGTGATCTTAGAAAACGCCCAGGACTACTGACCAGAGGAGTGTTGCTTCTTCATGACAATGCCAGACCACATAGGGCTCGATTAACTCAGGAGAAAATTAACCAGCTATGGTGGGAAGTTCTGGAACTTACACCTTACAGCCTCAACTTAGCCCCTAGCGATTTCCACCTTTTTGGTCCACTGAAAACCCACCTTGGCGGGAGACATTTCGCGAATGACACCGAAGTTGAATGTGAAGTGATAACGTGGTTTAGAAAACAGAGCAGGCAGTTCAATGCATCCGGTTTAGGAGGACTGATAAAATGACGGGATAAGTGCATCAATGTTGGGGGAAATTATGTTAAGAAATAAAGGGACAATGTATGTATAAAAATAAACTCGTTTCAAGTTGTTATCACATTTAGATATTTTTCTACAGTCATTTGTGACTTACGTATTGACTTCCCTCGTACTGTAACAAACCAGATTAAATTGTCGACTTTTGGAGACCATTCTTCCGCTATTGCATTTTCTAGCCTCAAATTTCAACATCTGTTTTCTTCATGCAATATGCTGCGTTGGGCCCTGCTTCGAATAGTAAAACATGTATAATATGAAAAGTGACAATTCTAAGTATGAAACTACACTCTCAATACATGATTACCCAACCATTTATAAGCACTCTTAAATTCTGCAATCGCAAGCTGTCCTAATGCCAGGCGCCAACCAATCAGTGAATCGTTAACATTTCTGAGTTCAGTCTGCATGTCGGATGTGACGCAGATTGTAAATGGATGCAGAAAAAAAACGAGATACTTGATTAGCGGTGATGCGAAATCACGAAATAATCGTTTCATGTAAACAATCGACAGTTGATTACTGTTTACCTCAAACGTTATCACCCGTGTGACGATAGCATGACTGTTGATGACGGCCCGCAGGTCCACTCCATGTGATTTAGCAATCAACACCCCAGGTGTGCAGCAACACTGACCCCAATGTATTCCCGCCTATTCTAATGAGCTGGGAGTTTCCTGCCCTCCGCCCCCTACGCCCGTCTTGGCTCAGTGAGCGTTGATGAGATACTAATTCAGAAAATGCTGGATAATTTGGACCCTATATTTTGTTCATCAGCTGGTTTGTATTTGTTTTCTTTATAATTGTAATCATAGAACTAGTCTTATCGTGCTGGCTGCCTGGTTTCTCGTTTCACGTAATTGGATGCTACCGACCCATACGTCAATAGAACCTAGAAATGGATTTATAGTGGGCGAAATTGCGATCTGTTAAAAGCATTTTGGAACAAGTTTGTATGAGCGGCTGTGCTAGCCTAATTGATAGCGAACTTAGCTGGTAATTCAAAACACTATTTTCCCATAGTGAATTTGAATAACGAAGACACAAAAAATAGATTGCACGATTTATTGCCTGGTATATTTCACTGCATCTCCTCAGGTACTTACTGCAGAAATCATACAACCTCAACTAAAGTGATTAGATAAATCCTTCAAGCTGAAATATACATATATTCACACAGTAATTTTATTTGTCTACCACGGTAATTTTAAACTGACTATCATGTCTTTCTGTAGCACAAGGCTGGCTTCTACAGATTAACGGCGATGGCTTCAGCGACCTTTAACAAGCGACCATTTTGTGTGTTAAACAACACACGGAACGCACTGCCCTATCAATTACGTGACCGGTAATGCTTTTAGTTGGTAGTTCCATGAGCATGTGCGGGCACGAGTTCGACGCCATGGCTCGTCGCCTGCGACAGTGAAGGAGAGACTGGCCACCCATTTCTGCGTGTACACAGTCCTACACAATTGTGATGAGATTACCACAACACAATCCCATTCGGGAAACTCTTTCGGAACTATGTATGTATTTATGTATGTATGTGTTGTTATTGTATTCTCTCTTATCGATAATAATCCCTTTCACATTAATACCCGAAACGTGGCTGATTTGGTGACATGATTATTAATCTGAGGCTGGGATGGGCCCTAATTATATCTTCTCTTCTGTGTTTGAACGGGGTAGGGGTAATGGGAAAATGACCTCGGTGCGTATGTCTGTGTGCATGTATGTCTGTGAGTGTATGTATGTGTGCATGTGTGTATGAGCGTTTGTGTGTTTGGAGGGAGGGAGGGAGGAAGGAAGGAAGGAAGGAAGGAAGGTGACTACTACTACTACTACTACTACTACTACTACTACTACTACTGCTGCTGCTGCTACTGCTACTACAGCTACTACTACTACTACTACTGCTACTACTACTACTGCTACCACTACTACTACTGCTACTGCTACTACTGCTGCTGCTACTACAGCTACTACTACTACTACTACTACTACTACTACTACTACTACTACTACTACTACTACTACTGCTGCTGCTGCTACTACTACTACTACTACTACTACTACTACTACTACTACTACTACTATTACTACTACTACTACTACTACTACTACTACTACTACTACTACTACTACTACTACTACTACTACTACTACTATGTCGCAATTCTAAATTTTAAAATTAGAAAACTTACCTACAAAATTAATATTAATATCCCCCATGATTCTGGTGTAGACACATTTATCGTAGTTGGTTGGTGCTACAAAGTTCATGAACTGTGCTTAGGGTATCATTATGTGGTCTATGAAAGGAGACCGAATGCTTATACGAATACCCGTGTGCAATAAAACCGATGCTTTAACAAAATCCCAAGCACAACCACAGCCCAGAGAGATCACACAGACATGGCGGGTGTCCTCGGCTGCCATGGGATGACCTGTAATATATCAGAGCAACAACAACAAGGAACCGCGGTAGCAATGTGGCCAGCATGCTTGCCTGTCTGCCCGGTCGTCATGTGTTCAAATCTTCTCGAAGTATGGAATGTGTTACAATAAAACTGAACTCCCAGGTCGAATCAGACTAAAAGAATCATCAGGGAATATTGTGGGAAGTAAAGGCGGCACATCACCAGTCCAGTACCAATGGGTATATAAAAATATACTAGGCTAAGGCGAGCACGTCAGAGAAGTTGATAGGAACTGCGCTGATAATGGGGCGAGAGTTCGACGAATGTACTCGTCGCCTGCTAGGTGATAAAAAGATGGCCACCTATTCCTCAGCACATTCAGGCCTACAAGAATGTGATGACTCTATCACATCTCAGATCCATAGCAAGAAACTGCCGGGGACACATTAGATTTAATTAGATTAGGGCAGTATACCCGTGGCGACGGTGTTACGGACGCGAATCTTAATCCCGTATACCCGGGTTCGAAACACAGCGGTGCTGGTTTTTTTCCCATAAAGGTATATGTGCCGATCGCCCAGAAAGCGATGGCAAACTACTAAACGTAAACTTGCCCAGGAATCACGAACAGCCAAAATGCTGGGGTTGACTGTAACAGTCCAGTGAATGACATGCAACTAAATTGTTAACAAAATATCCAACACACGTGAAGGTGTGTTCATGGATAATGTAGTTTTATTATGGAGCCCTGACAGACTTATGTCATCTATGTGGAGAGGCTGATATGGCGGGGGGATCGGCAGGGGCTCTGGACGAATCTCAAAACTGAGAGAGAAGACCAGGAGAACATTCAATCACAATTCATTGGAACCACTAGCAATATGACTCTTCACTGGCTGTTGAACGAGGGGACGGAGCGCGTGTGAGAATATACTGAATGCAGTAATGTTGTTTCTTAGCTAAACACAACTCAATTCATATTACGGAGCCCTGACACAAGTTTGAAAACCGCCGTTCTACATACGTACATTACATAATGCAAAATATTTATGTAATGTTATAGTTTTAGATCAGTTTTTATGACAGCTTGAATTGGTTTTATCCATTGGGACAACCGAAACTGTTTATGACGTCATCTTTTAACCACATTTAGCCGAACATCCCTCGAATGAAATACGTCACTGTAAGCTTTAACTCTTTATAAACCGTGAAGCTCTTAATATAACGTAACTTCGAGTCTAATATTACCATAAGTCGAAGATCCTATCGACGACGAGTTAAGATATCGATGTCGTACTCAAGTGGCCTGGGATCTAATCTCCGATAAGACAAAGGATGGGTACATATCAGTGGTGAAATAAAATGTCCTAACTTATTCACCACATGACTACAGCGTGGACACGCAGGCTTTATGACCCAACAGCAGTAACTACTATGGCACTAATCTCACCTTCACACACACACACACACACACACACACACACACACACACACACACACACACACATACACACGCATGTGAGTGAGTAAGTGAGTGTGTATTTGTGTGTGTGTGTGTCTGTGTGTGTGTATATATATATATATATATATATATATATATATATATATATATATATATATATATATATATATATATATAATCATCGTCGTGTTACTTACCGATTGGTGTGGATGATCATGCTTCTCCACATTTTGCGATCTCCTTCGTGTGCTGAATCACTCCTATGCCATGACACTAGACTCGTGAATTTTCTCTCGTTGTCTTTCTCTTCACACAAATCTTTCTAGTTGTCACATCATGTTCTAGTTTTTGTCTTCTCATAATTTTTCCAAATAACGATGACTGCCTCTTTCTGAGGGTCGTGATAGGTCGTCATCGCCACTTCATTTTTTCTGGCCAAAAGTTTCGTCTGCTTTATCTTCGAAACCTCCTGGGATTTTTTTTCTTTTTTTTTTGCTTGTTTACTAATTGTCCAGGATTTGCAGCTATGTGGTAGAACAGGTTCTATGTAACATGCAAGAAGTTTATATATAGTAAAACACACACACATTTTGGTCATGCTAAGTGCCACAACTGTTTGGAAAGAACAAGTAATGGATGGCTTGTATGGATATTTGGCCATGGCCATGCGGAAGTGCGGGTGAATGAACAGGCTGATAGGCTGGCAGGGAATGCACCTCTTTGTGATAGCTTAACTAGGGATAAGGGAGAGGTGGTCGGGCGCCTGGGGGACCAGGTGGAGATGGCGGGGGAATAGAATAAGAACCCGTATGCGGAATGAATGAGATTGCCGAGGATTTGCAGGGATGTTGGAAGAATCTCAAAACTGAAAGGCACGACCAGGAGAACTTTCAATTGGATAGCGCGTCGGGGGGGGGGGGGGGGGGGGGGGGGGGGGGGAAATCGATTATTAGTCTGACGCTTCGTTGGCTGTTGAACAAGGGGACTGAGCACGTATGGGAATGTTCTGAGTGCAGTGATGTCGGTTCTTGGCTCATCTCAAGTCAACTCAATGGAATGCTTGATTCCTTGAAGAAGAAGCATCATAAGACCAACACGACAGTGGTTACGGGACATACAATACACTCTTACTATTAATTAAGTGCCGTGGGATAATTAAGCAACTTTCGGTATCCGCCATAGGCTTACATACACTCGTTTTTGCTATGCAACCCTCTTGAATTTTATATCTAATACGACATGTCTGTTCCATAATTACAACTTTTAAATCATAACTGTGAGACGTCCTTACTTCCTATCTTCCGCTACCCATTTTTGTTTGGTCGAAACTTACTTTTTGTTTAGCAGTGAATCTGTTAACACAGTTTTGGTTGTCTTTTTTAGGGCCTTCTCAATTCTACAAGGGCAAGAAGAGCCGTCCTGTGTGGTTCCAAGTCACTGTATGACATTCAGTGTGTGATTCTGCGTTTTGGAGGCCAAGCGCTGCTGCGGTCTATATGGCCTGATCCTCTTAACCGCAGTCGAGCTTTACACTCACTCTAGTAGTAGTAGTAGTAGTAGTAGTAGTAGTAGTAGTAGTAGTAGGTAGGTAGGTCGGTAGATAGGTAGGTAGTAGTAGTAGTAGTAGTAGTAGCAGTAGTGGTAGTAGAGTTAGTAGTAGTAGTAGTAGTAGTAGTAGTAGTAGTAGTAGTAGTAGTAGTAGTAGTAGTAGTAGGTAGTAGTATTAGTAGTTGTAGTAGTAGTAGTAGTAGTAGTAGTAATAGTAGTAATAGTAGTAGTAGTAATAGCAGTAGCAGTAGTCCTCTTGCAGTCCTGTAGGACTATAGAGTTGTGCCACTGGGGAGGTACCTGACAGCGCCGTTGGTGACAATATAGTCCAATACGAGAGTGACAATCTTTGTCACAGTTTCCGCATCTGTAAGACGAGGCTGGTCCCGCAGTAAGTGACTGCATTTTATGCTTGTGCCTCCTATCCTTAGATTGTTGTATCAGATTGAGCTCAAAGAGCACTAGTCCGTTTCGTACATCTCTTCTCCAGGAACATCTGTCTGCTGGAAATGTCTGCTGCAACTCTTTCCCACCATAAATAAATATATCCCCTTGCAGTTTTCTTCTGTGTCTGTGATGTGATAGGGTCACAACATTTTGTAGGCCTGAATGCACGGAATAATAGGTAGCCAGTCTTTCTCTCACTTAGGCCTGAATGCACGGAATAATAGGTATCCAGTCTTTCTCTCACTTAGGCCTGAATGCACGGAATAATAGGTAGCCGGTCTTTCTCTCGCATTAGAGGGACAATGGACGCAGATGTCGAACTCTGGTCCGACCACGCTCATAAACTTATCAGCGAAGCTCCGTAACAACTACCATAACAAGCTCGTTATATTCTGACCTTAGTTACGAGAAACTAAACATTTTTATGTTTTTAAGGGCTCACGGTTCCCCAGGTGACGGAGTCACCCCATGAGGTTTTACGTCTCGGTGTGTCGTTCAGATGACAGCCTCTGCAAGAGACCAAGGCTAGATCTTTGGTCTTAGTCAAAAGACCATGAAGCGAAAAGGTAGGGAAGAATCTAAAATCTCTCCACCCGGTTGTTATTAGAAGGGAGGTCTGCGAAGTACTTGCTCCACGTTGAATCTATGTCTTTTTTTAACATTTAAAATTTTAAATTTTGAATCAAGAGAAGTCTCAGTGTTTCTTGCTTGCCTCTTGTGCCTTGAGAACTCTTGCTACAATCGTCTGCTCCTCAATGAGGAAAGCACGAATGATTCTTTCTCTGACAGCATGTGGCACAGAGATTCTCAATAAGCACTTGTCGCCTACTCAAAGCACTGAAGAAGTGGGGACGCAGAGATCTAAGCCCTCTGAGTTTGGTCTTGTAGTCACCACATGTTGGTGTCTTTGCAAGCTTTTCCTGGTACAAATATAACAACTTTCGACCCGGTGTCTTGGAGACATTACGACGGTTGGAGTTTAAGAGAGACAGCGCCTGAAAATAAGTCGCTGAACCATCCTGATTACGTTTTTCACTAGTAAAAACTGACTAACTAGTTAACAAGTAATAGATGTTTCCAGATTATTGCAACAGGATTAATGGTTGTATAACATTACCAAGTGCTGAAGACCCGATCGGCAATGAGTTAAGCTATCGATTTCGTGCTAAAGTAAGCTGGGACTTTATTTACTCTAATCTTTAATAACGATGTTAATGGCACATGGCGTTCTACTTTTGTTTTCATGATAATTAAACCCACACGAATTTAATTTGCCGCCCCGTGATTCATTAAATGCCTTTGAGTATGTGAATCCTACACAATCACGATAGGAGGCATATGTACCATCACGAGCCGTAGAAATACAGTAACTATATTTGTACCATTTATCTCCCTTGCGACAGTGTCATCAGCGAAATCTAACCTCCCTTTGTTAGATATCAACAAACATGTGACGTGAGTGCTAGGGCCATCTGTACGAGCCAATGTCACATCGGAGTTTCATTACAGAAACTGTGGGAGTATAATTGGATTGTTGACTCCTGATGTTTTATAAGCAAAGAGATATAGTAACAAAACAACAGGAATCATTTACAACGTGGTAGTGTTTTTAGAAGCTAATCATTCCTAGAGCCGAGATGACACAGCCAAAGAGAGCTGGCGCTGTAAATGGTGTCAGTGAGGGAACTCGTGGTGTCAGTGAGGGAACTCGTGCTGTCAGTGAGGGAACTCGTGGTATCAGTGAGGGAACTCGTGGTATCATTGAGGGAACTCGTGGTGTCAGTGAGGGAACTCGTACTGTTAGTGAGGAAACTCGTGGTGTCAGTGAGGGAACTCGTGGTATCATTGAGGGAACTCGTGGTATCATTGAGGGAACTCGTGGTGTCAGTTAGGGAACTCGTGGTGTCAGTGAGGGAACTCGTGGTGTCAGTGAGGGAACTAGTGAGTGGTGTCAGTGAGGGAACTCGTGGTGTCAGTGAGGGAACTCATGCTGTCAGTGAGGGAACTCGTGGTGTCAGTGAGGGAACTAGTGAGTGGTGTCAGTGAGGGAACTAGTGAGTGGTGTCAGTGAGGGAACTAGTGAGTAGTGTCAGTGAGAGAACTAGTGAGTGGTGTCAGTGAGGGAACTAGTGAGTGGTGTCAGTGAGGGAACTATTGAGTGGTGTCAGTGAGGGAACTAGTGAGTGGTGTCAGTGAGGGAACTAGTGAGTGGTATCAGTGAGGGAACTCATGCTGTCAGTGAGGGAACTCGTGGTGTCAGTGAGGGAACTAGTGAGTGGTGTCAGTGAGGGAACTCGTGCTGTCAGTTAGGAAACTAGTGGTGTCAGTGAGGAAATTCGTGGTGTCAGTGAGGGAAATCATGGTGTCAGTGAGGGAACTCATGGTATCAGAGAGGGAACTCATGTTGTCAGTGAGGGAACTCGTGGTGTCAATGAGGGAACTCGTGGTGTCAGTGAGGGAACTAGTGGTGTCAGTGAGGGAACTAGTGGTGTCAGTGAGGGAACTCATGGTGTCAGTGAGGGAATTCGTGGTGTCAGTGAGGTAACTCATGGTGTCAGTGAGGGAACTCATGGTATCAGAGAGGGAACTCATGTTGTCAGTGAGGGAACTCATGGTGTCAGTGAGGGAACTCGTGGTGTCAGTGACGGAACTCGTGGTGTCAGTGAGGGAACTCGTAGTGTCAGTGAGGGAACTCGTGGTGTCAGTGAGGGAACTCGTGGTGTCAGTGATGAAACTCGTGGTGTCAGTGAGGGAACTCGTGGTGTCAGTGAGGGAACTCGTGGTGTCAGTGACGGAACTCGTGGTGTCAGTGAGGGAACTCATGTTGTCAGTGAGGGAACTCATGGTGTCAGTGAGGTATCTCGTGGTGTCAGTGAGGGAACTCGTGGTGTCAGTGAGGGAACTCGTGGTGTCAGTGAGGGAACTCATGGTGTCAGTGAGGTATCTCGTGGTGTCAGTGAGGTATCTCGTGGTGTCAGTCATTGAACTCGTGGTGTCAGTATGGGAACTCGTGGTGTCAGTGAGGGAACTCGTTGTGTCAGAGAGGGAACTCGTGGTGTCAGTCATTGAACTCGTGGTGTCAGTGACGGAACTCGTGGTGTCAGTGAGGGAATTCGTGGTGTCAGTGACGGAACTCGTGGTGTCAGTGAGGGAACTCGTGGTGTCAGTGAGGGAGCTCATGTTGTCAGTGAGGGAACTCGTGGTGTCAGTGAGGTATCTCGTGGTGTCAGTCATTGAACTCGTGGTGTCAGTGACGGAACTCGTGGTGTCAGTGAAGGAACTAGTGGTGTCAGTGAGGGAACTCGTGGTGTCAGTGAGGGAACTCGCGGTGTCAGTGAGGGAACTCGTGGTGTCAGTCAGGGAACTCATGTTGTCAGTGAGGGAACTCGTGGTGTCAGTGAGGGAACTCGTGGTGTCAGTGAGGGAACTCGTGGTGTCAGTGAGGGAACTCGTGGTGTCAGTGAGGGAACTCGTGGTGTCAGTGACATCTAACACTCATGTTATGTTGTTACTCCTCAAGTGTGAGTGTGTGTGTGTGTGTGTGTGTGTGTGTGTGTGTGTGTGTGTGAATATGTGCAAATATATGTTTTCATTCTTCGTTTCGTTACTTGTAACTATAATGTTCTGTCTTTTTATATTTAATGTTTTCTGTTCTTCTTATGTCTATGTCTCCCATTGGAGCATAGGCACTCAACCAGACCACACCAAGTCGTCCTATCTCTTGCTATCCCCTGCAGCTCCCTCCATGTACTCCCAATATTATTCATCTCTATCTGTAATTCTCTTCTCCGTGTGTTTTTGTGTCTTCTGCTATTTCATTCGCCATGTGGGTCCCAGACAAGAGAGTGTCTAGTTACATAGACCTCAGGTTTTCAGTGTTTGTTGTGACCTAGAATACTGTTCTTTGTTTAAATTTTATTATTGTATTATTATATATTTTTGGATTGTCTATTTGTTTGTTTGTTTGTTTTTGTTTTTTTTGTTTGTTTGTTTGTTTGTTGGTCTTTTTTTTTGGGGGGGGGGGGGGAATTTTCACTCTGTGATTTATGTTCACCCGTATGTCGTCCATTGTAAGGTGTGTACACTGTGTCCGTGTTGTGTATGTCTCATCTTTTCGCAGGAGCTGCACATGTCTAGCTGTATTTTCTCAGAAATTAGCGTAGCCTAGAATAGAAAAATAAAAAAATAAAAACATAAATAATAAGTCCGATAGCTGAAAACTCTTGTGATATGCAAAATTTTAAAGAACATCATCTTTTTATAGACCTGGGTGTACGGAGCTATAGGAAGGTCAGTCTTTTCCTACTGTAGCAAACGTCGAGAGCAGGCAGGGATCCCTTATCCGACCCCGCTCATGCTGTCGTTAGTGGCATATTATAACCATTAATGCAGGTCCGCATGACCGAATGGGTAAGA